>PVNU02003543.1:0-484154 GCA_003013855.2 Liriodendron chinense | reverse complement strand
CGAACGAGCAAAGAGTTCGTTTGTGGTCCCCGTGTTGAACGGGTGGCGTGGACAGATAAGCCGTTCTACTTCAGCCATCGTCCTCCAAAAGAAGACCCTTCCTCGGACAGCATGCCACATGCCCTAGCAGAATTAGGGCCCAGCTTCAATTATGTGGCCACTATCGAGGAGGTCGAAGGGGAGATTGATGTCCAGGTTCTGATCGATCCAAAAACATCAACCATCACTCTCCAGGTCTTGGACATCTCAGCTTCATTCCATCTCCTTTCTGATCGGACCTGGTTTCACAGGAATCGGTGCCATTCTCTTCAAATCTTCACCGAAGGGTCAAGCACATCTTTGGAGATAGGGCAATCACCATCATTACCGATCCCGGACAATTTTCCAAGGTAGAAGCATCCAACCTCCGAGAGCCTACATCCTAGCCATGGACGTACAACACTCTAATGGGGAGATCTCATACCATCACAATGCAAATTACTTCCCTCGCGCATGTCCCCATCGGATCGAACTATGTCTTCCTCCCTGCCGAGCGTCAAACCTTCTACTATCAGCTCGAATATCAAGACTCGACCCGAACCATGGAGGTTCAAGAAGATATGGATAGGAGAGGACTACGATATCAGCCTACTCTGATTCAGAAACCAAAGCATAGAAGTATCAAAAGAAGACGAGGTCGTCAAGAAGAAAGGCAATCCCTGCATTTACACACCAATCCAGTTTATCAATGCAGGGATTATCTACCCTGATGATGGCTAAATTCCACCTTCGATGATCAAGCGAACAGATTGAGTCTGAAGAGTTGCCCAAAGAATACTCAAGCAAGGGCAGAAATTTCCCCGATCGACTGGACTACCGTCCTGGTCCCACCTCGCCGGATAACCTGAAGAGCTGAAATTCATCGGGATGAACCAGGAGAAATCGCATCCGACACCGACTCGGAGCCAATTCCAGATCTACCATAACGTTTGGGCACAACATGAGGGTTGGCTTACTGATCCCTCTGGCCCTGCCTCCTGAGGGGACGGAGTGCAGGGCAGTAACAGGTTGTAGTCCCCATGACGGCACAATAAAAGTCAACAGTGCTCGGCTCCCTGAGCCGAATCAGGCAACACCTGGTTCATATCGCCGTCTTGCTCAGGTCTTTTACAAAAAAATTCAAAAAAAAAATCAGAAGATTCAAAACCCAAAACAACGAATATTTCAAAAAAAAAAAAGTCAAAATTAAAAAAGTTCAAAAAAAATCCAGATATTCACAAAATTCCAAAAAACCAGAAAATCTTTGAAAAAAAAAATCTTTTTCAATAAAGTGTCAAGTCTGTCTGTCAAAGCACTTGAGTATGAAGTTAACTCATAAGATTTCGATCTAGAGTGGGACTTCAAACTCAAGGTCTGGATAGAGCCAATGATGAGGAAAATGATGAGCTGACTCCCAAACTTAAAGGGTCTCCTCAAAAGTTTGAACCAAAAGCCGATGGCATCTCAAAAAGTTTCAAAGTTATAAACCTAGGATCTCCTGAGACCCATAAAGAAGTGTGCATTGAGAATCCTTGTCCCCGAAAAATAAGCAGAGAATGATCGAATTTTTGAAGTCATGACTTCCCAATCTTGCGTCCTGTGAAGACTCATCGATCAGAAACCATCAAGCCTATCAAGAAGATGCCTGCCAAGACTATGCTTGCATTCCATGCTGGAGTGTACGACTTGACGAATGATCGAAGAAACCTCACGGCTCGATGAAGACATATTGTTGCCAACATGTCAGAAAGCACTTCAAGTGTCAGCAACATGCACATCGGATCCATGTGTGTGCTTCGAAATTCTACACTTGATAACGCTCCAGCTATTCCCTGTACGAGGTATCTACATCAATAGAAAGATCGACTCGACATCATCTAGTGCTCGTACGCATATACTCGTGGCATTCGATTACAGCACAAAGTAGATGGAGGTAATATTCTGATCTCGCACGATAATTCTCATGAAGAATGACATCATCAATTGTTAAGGGTTCCCACATGCTATCAACATTGGCAATGGGATGTCCTTCAAAATCTAAGGATGGAGGAGTTCAAGAAGCTTAAAATCAGAAGACAGACCTACGAGTCAACTCAAAATCCCGTCAACGTGAGTGCTGATGAAGAATGAAGCCGAAGAAAGACAAGTCATATCGGGTTTATAACAAGCACTGCTGCATCTATCAGACTCAAGGGGCAAGCCCCAAGAATCAAAGAAGTTCTTCTGGGAGGCACTGTTCGACTCACCAACCTGAGGGGTAAGGATCTTCCACAGCCAATCAACGCCGACAACGTGAAAATCTCTCACAGGTAAGCCAATCCAACCTTATCAAGAGTTACATTAGTAGAGCTGAAGTCAAGAGGTCAAGGCTTAGACCTCTGAGAATCCCTTCCCGTTCACCAATAAGTGTTCCAAATAAAGGGTTCAAAAGTCAAAAAAAAAAGAGAGAAAAAAAAGAATAGAGTAAAAAAAAGGGGGGCACACAACCCCCCCCCCCCAAAAAAAAAAAAAAAAGAGAGAGAAGAAGAAGAAGAAGAAGAAGAAAGAAAGAAAGAAAGAAAGAAAAAGAAAAAAAAATCGACTCAAAGAAACACATCTATCCATCCATCCACCTCAGAAGGGTCTGTAGCTAAGGCTGACAGCTCTGTCATTGTAACTTAGGATAAGGGCCGAAAGGTTACCATCGGCCGGCAACGACGGATTCCTGACCTCTGGTCGCCGCAGTTATCCAAAAAAAAAAAAAAAAGAGAAAAGATGTGTGCCTAAACAAAGAGGGCGGAGTGAAAACCCGAAAGGGCGCTCTGAGTAAAAACAGTGGGCACACAGCGGACTTAGTGAAAACTCGAAGGGCGTCAAGGGTAAAAACAGCATAGCTGCCAAGGGGCAGGCAAGATCAAATACCCGGGATGTGGTGAAAATCCGAAAGGGCGCCACGGGCAAAAATGACGGGCAAGCCGGACGCAGCGAAAACCCGAAAGGGCGTTGCAGGTAATAATGGCTAAGAAAAAGAAAAAAAAAAGAAAAAAAAAAGCAGGTACATGAGAGATCCAAGCGACATGAAGATTCAATGAAAGCAAGGATGGCGGCTATGAGTCGAGAATTCTTTCAAGATCTGCTCAAATTCTAGGGGCAGGATACCATTGCGCACTATCTTAAGGGGACCAAGACCCTTGGTGAATATTTAAGAAAATCGAGTATGACATCAGGCTGAGTCAAATATTCTGATTCCTACATCTAAAAGCACAAATCCGAATCACGCATAGACAGACAAGCACTTGGCACAAATTTTCATTTCATGCATGATTTGCATACATATATTTAAAAAAAAAAAATAAAATCATTTTTCCTTATTCATATATATGCAAAAAAAAAAAAAAATCTTACAGGGCTTTCAAAATAAACGTACTTCAATCAACTAATGGGGTACCTTCCGTGAGTGCATTTCTCCCGATCATCCCTCCCAGAAGGTAAGTATCTCTCTTCCTACTTTAATGCTTCAATCCTTTTGCTAAAGTGTTTTCTTTCTTAACAGGTACCAAAAGGCAATCTAATATCAGCCCATCTATGTCCATCATACCCCCATCTCCACCATCAATCACATCATCTAGGTGGCCCACATTCAAGGGATGCATAGCCTTACCTATATCCCATCTCCTCATCTCATCCATGCCATCCATTTCTCCCACAATCAAAGCCCCATTCAAATCTGGAATTTCAGCATGGCTGCCATTAATGGGGCCATTCAAAGCTCCACCAGCAACCATCTCTAGCCCCTCATCAATGCCCCCATTCAATGCCCCATCTCCACCATCCATTAAAGAAATCCCTCCATCATTAAAGCTTTCAATACTTTCTGAAGTGTGGGACCCACCATGGACAGCCCCCACAACCCTTAAATCTCCACCATCCATTGCCAAAGAAAGGACAAAGCAAGATGAGGACAAGATGAGAAGGAAAGAGGAGACAAAGGGAAGATTCATGGTCAAAATCGAACCTGGACGTACAGAGCAGGTGGAGACAAAGACAATGGACAGCAGAGAACGTCCGAACCAGAGCCAGCCCAGGCCGCTCAACAGGCGAGCCTTGGGCGGCCTGCTCTGGGCCGCCCGTACGGACGCACTTCTTCTCTCTCCGCGGGATTGGCTCTATGGTTCTTGGTAGGTGAGGCTGACAGTCCACGTCAGCAGATGGCACTCCATGGGCCGCCCAAGGCTCCGGTCCACTCCAGATTTCGATTGAGGCTGATCAAGATCATATAAAAGGTGCCCCACCGGTCCAATCACAAAGCAATGCGGCCAGAACATGGCTGATCAAGTCAAGGGTGATCAAGTGGGGGCTACAAGCAATCTAAGTCATTCAAAGACTAGATCACCATGATCTAAACCATTGAAGAACCTACATGAGCCATCAAACAACAAGATCAAAGGTTTGACCATCAAGAGAGAAGGCCGGAATCCAAGATCCGATCATCAAATGGCCCGCAGGGCCAAATCAAGCAATTCGGACCACTCAAATCACAGTCAGCCCCGTCAGAAGCCAAAAAAAGCAAGGTAAGTATGCCCAACCCCAAAAACTGGTCCGAAGACCTTAAACTACGTTGGGATCGACATCCCGAGAGATTTTCAATAAAAGCCGGTATCGGTCTTGATCGCTCGAATTAAGATCCGACGACACCGAGTACTTTCAAAAAAACAAAAAACAAAAAAAAAATGTCTTTCCTGTTTTGTGCAATACTGGTCCGAAGACCTTAAACTACGTCGGGATCAACATCCCGAGGGATTTTAATAAAAACCAGCATCGATCCCAGTCTTTAAGACCAACATCGGATGATCTGGATCATTTCGAAAAACAAAAAATATATCACCAGCCCCTCTTTTAAAGTTTTTGGGTCCGAAGACCTTAAACTACGTCGGGATCAATATCCCGAGGGATTTTCAATAAAATCCGGTATCGGTCTTGATCAAGATCCGCTGACACCGGACATTTTCCAAAAAAAAAAAATGTGTTTGCCCCCTTTTGTACAGTTTTTTGTCCGAAGACCTTAAACTACGTCGGGAACAAAATCCCGAGAGATTTCCAATAAAAACCAGTGTCAATCCTGACCGTTCAAAATTGAGATTTTATGACCTGGAACAGCTTTCGAAAAATCACAAAAAAGAATGTATTTTCAGCATGTACATATTTTTGGTCCGAAGACCTTAAACTGCACTGGGATTAATTTCTCGGGGGACCCTTTCTTGCTTCCAATAAAAACCGACATCGGCCTCAACCGCTAGGATCAAGGATTCGATAACCCGGATCATCTCAAAAATACCAAAAATATTTTGAAGCTTTCCACAAAAACCAGCATCAATCTCGATCGTTTGAGCTGAAGTCTGGAACCTTTTCCAAAAAACAAAAAAAAAAATGATTCACCAAAAATTTCAACTGCACAAATTCATCCCTAGTGGTCCGAAGACCTAAAACTACACTGGGATTAACTTCTCGGGGGCTTTCTTTCCTAACTTGTTCCAGACATGGCTGACACTTGATCGTACGGGTGTCTGGAATCTTCTAAACAGGTAAGGGCTGAGGCGGGCAGAACTCCGCAATCTTGTTCGTGTTGAACGCACCGTGATAGACAACCTTGATTTGGAAGTCGCTGTTGAAGCTGACGGATGTTCCCTGTTCCTAGAACTCATGAAGGGGATTAAGGCTGTTGGGAGGTGAAGCTCACCCTCACGGAATTGTGAGCAACGTAAGACCCCAAACTGGATTGACTAAGGGAAATGTGAGGATGTGGCTCATCTTGTGGCCGAAGGAGTCCGTCGGACGATACGTGGTCTATGTGCATTGCACATGAGGAACAGGCAACTTTGTGGGTGTGTTGACTGAAAACCCTCAAAATCTCCTCATCCGAAGATGTAAAACTACGGCACTTAACTGTGTGAGACTCGTCTTGCTCGCTGACGTAAAATGGATCGGGTACCTTACCAGCAGTAGAAGCTGGAAGTGGATGAAAATTCCATACTTTTCCCTGCATTTCATAAAAATCACCAAAATACAAAAACATTGCAAAATCACCTTTTCAAAAATCACAAAAAATATTTCCCTTGCTTTCAACAAAATATTGTCAAAAATCACAAAAATATTTCCCTTGCTTTCAATCAAAATATTGTCAAAAAATCACAAAAATATTTCCCTTGCTTTCAAATCAAATATTTTCAAAAATCACAAAAAATATTTCCTGTGTTTTCAATAAACTGATCTCTACCCTGACCGCTCAGGTAAAGATTCGGACCCAAATATCTGCAAAAATCACAAAAATTGTCAGTATCCCCAGCACTACACTTCAGGAGTCTTGAACTCCACTCTCTTCACAATTTGGGATGACGGATCCAATCGCCCGCAAATTGGAATCTTGACCAAAACGGGTAACCAAACACCATCCCAATCACATGAATGCCCAGAAGAACATCTTGAAGTCAGATAATATCCCCGTACATTCTCATTCGCAAAGAAACAGCATCTTGGGACGATGGACCTGTTCGACCACGGGTCGGGATCTTGACCAACCCGCTGACCAAACATCCGCATTAAAAAGAAAAATCCCCAGGGAAGCACAACCCTGCAAGCAATAAGCTCAAAATTCTCTGCATCTCCAGCAAAAGCAAAATCATCAAACTGAAAGAGAATGAGCCAAGCCATGCATTCATCATGCATCTCCATGCATCAGCATCCATCGCATCAATCATCATGTTTACCTGCTTTCAAAATAAAAGTCGGTTAGCCAAAGACCCCACAGGCATCCCTAGTGGAGGCACGTGCAAACCAGATTTCCATTTCAAAAAAGATAAAAAATATTTCTATTTGCAAATAAAAACCCCACGGAGTATCACTCCCCAGAGTGGGTATCTTTTCAAAAAAACCAAAAATATTTTCTCAGTAGAGCGTTCTGCCTCCAACACATCAGGAGATCTCCCATATCTCTGGGTAGGAGCCAACGCAAAAATCAAATAAGATCCGATGTCTCGCGATTTTCCCGGAGACCATTGGATCCAATGCACTCAAAGTACGGTTGAACTGAACTCCAGTGACAGTGCGGTCGTACCACATGCCAAGATACAAAAATGATGAAAGCCAAAAGGCTCGGTCACAGAAACCATTTGAACAGGTGGAAACGATGAATTGTAACCCAAGTATCAAAATCAGCAGATTGGGTGGAAAGAGTTCACCCGCACATACCTAGGCGTGGATGCCTGAAGTACCTTGACTAAGTCCAAGTCGGCGTAGTAGAATCCCGTAAGACTATCTGACGCAGGGCGTCTAACCACTTTGACAGTCAAGCGAAACAAGTACTCCTGGAGTGATCTGGGAAAACATCAAACATCACACAAACAGTCTCAGGGTCAGCAACCTCGTAAGACTACGGACGCAGAAGCTCTGCTGTACCTTTTCGATGTTAGTACCGATCGGGAATGGAAGGGTTGCGATTGGGTACCCAGGTTGCAGCGGATGCAGGGACAATCGCAACGTTTTCTCCAAACTCTCGCGGTATGTGCGAGTTATCAATTTCCAGACAATCAACTGACTCAGATACAAAGGACAACAAAGATTCCAGACTACAATCAAGGAAAGAATGAATTGCAAACCAAGCATCGAAACCAGCGGATTGGGTGGAAAGAGTTCACCCGCACACACCTAGGCGTGGATGCCTGAAGTACCTTGACTGAGTCCAAGTCGACGTAGTAGAATCCCGTAAGACTATCTGACGCAGGGCGTCTAACCACTTTGACAGTCAAGCGAAACAAGTACTCCTGGAGTGATCTGGGAAAACATCAAACATCATACAATCAGTCTCAGGGTCAGCATCCTCGTAAGACTGTCGACGCAGAGGCTCTGCTGTACCTTTCCGATGTTAGTACCGATCGGGAATGGAAGGGTTGTGATTGGGTACCCAGGTTGCAGCGCATGCAGGGACAATCGCAACGTTTTCTCCAAACTCCCGCGGTATGTGCGAGTGATCGATTTCCAAACGGTCAACTGGCACAGATGCAAAGGCAAGCAATGATTTCAGACCATGATCCATGAATGACCGGGTCAGAAGTGGGGTGTCCACTCGCTTTGGCATTCGGTTGCACGCAACCTCTGCCAAAGAGGGGCATCTGTAGACACCTCACCTTCGGCTACACTGTTGGTAGAGATAGCTGGTTGAATGGAGGACCATACCCCCAAATCTCAAGTCCAAACTCAGCCAAACTCACCCTTGTAAGCCCCATTCCATAGCCCAGATCAAGCCTGAACCTAGTCCACCAGTCTTAAACATCAGCCTGAAAAACCCTCCATAAAAAAGGCCAGTCAAAAAATCCTATAAAAGTCAAAATCACTGAGTTAACTCGCTGAGTTAACCCGCTGAGTCAACCCGTCGAGTCAACCCGTCGAGTCAAAACACCGAGTCAACCCGTCGAGTCAAACCACCGAGTCGACCCGCTGAGTCAACTCACTGAGTCGACCAGCGAGTCAAACAGCAGCCCCGAGGGAGCGACCGTACTCGCTGGAAACCGAGGAGCGGCCGTACGGGCGGCCCATAGCAGGCCGCCCCGAAAAAATTACGAGAGCTGCCACTCTCCAACGCTATAAATACCCCTAGCCTCTTCTCATAACAGCATCCCTTCGAGTCCAAAGAAAGCCTGTCCGTCCGAGTCCTTCTCCACCCCTTAGCCCATTTTTCTACCAAGGAGAGCCCGAGTGAGGAGAGTCTAGCCCTGGTCCAGCCCAGCCTGACCACTGGTCCAAGCCTCCCAAGCCATCCAAATCTTGATCCAGCCACTCAAAGCCAATCCTTGCGACACCTCCGTCCACCCAGCTACTCTTTTCCAGTATCATCTCATTTGCATCTAACATAAGTGCAACATTTACTTTTCTTCCAACCCCCCTGCTTCACTGCAAACACTTTGATTATTCAAACACACCGCATGCATCTCGCATAAAGCACCTGTCAGTTCGAGCGTATGCTCTGGGCTTGCCCGTTGTTGGAACCTGCCCATCAGAAACTCTTACTGTTCAGACCTACATTCATGTACATATCACTATAAGCACTTTGAATATTCAAGCACACAGCATGCATCATCTCGCATAAAGCACCTGTCAATTCGAGCGTACGCTCTGGGCTTGCCCGTTGTTGGAACCTGCCCATTAGAAACTCTTACTGTTCAGACCCACATTCATGCATCATGTCATCCATGAGAATATACGAGGATTAAACTAGACTTTCAAGTATTCGATCGATTCTGTGAAGTAGAGACCGTACTTCGGTACGGGCAGTGTGTGGGGTGCTTAACCTCTTCCCACCCTGTAACCGTGATCCCTTACCTCGAATCTCTGGCCGCGGATCAAAAGGAGTCATTTTAGAGGAAGAAATCTTCGGATTCCCTTCTCTAACGTTTCTACGGGGTCTAGCCGACTGTAGATTCGAAGTAACTGGCTAGTGGCGACTCTGGTCTTATATAAACTTACTTAAGCATATCCAGCTTAACACGACCACCAAACGAAGCCCTCGAGAACGAGGCAAGCCAGTGGCACAAACGGCGATTTCGCACTCACGCATTCCTCATCTCCTTCTTTTCCGAAAGGAAAGGGGAAGGGAGAAGAACGTCGCGTGGGAGCGCGGAAAATCGGCGAGGGTCCACAGGTGGATAGTTCTACTCAAAAATCTATTACACCAGTTGATGATCCTGCTCAAATTTGTCCTTTTAGATGTTATAATGATAATCGATCTCCTAGTCTGATGGAGATCCTCTTTTTAAAAGGATGGGTTTGGTATCTTTTATTGCTTTAAGTAGGATTAGGTCTAGTTTGTTTTTTTGTTTTAGTTCTAGTTGTTTTAGTTCTATTTGTTTTAGTAGATTTGGTTGTCAGAGTTGTAGACTTCCACGATCAACTCTCTCAGGTGATCTCAGTTCTCACTCTCCTTTATTTTTATCATTGCTCTCATGTTATTGCTCCTTGCACATCTTTTACATTGAGGACAATGCAAGATTTGGTTGGTGGGTGAGATTCCTACATGAATCTAGTGTTTTGTAACATTTCGAGCATTATATGTTGAAATTTTTTCGATTTTTCTGAAAATTCAAAACTCTTTGGGTAAACCTTGTTTTTATGCATTTAGGATGATACAATTATGAAAAAAAGATAGATAAAGTGATTGATTTTGAAATCCTTGAATTATCTTAAATATAATAGTTTTCTATATGAATTCCCCTATTGAATTGATCGGTAGAAAGCTTTGAACACTTTTGAGTCCAGTTCACATTACACAATTCTCATGGTTTGAAGGGATTATGTAGATTTGTGGATTGGCTAAGCTTAGATTTAAGGTGTTGAGGAACCAAGCCGGGGTACTTTGTCCATCCTTGTCCATGGGAAAAGAACGAAAGATATGGATTTCTAAAAATCCTATCTAACGTGTATGAAAAGGAAAGAAGGAAAGAAAATATGGGTATGATTGAGAATATGGTGGAAAACTCCGAAAAAGGGCTACCTATTACCAACCGGAGGATGGTCTACCCGTAACCAAAGTCGGAAATGGGACATAGTGTGAAAGCCGTCGGAATGACGGTAAGGCAAATTCCTATCATAGGCTTGTTGTTGATCCGTACATCTTTAGATCCATAGTTTAGTTGATCTATGAAGAAGATAATCCCAAAAACTCATGAGATGAACTTTCACTATGCACACTAGGTTGAATTTGTTCAAGTTCTTCTATTTATCAATCAATCAGAGGGAATTCTGTATGAACACTTATCATGTTTTGAGAGTTTAATGTTTTAACTTCTATCACCTAGTTTCTCTAATTTTTTGCATTTGTATGTCTTGGAATGAACAGAAATATAGTTTCTGAATGAGAGTTGGATTTTGGAGAATTGAACTTGTTTCACGCATGTTTTGCTCGGGACTAGCAAAATGCTGGTTAGGGGGTGGTTGAGCTTCCAATTTATACATTTTCTAACCCATTACATCACATCTTATGCATGGTTTGTATGCTTAAAAGGCCCATCTAATGCATGTTTTGTGGATGTAGGAATGAGAGTGAGACTTCACTAAATTGATGCTCAAAAGAATACTTTTAAACCCACTTGATGATGAAGGAAGATGAGCCAAAGGAATGGAAGAAAGAAGCAAGGAGAAGAGAAAGATGACATGAATTTAATGCCAATTTGAAGGATTTGGAATGACTAAAAGACAAAGCTTTGATGAGCTAAAGAAGTGGAAAAAAAGCGTTGAAGGAATCAAGTTGAAGACCTGGAATGACCAGAAAAGTCATATTGCAGAGCTATAGGGCAAGAAAAATAAAATGCAGAAAATTCAGCAGATGGCCCTTTAAACTAGAAAAAATGTAAAAATTGGCCTTCGGGTGCCCGGCCACCATTTTACTAGGCGTCCGAAATTGACAAAAAAAATCCAGTTATTACTGAAACTTTTCTGGACATGGTTGGGTGCTGGTCGGGCGCCCTACCATAACTGGGCGGGCGCTCGATGACTCGCCGGGCGCCCGATTAAGAGGATCCGGGCGCCCAAAATTCAAAGAAAATTTATCAAAACTTGCTGGACTGTTTTGAGTATGGTCGGATGCCCGACCAATAGCTGACCAGGCGCCTGATGACCGATGTAAGTGCATAAAATCTTACGCAATCTGAGGTGGTGGGTTAGTTTTGTTATAAAAGGACACATTGACATCCTTGCTAAGGTATCATAGAAGAGTTCTAAGTTCTTGGGGAGCAAGGGAAAGCATCGTGGAGCGATCGGAACTCATCCAACAATGGTTTTTCTAGTTTTTCATGTTTTTGTTTAGTTTTTCTTTGAATTCTAGTTGAAGCATGATAGTTCTCGGCTAGAACCTCTAGCTAAGTCTAAGAGGTGAAGCTTGTAAGTAGTTTTCATGTTGAATTCGTTCTAATTCAAGTACTTTGTTTTAAGTTGGATTTTTAAGTTCTAGTTTCAATAAAATTTGGTATTTTTGGATGTTTTTATGAGAGTTCATGTGCTTCGGACATGAGTTCCTTACAATTCTCTGAGATTATCATGTTTAGATTGGTTAGATTTAAATTGTAGTAACCCTAGAGCGTACCATAGTCCATTGGCATGGTCGTTACTTCGAAGGCTACATATTCGACTTTTATATGCTTCATTAGGACTAGAATCTTATTCTTCCACTTGAGTGGGGATTGTTTGTGTTTAAATGTTATATCTTCCAACTATAAGAGAGATAGAACTTCAATTTTAGTTGTGTTATGCTTGGATGAATGAATTCACATGAAGGCTATCACAAGTGGATCCTTGAAAGCCTTAGTTCCTTTAATTAATAGATTTTTACAAAAGTTACTGTTTTTACTTAATTTATGAAATCAAACTTCAAAATTGCTTAAATTAAAGTTACTATAATAGTTTGAATTGGTTTACCCTAATTCCCTATGGATCGACCTCGGTCTTACCGAGAATTATTACTACATCGCAGCCTTGCACTTGAGGCGAGCGAACAATTTAAAAATTGGAATCAATGAACGATTGGAAAGTACCTTCATGCCCCACTCGCTCATATAGCCCAAGTGTGCATGCCACATACATGCAGACATGGAATCTACGACATTCGTTACAGCTCCACCTGATGAAGTGCTTCCAATCAACCTGTAAAGGTTTCCATACAGTTGTCCCGCAAGAGCCCCCTTTAAAAGCTTGCAAAACTGATCAGAACCAGTGAACTTGCACCCCATTGCCTCGAGTGCATCAAGAGAAATCAGATTTTTCCTCAACTTGAGAATGTGCCTCACTTTCATCAATGTCCATTCGATCCCATTGAACATCTTGATGCCCACTGATCCAATCCCCACAACTTTACAGGTGTAGTCATCACCTAGAAACACTGAACTGCCCTCATACTCCCTATATGAAGTAAAGGCGCTTCGATTAGGGCACGTGTGATACGAAGCCCCATAGTCTATGAGCCACTCATTGCTGAGAAATCCCGACTTTGACACCGTCAATACCTCGCATGCATTACTGTCGCCCTCATATGATTATGCGGTATTGGCCTCCCTTGAAGATTCTTATGTCTTCCCTTTATTCAATTTGGAATTCTTACAATCCCGTTTCATGTGACTTGTCTGGCCACACGCCCAACACTTCAGCTTACCCTTTCCCTTGCCCTTTGACTTGGATCTCAAATGAGAGGATCCATTATCTCAATTAGAATTCATCCCCCTCGTAATCAGTGCATCCGAAGACAACCCCACATCACCACTCTCCTTTCTCATGGCCTTTGACTGAAGGGCTGAGATGACGATTTCGACGTTAATGGTCTCCCTCCCTACACATAAAGAGTCCTTAAACGACTCAAATGAGTCAAGAAGAGAATTCAACAGGATGTGTGCTTGGTATTCATCTTTCATCTATTCTCCTACGTCTAATAACTTGCAAATGAGCCTATTGAAGTTGTTTATGTGGCCCTCAACATCGGACCCTTCCATCTTCTTTAGGTTGAATAGCTGGAGCATTAGATGCAACCGATTCTCTAGAGACTTCTTTGCACATATGTTATCTAGTTTCGCCCATGTATCAGCAGCCGTCTTCTTCCTCGTGACGTTATAGAGGAGGTCATCTGTCAAACACAATTGAATAGATATTTTGGCATTCTTGTCGAGTTTGTTCCAATCTTCTTCTAACATAGATTCCGATAGCTTCCCAAGCGCTTCTTTGAGCCCTTGCTGAACTAAAAGGCCTTCCATCTTCACCTTCCATAGTTGAAAATTATCTTTGTTGGAATATTTCTCCATGTCAAACTTTATGCTAGATGCCATGATACTTGTCTTCAAATTCAGAACTACTATCCAATGTATTCTTTGATACCACTTGTTGGGAACCTCACGGAAGCAAAGAGGAGAATCAAACAAGTGAACAAAAGCGCACAAGGAATCACACGTAGAGATGATCAGATTTTTACGTGGAAAAACCCTTACGGGGAAAAAACCACGGGACAAACCGATCACTATAAACAAATAGAAGTACAAGAGATGAACAACTCAAACAAAACCCATAAGAGAAAAACCAAGCTCTCTCTCACACCAAAACCCTCTCTCAAACACTAATCCTGTTTAAAACGTATTAGCAATATGCTATAACCTGATAACACCCGCTTATATAAACAATAACAAAAAATATAAACAATTAGCACAAAACCGTACAAACTATGTAATAGCACCCAACCTCATCGGGCGCTCGAGGCCTCCTTAGGTCGCCCGACGACCAGGGGTTCAATCGTCCGAACACCCCAAAAAACGTCCAGAGATTTTTGCCACATATCAGAAGAATATCGGTCGCCCGAGCCTCCAAGTTCAGTTGCCCGAACCTGTCCAAAATCGTCCAGATACCAATTTACATAATGGGGAAATTTTAGTTGCTCGACCAGTCCGGTCAATCATCCGAAACCCTCTGTTGTCCAAATTAAAGGCTCCACCAATACTAAAATGGGCAAGAGTAATGGATAAACAAAGTGGATATAACACGAACATCACAATAGGCTCATAGAGCTTAGGGTAAGAGTAGATTCATGTAATCCCGTATTACAGGCAATTTACATTGGATACCACTTTCCTGTGCCCCAGCATAAATGGACCCCCTAGGCAGAAGCCCTGTTCATCAATTTCACCAGATCACGTTAGGGCATGACCCCAATCATGAGGTAGATTTAAAACTCAAGTGTGCAACATGATACGAAATAATCCTAACATGAACCAGCAAAACTGATGGACGGAATGGATGTCACATGTGCAGGGGTTTGCACAATTCACATCCATTCACGTCCAAAGTTGAGAGCAGTTCGAAATAAGATAAACGTCTACATAGGCTGGGGATTACTGGATAACTCGGGTTAAGGCAGCTCGAAATATCAGCGTTAGGAAGAAATGTGACATCAGCACGGCTGTGATGATAGAAAATCAGAGAAGAGACTGCTCTGTTAGACGTTAATCCTCTGTGCTAGTTCACATAGTCATCATCCAAACCGTTAAAATAATGTTAGAAACTATGGATGGTCCATAAAACTAAAATGGCACTGAACAAATTATCAGCATGTTTATCAAATAACTCTTTTTACTTATTTATTTTTATAACTAAGACCAGCTGTGCTTGGGCTGAGTACGTTCAACCTTCTACTATAAATACTCATCCATCGGGAAGTTTGTAACAGACCATAAGCAACAACAGCCATGGCTATACATACCTCTCTCTCCCTTGCTTTTCTGCTCTTTTTACTGGCTTTTCTTTCTTACCATTCAATGCCATTTGCAACAGCAGCACCATCAACCACACTCTCAGAAGCAGAGGCTCTCATGAAATGGAAAGCCAGCCTCTCTGCAGCACAAGCTCTCCATTCATGGTCGCTTCCTGCTGCTAATGCCAGCACCAACACAATCTCTCCATGCAAATGGATTGGGATCTCATGCAACAGCCATGGAAACGTAACAGAGATAAGCTTGCCAAGTGCGGGCTTGCAAGGTAAGCTCGATAACTTGAGCTTCCCATCATTTCCAAACATCGTTCATCTCAATCTCAGAGGCAACACTCTCACTGGAACCATCCCAGCCCACATTGGCACTCTTTACAAACTCACATCCCTCGATCTGTCAAGAAATAATCTTTCTGGTATTTTACCACTTTCAATGGCTAATCTTAGTCTCATTTCAGAGGTCGACATCTCATCTAATCAAATAAGAGGCGAACTAGCTCCAATTTTCTTCACCAATTGGACCAAACTCATCTCCCTTCTGCTCCATAAGAATCGGCTCACTGGAAACATTCCATCTCAGATTGGCTTTCTTACAAATCTTCAATACTTGGGCCTCTGGGGAAATAAAATAAGTGGATCAATACCTCTGGAAATAGGGAATCTTGTGAATTTGAATGAGCTAGGCTTGTCCATTAACCATCTAGATGGTTCCATCCCTTCCACTTTAGGGAACTTGACAAAGCTTGCCTTCCTTTACCTGGACCAAAATCAAATCTCTGGGTTTATTCCTCCACAAATCGGGAATCTACAAGATCTGGTTGAGTTGACATTGTTCCAAAACAATCTGACTGGTCCCATCTCTCCATCTTTAGGTAATTTGACCAAACTTACAACTTTGTTTCTCTACAGCAACCAAATTTCTGGTTCAATTCCTCCACAAGTTGGGAATCTAATGAATCTCGACAGTCTTGATCTGTCCGATAACATTCTAACGGGTTCTATCCCTTCCAGTTTAGGGAACTTGACAAAGCTGACCATCATCCTGCTCATTTACAATCAAATTTCTAGTTCTATTCCTCCAGAACTTGGGAATTTAATGAGTCTCAGTGAGCTAACATTGTACCAAAACAATCTGACTGGTCCGATCCCTCCTGCTTTAGGCAATTTAGGCAACCTTACACTTTTGTATCTCTACAGCAACCAAATTTATGGTTCAATTCCACCAGAAATAGGAAATTTGGTTAATCTCAAGGAGCTCGACATGTCTGATAACCTTCTAACAGGTTCTATCCCTTCCACTTTAGGAAACTTGACAAAGCTAACATTTTTGGATTTAATTAAGAATCAGATTTCAGGCACAATTCCATCAGAATTAGGAAATCTCAAGAATTTAATTAGGATAAAGTTGCAGAGTAACAAACTCACCGGGCCCATCCCTCCTTCTTTAGGTAATTTGAGCAACCTTACATTTTTGTATCTCTACAACAACCAAATTTATGGTTCAATTCCTCCAGAAATAGGAAATTTGGTTAATCTCAAGGAGCTTGAGATGTCTAGTAACCTTCTAACAGGTTCTATCCCTTGCACTTTAGGAAACTTGACAAATCTAACATTTTTGCATTTATTTAACAATCAGATTTCAGGCACAATTCCTGCCGAATTAGGAAATCTCAAGAATTCGATTAGGATAGCGTTGCAGAGGAACAATCTCACTGGGCCCATCCCTCCTGCTTTAGGTAATTTGAGCACCCTTTCATTTTTGTATCTCTTCGACAACCAAATTTCTGGTTCAATTCCACCAGAAATAGGGAGTCTAGTTAATCTCAAGGAGCTTGTCATGTCCAGTAACCTTCTGACAAGTTCCATCCCTTCCAATTTAGGAAACTTGACAAAGCTGACACTCCTCCAGCTCTTCCACAATCAAATTTCTGGTTCTATTCCTTCCACTCTGGGAAAGATGACAAAGCTTACTTATTTGTCCCTTTTTTACTGTCAATTATCTGGTTCCTTGCCTCAAGAAATGACAAACATGACAAATCTTTCTCAACTCCACTTGGATGGCAACAACTTCTCTGGCAATTTACCTCAGTTATGCCAAGGTGCATTGCTTAAATTCTTCACTGCAATCGACAACCGTTTCACTGGTGAGATCCCGAGAAGCATCAGAAACTGCACTAGCTTAATAAG
The DNA here is from genome assembly GCA_003013855.2 of Liriodendron chinense. Lineage (NCBI taxonomy): Eukaryota > Viridiplantae > Streptophyta > Magnoliopsida > Magnoliales > Magnoliaceae > Liriodendron > Liriodendron chinense. The sequence goes on along the minus strand of PVNU02003543.1, from coordinate 466,690 downwards.
AGTGCGACTCAGTGGAAACAGACTTTCTGCAAACATATCGGAAGCCTTTGGTGTATACCCACATATCACATTCATGGACATCAGTGACAATATGTTGTTTGGTGAACTCTCACTGAACTGGGGAGAATGCCGAAACCTGACAAAGCTACAATTGTCGGGGAACATGATCACTGGTAGAATTCCTCCTGAAATTGGGCAGTTGATGCAGCTAAGAGTGCTTGGTCTTTCTTCGAATCATCTAGTAGGAGAGATTCCAAAGGAATTTGGGAAGCTGACTTCTTTGTTCAACTTGACTTTAGATGATAACCAGCTTTCTGGTCAGGTACCCCAAGAGATTGGAAAGCTATCCAATTTGGAGGTGCTTGACTTGTCAATGAATCACCTAAGTGGTCCAATACCACCTCAATTAGGTGATTGCTCCAAACTCCGGTATCTGAAATTGAGCGAAAATGTTTTGAATGGAAGCATTCCTTTTCAGATCGGTAACCTAGTATACCTACAGGGCTTACTAGATCTAAGTCATAACTCCCTCAATGGAGAGATATCACCACAACTCGCAAAATTGATTCGGCTGGAAAAGTTAAACCTCTCCCACAACATGCTGTCAGGCACCATTCCGCCTTCTTTCGAAGGGATGTTCAGCTTGCAATCCATTGATTTTTCATACAATGCTTTGGAAGGTCCTCTTCCCAATACCAAAAGCTTCCAAAAGGCCCTTGCGAAGGCATTTATAAATAATAAAGGCTTATGTGGTGAAGTGCAAGGTTTGAGACCTTGCAATGCCTCTTCAATCGGTCATGGCAATGCAAAGAAAGGCCACAAGGTTGTGCTCCTCATTATTCTTCCTCTCTTGGCGGCCTTGTTTCTTTTAGTTTTAACCGTTGGCATTTCTTCCATTTATTACCAAAGAAGAAGAAATATAGAAAAAGGAGTTTTCGAGAGAAACAGTGGGAATCCATTTTCAATATGGAATTATGATGGGATTGCTGTGTTTGAAGACATTGTGGAGGTAACAGAGGATTTTGACAACAAATATTGCATTGGAACTGGAGGGTATGGGAAAGTTTACAGAGCAAATCTACCAATGGGCGAAGTAGTAGCTGTGAAGAAACTTCACCCACATGAAGGAGGGGATCAATCTGATCAAAGAAGTTTTAGAAATGAGATACAAGCATTAACCGAAATCCGCCATCGCAATATTGTGAAGCTTTATGGCTTTTGCTCCCATGCTCGATGCTCATTTCTAGTCTATGAGTACATGGAAAGGGGAAGCTTGGCAAGCATCCTAAGCAATGATGAAGGAGCTACACAGTTGGACTGGACTCTAAGGGTGAAGGTTATTAAAGGTGTGGCCCATGCTTTATCTTACATGCACCATGATTGCACCCTGCCGATTGTCCATCGAGACCTATCAAGCAACAATGTTCTATTGAATTCGGAACTTGAGGCTAGTGTCTCTGATTTTGGCACTGCACGATTGCTGATACCTGATTCGTCCAACTGGACTACACTCGCTGGCACTTATGGATACATCGCTCCAGGTTAGCCACTAATACATACTCAATGCTTTAATAATTTTATTATAAATTGGCTTTTATTTTTCTTAAGCTTTCCTATTATTTGTTGGTAATAATGTACTATAAAGTTTGTGCATTAGTTACAACACTATTGTTGGATGTGGATATCTAGGGGTGACTGGAATATATGAAAATTCATATTTGAAATTTTTTCCTTCTCTCTAAGATTCATGGCACTGATAATTTTTTAACTGTACATTTGTTGGCAACCAATTGGTTGGATAGAATCCTTCTATAAGTATTGTTTCTGGAATCTTCTCCATTTGCAATATGGGTTATGTTTTCAAATGGTCTAGATTGATTTACATGTATACCAAGTGTAAATGGATGAGTTTTAGTTAGTTAAGAAATGATTGAAAAAGCTCATAGCTTATAGCCCATACGAGTAAATGTGAAAATGATGCATTAGGAAATGTGGCGTCATGCAATGCTCGGCCAAGATATCCCAATGCATGGTTGGGTTTTCTTCGTTGTACAAGGGTTTGACAACTCAAAGATTCAAACTGTCCATGTGATGTCCCACACAATGAATGCCCCACGCAACTAAAGAAGTTCCTAGATTGGAAAATCCTAGCCATTGAATATATGGTCTTTATTGCTGAATATGCACAATTGCTTTTATTCTTTCTTTTCTTTTCTTTTTCTTGATTGTCTATCTGCTGGCCATTAAAATGGTTAAGATTTCCAATTAGAGAAATATTGCTACTGCAGGAGCGATCCAAATTGGGACGACTATGTCAATGGTTTGGATCTTGGAACTATGGACCCCACCAGTACAGACTTAAAACTTTAGTAGAATATCAGAGATACTCTTGGGTAGAGCATGTTTGTTAGTTGTTTCCATTACTTATTATACTAAGAGAGAGATAGAGAGAGAGAGAGAGAATAATTGGCAGGTCAGCACCATGTCAAAATAATGGACAGTTTTTGGAGAAAAAAGGCCAACAGTTAGCATTCAATGCATATATGTGGCATGTCTGATTTGTGGACCATCCTGACTTTCTAGCAAGATCAACTGAAAGTTTGGTCCATCTTATGCACCTCCCAAATGCACCGAACACATCTCTTAATACATGCTCAATTTGTGGAGATGCCTTGGGGTTAGCAAACACAAAAGTCTATAAGATATGAAACCTAGATTAAGAAACCCAAGTTAGTTTGATATATGAATAAGAGTTTATCTATTGATGATTATCAAAGAGTAAAGAATATGATCGATTGAACTATCTTCTATCATGTAGAGCTTGCATATACAATGAGGGTGACTGAAAAATGCGACGTCTATAGCTTTGGTGTTGTGGCACTTGAAGTGATGATGGGAAAGCATCCTGGGGAGCTCATCTCCTCTTTATCATCACCAAATGGAGAAGATACACTGCTAAAGGATATGTTGGACCAACGTCTCTCTGATCCGATGGCGGGCATTGCACAAGAAGTCGTATTTGCAGTGTCCATGGCACTTGCATGCATTCAGCCGGATCCAGACTCTCGGCCAACCATGCACCATGTGGCTCAGGAGCTATCTGTTGGTGGGCCTTCTTTCTCTCTAGAGCCATTCCATGCACTTACATTACGTCAACTGATGGATCTCAAGGTATAATCAGCAGGTGTATGATCAAAATTAGTGAGGTTGTGGGCTTGTAGTGGCAAGAACATTATTACTGTGTCTCTCTCGTATGAAAATAATCAATCACGGATGTGTTTTTTCTTGTTATGATGCGTACATAGTTCAGTGTGTGGAATTGATGTCTATGTGGAATATAGATTTCTAGGATTGGTAATAAAAATCCAAATGTAATAAAAGTAGCGTTTGAGAGAATAAAGATGTTTTCTTGTGTGATGGTTATCTTCTAGTTAAAGGTTTTTATGCCAAAGAATTTACCTTCTAGAAATCGTAATCATTTTCTGTGATGCCAGTTGTGTACTAATGTGTTATCGAAAGTGGAAGAACGAGTTCATTTATCTATGAAAGAAGGCATAAACTGTGACTTCTTTAAATAGAAGAGAAAAGAAGAAGCCTTGTTGTAACTTGCAACCATCTTCTTTCTCCTTGTTCAGAAGTCCTTAAATAAAATGATTTTATTTTTATTTATTCATTTATTTTTAAGAAAGGTGAGAACACACCACCTGCAATTTTTATTGATAAGATTAAAAAACAAAAAATAACTAGCAGGGGGCAGGCAAGGACCAAGCCCCTTACAAGTGACCTACACAACAGATGGGATCCTCTACCATCAAAACATATAAGAAAACCTCAATCTTAATCCAAAGACGACATGAAGAAAAGGAAAACATGCAACAACAAGAAGTTTGGAGCCTAACCAATAGACGAAGAAGTAAGTAGAACAGAGACTGACGTGCAAGATGCAGGAGCTTCTCCCACAGTGTGCCACAGGCGGTGAATCTAGGCTAGGACTGCACTGAGAACTTCTCCCAACTTTCAACAAAGATTCAAAACTTTCACTTAACACCTACCAACACCATAAGGCAGTTGTTGAAGAGAAACCGTTGCTGCAGATACTGCTAACGACAAGGAACACCAAAATGCTGAAAATCCTACTGTTGATAATGAAGTTGAGCAAACAGGCTACTTTCTTCTTCTTCTTGTGCTTCTTCTTCTTTTATTAATGTGAAGTTGTTAGATTGGTGTTTATAGCACAATTTTTTTTTGGCACAAGGAAAACTAAACATCCCACTCTGAAATCCTGTGGACCTGAACAGAAGTCATACAATCTAAGGGACTAGGACAATCTAGGGGACCAAGACAGCAATCAGAAGAAATCCCTGAGAGAACAGAGCAGTTGCTGCTCTGCCCAGAGAACAGACTCAATCATCCTCCAACTAGCTACAGCAATGAAGAGAAAATGTTGTGATTTGTTGCATGCCCAACGAACCCACCAAACCACTACCGCCAAGCTACGCAAACAATCCACTACAGCCAAACAACGCCAATTCAACCATGCCATCACTGCCAAAACCCAACAGATTAACAGCAAAACACAACCACATAATAGGAATCAGCTCCCATAGCCTTCCACCTGATACTGCCTAAACTAGAGGTGGCAATGGGTTGGGTTGGGTCAGGTCATTTCCACCACAACCTTAACCCGACCCAAATTGAATTTGGGTTGGATTTTCCCAACCCTTACCCAACCGAAATTAAACCGGGTGGGGTCGGGTTGACCCACATTTTAATGATCAACTAACTAATTTGTGGATTAAACTAGATGTATATAACACTAGTGTTCAATTGAAAACCAAACCATCTATGTTTAATAGGTACATAAGTGATATATATATATAGACCTCATGGGAAGTTCCCATGAGGTCAAGCTGTGCGGGCCCCACTGTGATGTGTAATGGGCATCCACACCATGCATTTGGTGGGTCCCCCATTGGGTATGGTATATCCAAAAAATCAGTTGTATCTGGAACTCAAAGTGGGCCATACCAATTGAAACAGTGTAAAGTCATGCCTACAACATCTAAAAGCACTTGTTGGGGCCCATCTAAGTTTTGGATATGGTTGAAACTTGGTGTGACCTCTTTTTTAAGTGGGACACGTACAATGAATGGGCTGGATTTCTCAACCACATCAACGATCATAAAGGTTTCAATGGGTGGATATCACTCTTAACTGTTGTCTATGGTGTGGCCCACCCAAGTCATGGATTGGACTGAGTTTTAGGCCCATGGCCCACTACGGAATGGTGCATCTGATTGATGGTGAGGATGCCCATTACACATCACAGTGGGGCCCACACAGCCCATGAGGTCGAGAAAAATAAATAGATAGAATGAAGTATAGATTTAAAGCATACTTCTTTAAGCATCAACATCATTAGAGTGATGGGACGGCATGGATGAAACATATAGGGCAACTTGTTCTCTCTATCTCATGTGGCTGAAAGAAGCCCTCTCTTTACAACCCACTGTAAGTGTTTTAGAAATAGAGAATTTATAATGGCTTTTTTTAAATGCATCGACAGAGAATGTTTCTTGATACTCTTGCATGTAAAACTTTTTGAATTTGACATTGAATATGTCATCCAAACCATCCAATTAATGTCCAACAATTTTATTTTTATTTTTTGATCATTGGATCAAATCAACAAGACCATTTGATATTTAATTTTTTAAATAGTTAAATTATGGACACAATTATTAAAATGGAACCATTTGATCCTTTCATTTTAACCGTCCAATAAATTCCTATCAACAATCAAATAAATATAACCATTAAGATAATTTTATTAATTTATTTTATAGACCATTAGCTACCATTTCAGTTCTCCCGTAAATGAGCACCATAAATAAATAAAAAATCTCATGATATTTTAGATCTACATGTCATAAAATATGATCATTGGTGTGTACATGTTTATTAAATTGACAAACATGTGGACCATTCCCAGCAGGGTGTGTAAGAAAAAAAAACCATGTATTATTTAACTAATAAGAAAATCAATATATAATAGTCTACTTAACCCCCATATGATTCAGGGTCAGGTCGGGTCAACCCAAAAATTGAATTCGGGTCAAAATTTTCAACCCTAAACTAGAAAAAACCGGGTTGGGTCGGGTCGGGTTGGGTTAGTGGTTCAGGTCAAATTTTGCCAGGTTTAGCCTAAACCCACCTTTTCCATGGTTAATGCCCCTATCACGTCACTCAGTAGATCGCCATGCCTTTTGTACACCCTTTGTTTTCTCTGTTTTTGCATCCAATTTAGGCCAAACCATCTGCTATGCTGATAATTTCTTTGAAAATGTGGGAGATTTGAGTGGTTTATACTGAGTAGTTCTTTGTCTCGTTCTCCTAACAAATACCAAACCTTCCAGGCTGGATGAGCACAGGGTCGTTTATGAGTCTATCAACGACGACTTTTGAGTCAGATTTAATCATGACAATCTTCACCGCGAATTGTTTGCATAATTTTATGTTGTCCAGACCACTTCTAAGTCCTGCCCAGAATGAATAGGGCTCTCAACCCTCTCGGGTTTGGGTTCGATGTTCGGGTTCGATCCTAGAGTACTGGTTTGATCGGGTTTGGGTGAAGCCGAATCCAATCAAGTTCGGGTTGGGTCCAGGTCAGGGAAAATAAGTATATTTTTACATTATTGGGCCCACTTATTGACTGGATTAGATTGCACACGTGTGCAACAATGACACATGCCTATTATGTTAATGCTTTAATATTGTCCTTACATAAGAAATGCTCCAGTGTTCTCAGAGCACAATAAGTTATAGTGCTCCTAGTTGCATTTGTACACTTTTACATTTCAATGCACTGATCTAGACGTTCATTAGATCCAACCCACATTTCATGGGATACTATGCAAACGTCTTTATCAATTCAACAAGTACTAACCATTTGATCAATGGCCTTTAATATGGACGGTCAATATTTTTTACACAAAATAGGTCCAATCAACCATTTGATCTGTCAATTTGTTAGAGTCCAATCAACCATTTGATTTCTCATGGATTGCTTATAATTCTAAAATATATATATATTTTTAGTCAATCATAACCATTCCATCCCAAATCAATAATGGATTGGATCATCTGATTGGTACTGTTTTTGCATTCTAGTCCATGAAATGTTTTGGAGTTAATAAACGTTTCGTATTAATCCAATGGACAGTCCAAGGGAACATATGCAAGAACATTATACCGTGGTGCTTTGAGAGTACCAGAGCATTTCTCTTTACTGTCGATTTTGTGTGGAAGCCCATGGCCATCAGTTTTTGAAAAATCTTCATGGTATTGGAGCCCTAGTGGGTACCATTAATTTCGGTGACCTTCCTCCATTCTTACGAATCAATCACCACCAAAACCCATCTTTGTCAATTTAGCCATTTCCCCGTCTCCCAAACATCCTACTTGCCCTTTCAACACCCCTCTAAAATCCATTCCGGTGACCTTCCTCCATTCTGGTGAACCCAATCTATTTCAAAATCCATCTCTGTAATTCAGAAACCATCCAAAACTAAAAAACACAAACAGAGAAGAAAGGGAAAGGAAAAAAAAAACCCTCAAACCTTCCTGAACTCACTGTTCTCTTCCGCGCCCGCCCGCAGACCAGAAAACGCTCCACCTCTCGCACCAGCGCTCCCTTCCTCCTCTTGAGGAATCGGGAACAGACCCGACCCCTGTGGCCCTTCACAAGTATTTTAATTGGATGATCAGGACCATCTAATTAATCAATATATGGAATATTTTCACCTCTGGGCATCCATGATGAGCCAAATAAGATGAATGGCTATCAGTAACAAGGTGGGCCCTGAGGACTACCATTTTGCATAGTCCATCGGACCAGTAAAGTAGTGCCCATAAAAATAAAAATGTAATAGAGGTGGAAATTCATTTTTAGAGATTCTTTTATGGCATGAATCAAAGAACTAGGCAGATCTAAATCTCAAGTGGACCTCACCACAGAAAACAGTGGGGATTGACCTAAAACTTCTTGGGACCTCAGAAGTTTTCAATCAAGCTGATATTTTTGTTTTCCCTTCTTCCATGTTGTGTGAACTTATTAACAGGTTCAATCTCAAATAAACATCATGGTGAGCCCAAAGAAGGTTTCAACGGTCTTTTCACTGTCTCCACTCTTTTCTTTGGTGGGGTCCACTTGAGCTTTGGATCAGTCTCGTTCTTTAGTTCATTCCCTAAAATAATCTTTCCAAATGGATGAACGGTGTGGATACAACGCATACATCATGGTGGGGCCCACAGAAGCTGGTGACGTCACTTCAGTAGCCTTATGTTATAGCTACTTAACTTGTCAGTAGCTAATCCGCGTCCCGAGTTTTGGGACTGAAGTGATGTCATCATGCTCTTCGGGCCCACCATTATGTATGTGTTGTATCCACACCATCCATCCATTTGGAAAGATCATTTTAGGGAATGAACCAATGAATGAGGCAGATCCAAAGTTCAAGTGGACCCCACCAGAGAAAACAGTGGGAATTGAACGCCCACCATTAAAAACTTCTTTGAGCCACGGAAGTTTTTGATCAAGCTTATATTTTTGTTTTCCCTCATTCCATGTCTATGTTAACTTATAAACAGGTTTAGATCTCAAATAAACATCATGGGGGCACTAGGAAGGTTTCAACGGTGGATGTCACTGTCCCCACTGTTTTCTCTGGTGGGGTCCACTTGAACTTTGGATCTGCCTCATTCTTCGGCTCATACCCTAAAATGCTCTCTCCAAATGGATGGATGGTGTGGATACAACACGTACATGATTGTAGGGCCCAAAGAACATGGTGACGTCATTTCAAAACTGGCTACTGTCAAGTCAGTAGCTAATCCGCGTCCGAGAAAGTAACAGACGCTGCAAAACACACAGCCAAAGATAACCGAATATAGCTATATTTGAGCTGTGCATAGTCGACACTAGGAAAAGTTGTTATTGTAAGCCAACCATAAGGAGCTATAGACTTTAGTGGACACGTGAAAATTTCTATGATCCAGACTGTTCATATGTGGACCTTCCATCATCTATCAAATTGATTGGAAGAATCTAAGCGTCCAATAAGGTGCTTGTGCTGATGAAAATTCGTATTCCACGGTTGGGATAGTTAGGATGGTGTGATCAGTGTTTTTTTTTTTTTTTTTCCTTCACCTTGGGAGAATCAACAGGAAGGCCCACCTGATGAATGATCCAGTTTTGTCTTAACGTGCCACGTGTACGACTTTGGACGGATTTTTTTGAGCTGGTTAAGGACATGAAACTTTCGGAGTAGTTACACACACATGGAAACACACTTCATGATAAAAGCGTGCTCCCCCCTCCACTCGTCTTAAAAAGAGATGAGACAAGAGCAAGTATGGAAGGAGTGGCAGTGGATCAGGACCGTTCACCTACAGGACCCTAGACGGGATTGCGTATGATTTACTAGATAACCCCAACAAATAAAAAAATAAAATAAAAAAAAAAAAAAAACATTTGATCCTACCTATCAGATCGGTGCTCTTCCAATGGTTGGTAACAAAGGAAGGTTAGAATTATGGGCCAGCAGAGCCCCAATAAATTGACGGTCATGATTCATAATCTAACCTGCCACGTGTCGTCCATCGGACGGGGAAATAAAATGAGAGGAAGAGAGAGATTCGGGTGGCTTTGAAGCAAACCCAGTCCTTTTCCCTAACGATTTCTTCAATAGGATTGGACTCCCAAGTCTGGAACCACGGAAATGCGCCGCTCCCTTTCTTTTCTTTGCCCTTTCCATTTTGAATCCGGATCCTCTGTTGAAAACGAGCAGAGAACCTCTGCTGCTGCTGCTCTGAGTCTAAATCATTCTGACTGTGTCAGAGCAGCTCAGTTAGGCTGAGCTGGACCAATCATAGTAGTGACCTGCAGAGATTCTCAACAGAGGATCCGGGCTCTTCCATTTTTCTTCTTATGCTTAGTTCGTACGGTACAAATAGCTGCACACGATTATTGTAGATACTTCTCTACCCCATACACGTGGAAATATCACGTACATATCCAGACCCTTGAGATTGTGAGATTCATCGCTGATGGCCCACTATTCAAGAAATACATTAATCTGAAGATCATTACTATTAATTCTCCCCATCCTTCTTCTACATTCAATTTACACCGTTAGTTGTTTTTCTTATATTGTCAAGACCACTTATGTGATGGAAAGTATTATCTAATTGGTATAATTTTCCAACAGTGGGGTCCATTAGATGGGTGGGTCTGATCGATGTAGATAGTGGGGAGGTTGTACTGGCTAATGCTGTAAGAGTACGAGTTGGGTAGAGGAATAAATAAGGTCCGTTGCTTCTAACTAGTGTGCTATGTCTTGGCTAGAAGAGGAAGTTTTGGGGGAGTGGGGGAGTTGCTGTTGTGGTTGTAACGAAAAGAAAACGCAAGTTACGCAACTGCAAAAGGCGAATTTCAAATTCCTGACGCATTCGAACACATACGGTCCCGATTCGGCGTGTTTGCACTGTGACGGGCCATCCAGACCGTTTGTTTGTTTGATTGATGGGATAATCCTCCAATATTCTACTTTGAGGATCTTAGCTATAGAATCTTTGGCCTCTATTTTTCCTGGACCGTTCCAGTTACTTTTGTCAATTTTTTTGTTTTTAAAATTCTAGGCCAGTGTTTGAATGGTTAGGATCTCCCGATTTTCATTTCCCTGTGGTGCCAATCACTGATTATGGAACGATCTAAAGATCAGGTTCATATAATCATCAGGCGAGCCACCACATTTTTTTAGTGGTTGTCTTCTTCTTCTTCTTCTTCTTCTTTTTTTCCCATGTAGTCCACTTAATAATTGGACCGGATTGATATTCAAAATTGGCCGCATATTTATAGTGGGAAAGCCCTACTGAACGGGTTGGATTCGATACAAACATCACAGTAGGCCCCACTGGCAAGATGATGTTGATGTGTTTACACCCACTTTACTTACCGGCCTCATATTTGGTCGAAGGAGTAATTTGACTTATACTCTTGTAAAAACTAGGGCTGTACATCGAGCTTAGTTGAGTCGAGGTGGGCCAAGCTTGGCTTGACTCATTTGTGCTCTCCTCGAGTTCGAGCTCGAGCTCGCGCTCACCCTCAAGCTTACCATTGAAGCTTGCCTTGTTTGCTAAAACTTTCGAGGCGAGCTAGTGGATCGAGTCGAGGCGAGCTTACCTCGAGTCGAGTTGAGCTTGCTCCCACCTCAATTTATTATATTTCTTACTATAAAATACAAATTAAAAGTCAACAACATTAAGTTCGAGAAGTCACACATGTCTTAGGGGAGAATAGTATTTCTATAGGTGGGACCCCACCATTAAAATGACATAGTTCTAATCGGTTTTTTCTTTGGCCAAGTCACACATGCATTGAATGCAGACCACTAGTAATATTTTATGAACCATAATTAACACAATACATGCACAGCTCACCACGTGAATGGACTGCCCTGATTATTGTGTGGACCATCTTCATGATGAGGCCCAGCTGATTCATGGATCAGATGCACCACCTACCTCGTAAAATTGCAATCAATAGCTGCATATGGTGTTTGGTCTAACCATAGCCCCTATTTTGTAGATATGTATGGTGTGTGGTCTCACCGTAACACCTGTGTTTGTGTAGTATGTAAAACACACAACCATTATGTGCTCACCATATTTTGTACTTGAAATTACTCAATCCATCAGATATGCTCAACAAGAAATGTTCCTACCTGAACAAAATAGTAGGATTAAGAAACCCCCCAACGTGCGAGGGTTTTATATGTCTTAAGTTTGGACCCCAATGTGTGTGTGTGTGTGTGTGTGGGGGGGGGGGGGGGGGGGGGGGGGGGGGGAGAGAGAGAGAGAACAAAGAAATAAGAAGATTAGGGTTTTTTTTTATTTTTTATAACAAATATCTATATGAAACGAGTCGAGCTCGAGCTCGAGTCAAGTTGAGCTTAAATCGAGTCGAGTCGAGTCCAGTGACCTAATGGTCGAACTTGACTCGATTTCTGACTCGAGCTCCTAAATGAAGCTTGGCTTCGCTTGTTCTACTAGTTGAGTCAAGTCGAGGCGAGCTTTTTTGAGTCGAGTCGATCGAGTTTCTCGAGCTGACTCGGCTCATGACCAGCCCTAGTAAAAACCCTCTCAGGGCACTCTCTATTTTCAGAAGACGACAACAACCAAAAAAACCTTATGGTACTCTAAATGAGTATTAACTTTGGCGCACCTCACCTTAAATGTCCAATTCTTACAACCAAGAAAAAGATGCAATTGTTAATCTATCATGTGGGGCCCACTTGATGTGGATAGTCCATCATGTGCTACCCTCCTTTGATGTCCACCATTCATCATGTAGGTCCCACCTTTGCTATGGACTATCCATCATGTGGGGCCCAACCTTCAATATGGATCATTCATCGTGTGGTCCCACATTTAATGTCAATGTTCCATCACGTGGTCCCACATTCAATGTCCACCATCCATCATGTGGGCCCCACCTTTGCTATGAACCGTCCATCATATGGGTCCCACTTGATGTGGATAGTTCATCCATCATGCGGGGCCACATTTTAATGTGGGTCATCTATCATGTGGGACCCACCTTTGGTGTTCACCATCAATCATGTGGGAACCAACCTTCAATATTGGTTGTTCATCATGTGGGCCTACTTTTGATGTCAACCTTCCATCATGTGATCCCAACTTCAATGTCCCCCGTCCATCACGTACGTCCCACCTTTGATGTGGGCGTTCATCATGTGGGGCCCACCTATGATGTGACCATGCATTATGTGGGCCCACCTTGATGTGAAAACCTACCTTCAATATGAGTTGCTTATCATGTAGGCCCATCTTAGAGATATTCTAAAGAAGAGAAGAGGGCAAGATGGGAATTACTTAAAAATTTTAAGAACAAATTTGTCCAAAAATTAATTAAAAATGTTTACCCACTTAAGCTAAATAAGCTCTTAAAGAAAAAGTGACCTCCCTACCATTAATTATTTAAGAGCTTTTTTTTGCTAGTTTCTAAAAAAAAAAATAAACTCTAAAATGAAAGCCTTACCAAACGGTCTATTTTTATAATAAGAGCTTATTTTTTTTAAAATAAGCAAATAAACTCTTATTAATAGATTTGCCAAACGCCCCGTTAAAGAAAAAGTGACCCCCTATTACTTATTATTTAAATGCTTTTTTGCTAGCCTCTAAAAAAAATAAGCTCTAAAATGAAAGCTTTACCAAACGATCTACTTTTATAAAGTGATTATTTTTTTATAATAAGCAAATAAGCTCTTATTAGTAGATTTGTCAAACTTCTCCTAAGATTTTTTAACCCAAGGAGTAAAGATAATATGCTCCATGATGAGACTAAATCATGATTCGCATTTACGGAACCAGTTTTAACCACATTTTATCAGCTATTAAATTCATGGTGCTAACCATCTCTCTTACTGTACATTTGTTGGCCATCAATTTGTTGGATAGAATCCTTCCATAAGTATCATTTTTGTGATCTTCTCCATCTACAATATGGGTCGTGTTTTCAAATGGTCTGGATTGATTTACATGCATACAAGTGTAGATAGATGAGTTATGTCTATTTAAGAAATGATTGAAAAAGCTCATAACTTCTAACCCAAGCAAGTAAATCTGAAAATGATATATCGGAGATGTTGCACCATGCAATGCTGTGCCAAAAGATCCCAGAGCATGGTTGGATTTTCTCCATCGGACAAGGTTCCATAGCTCTAAGATCCAAAATATCCATGTGATGTCCCACACAATGAATGCCCCATGCAACAAAAGAAATTCCTAGATTGGAAATCCTAGCCGTTGAATCCATGATCTTTCTTTGTTGAATGTGCATAACTGTTTTTTTTTCATTGATGTTCTACCTAGTGGACGTTAAAATGGTTAGGATTTCCAATTAGAAAATTACTAATGCATGAGCCATCCCAATTGAGACCCACTATGTCAATGGGTTAGATCTCAAAACTATGGACCCCACCAGTACCGACTTAAAACCTTGGTAGAATATCATAAATATGAGTGCGGATCGTCTATGTTGGCCGCGCAGAAGAATCCAGCGATGCCCCTTCTTATTCGTCCACGTCATAGGAGCCTATGTAAGCTGACGTTATCAATAAATTAAAAAAAAAAAAGTAGGAATACATTTCCATTTTTATACGTATCTACTCATGGCTTATACGAAATACCACATTTTCAAATTTGATTTTAGGCAAATCTTCTAACAGATAGCACATCTACCGGAGTAGCAAACATTGTTACTGAAGTGACGTCACCATGGCACGTGGGCCTCAGCATGAGATATATGTTGTATCCACACCGTCCATTCCGTTGGAGAGATCATTTTAAGGCATGACTTAGAGAATGAGGTTGATCCAAAACTCAAGTGGACCCCACCATAGAAAACAGCGGGGACAGTGACATCCACTGTTGAAAACTTCTTATGGGCCACAAAAGTTTTCGATCAAGCTGATATTTGTGTTTTCCCTTCCTCCATATCTGTGTGAACTTATGAACAGGTTGGATCTCAAATAAACATCATGGTGGGCCTAATAAGTTTTCAACGGTGGATGTCACTGTCTCCACTATTTTCTGTCTTTTCCTTTCATCCTTATCTACGTGAACTTATCAACAGATTGGATGGTCAATAAACATTACGGTGGACTCCAGGAAGGTTTTAATGGTCACGGTTGAATGAGAACTCTTTCTTAGGGTGTGGTCCACCTAAAATTTTCATCTGCTTTATTTTTGGGAATGCATCCTAAAATAATATGAAGAAACATATGGACGGCATGGATTTACAAAGAACACATCCAGGTGGGCCCTGGGTTCAGAATCCGACCCACAACGCTGGTTCCCAGGTCTCACCCAAGTCGCGCTCGCGCAGCACCTCCAAAGGCTGCGAAAGCCTCGCTGGAAACCTAGGTGGGGCCCACCGTGATGTTTTCGATAAATCCACACCGTCCATCCACCTTGTTAAATCATTTTAGGATACTAGACAAAAAACAAACCGGATACAAGACTTAAGTGGGCCGCACTAAAGGAAAAGATGGGTAGGGAAATTCTTACCATTGAAACCTCCCTGGGATCCACAGTGATGTTTACATGACATCAATACCGTTCATAACGTCATTCCTATTGGATGAACTGAAAACACAAATATTAGCCTGATTTAAAACTTCTGTGGCCCCACGAATATTTCAACTGTGGTGTGGACGTTCAATCCTCACATTTTTGGCCCACTTGAGTCTTGGATCCTATTAATTTTTGGTATAATGCACTAAAATGAGCTCACGAGGCAGATGGACGGAGTGGATTTCTCGAAAACATCACGGTGGGCCCCACCTTGGTCTCCAGCTTAGTAACTTTCATTGGATGTCAATCCGCGTGGATGGTGATGGGGGAGACTAGACGCAGAGGTCAATATTATGTAGGCTCTAGTATGATTTTGTGCTTCATCCATACCGACCATCCATTTTTTCTGGATCATTCTATGATATGTACTAAAGCAGAGGCAGATTCAAATCTCAAGTGGACCACAACACAAAAAATATTGTTGAATGAACGTTCACAATTAAAATGATTGGTGTTCTATGATGTGGTCCACATGAGCTCTAGATCAACTTCATTTTTTGGAAAGTGCCTTAGAATAATCTGTAAAACTGATTGGACGGTAACGATCTAAACATATATCATAGTGGGCCCACAAACTATGCACTCCTCCGGTAGATGTGCTAGCTGTCAGAAGGTTTGCCAGCCTGTAAAATCAAATTTTTGAATGAGTGGTATTTCGTATAAGCAATGAGTAGATACCTATAAAAATGGAGATGTATTCCTACTTTTTTTTTTTTTAAGTTATTGATGACGTCAGCTGACATAGGCTCTTATTACGTGGACGAATAAGAAGTGGCAGCGCTGAATTCTTCTGCGCCGCCAACATAGACGATCCGCACTCCATAAATATTACTGCACAAACACAAACACAAACAGATTTTTAGTTTGCCGGTCAAGAACTTTGATACAAGTCATTATGCTATAGCCATTTTAATATGAGGAACAATGCCCATATCACCTAATCCATGCCAATAAAATGTGTAGCTACATAGATACCTACACACACACCATTACATTCCAGTAGGCCCAGCCATGCAGATGACCTGACATAATGGAGGGTTTTGAGAAAAAAACGCCAACAGTATGCGCCCAATGTATATATGTGCCATGCCTGATGAGTGGACCATCCACACTTTCTGGCAAGATCACACCTTCCAAATGTAGCAAACTACATCTTTTGGCACATGCTTAGTTTGTAGAGATGCCTGGGGATTAACAAGCATAAAAGCTTAGAATATATGAAACCTAGGTTAGTTTAATATATGAACAAGAGTTTATCTATTGATGATTAACAAAGAGATAGGAGCACAACCTTTTTTTTTTCTTTTTTTCTTGCAGAGCTTGCATATACAATGAGGGTGACTGAAAAATGCGATGTATATAGCTTTGGTGTTGTGGCACTTGAAGTGATGATGGGAAGGCATCCTGGGAAGCTCATCTCCTCCTATCTATTGTATGAAAATAATCAAACAGAGGTGTCTTTCTTGTTATGATATATGCATAGTTCAATGTGTGGAATAGATATTTATCTGGACTGTCAATTGATCGGATTGGTGATAAAAATTCAAATATAATCAAAGTAGGTTGAAAAAAATAAAGGTGTTTCCTTATGTGATGGTTACCTATATATATATATATATATATATATATATATATATATAGACACACACACACACCTATCAAACCGTGGACAAGGACCAAGTCCCTTGCAAGTGACCTATACAGCGTATGCGCTGGGTCCTCTACTGACAAAATATATCAACATATGATATTGGGGGCAGGCCAGCACCATTCGGGTCCATGTCTCATTTTTAGGATGGAGCCCGGCTCCAATCAGGTTTAGGTTGGTCGCATCAGGGAAATAAGTATATTTACACTTTTGGGCCCACCTCATGAATGGATTAGATTGCACACACATGTGCCATATTGATGGGCTCTCTTTCACACATAAGGCTTGATGAACCCATAGCTTTGAGGAGTACAAGGTGTCTCGCAGCAAGGCAATCTCTAACATCAAATGGTGGTTGAAAATGCTGCAAAACTTCCTCCCACCCATCGCCAAAGACACCCTGTCCAGCCGGTTGACCACCCATGTGTTGGGCCTGGAGGCCAACTATCGGGTTGGCAAACCTTTCAAGCTGTTGAAATGGGAGAGACCCCGGTGGTGGGGTCAAAGTTAATGTCGATGGCTCGGCGCGGGGAATCCTAGGGCTTTGTGACGCAGGGAGGACATGGTAGGGTCGATCACCGTCTCCCTAACCGATAGTTCTCGAATCCACCGAGAAGAAATAAAGATAACAAAGAGGAAATAAATTCCAAATAATTGATTTTTTGATAATTGAATGAATAATAACGAATTACAATGCATATAATAGGAACTAAACCCTAGGTAAAGTATCAAATCCAACTCCAACTAAACTCCTAGAAACGCAACTTACTATAAATAGTAAACTTACTATTTATAGAAGTCGTTCAATCCTACTAGAACTCTTGGTTTTCGGCCAACAATAGAAGTTATCAAACGGTCTCAACCACGTTGTTCTAAACGAAAATATCTAAGTAAGCCCTTTTCATGTTGGGCACTAACTCTAAAACCCTACAGATGCAAAGTTATGATCGAAATTAAAACTTACTATAAATAATAAAAAATGAAAATAAACTAGCCTAATGATCGTCGATACGGTCGATTCTCGCAATTCCAGGTTGGGCAACCCGGCGTAGAGGGGTTGGTTGGCTAAAGTAGCTCGAGCTACCCCAAATTGATATATTATACTCCCGTAACTCATTCGGAGTGTGAGATACGACGATTCACGGTCCTGACGGTCCGGATCACTTTCGGCCCCGTCCGGTCTTCTTTTGCTCCATCTGGGCCATGAAATAGTCAGCGACCCGTCCTACATCACTTTGGGAGGAGGAGGGATCTGTAGAGTCCGAGGGGAGTTCATCTTCGGGTTTGCTAACGGCTATGGCCTTGGCTCCGATGTGCGAGATCATTTTGGAGAGCAATTCGAAATAGGTGGTGAGCGCGCTCAATAGGGATAGGAGCCTGAGTTCTGCTTTGTGGTATTGGTGGGCCAAGGTTTCGGCCCTATCCAGGGATGCCGAGATTGTTATTCCCTTCGTTCCTGGAGAAGCGAATGGGATTGCCAACTCCTTGGCCCGTTTGGGCAGTGAATCTCAAGTCGATCGAACCTTCTCCCATGCGGATCTCCTTCCTGCTAGCTCCCGTGGGTTGCTGTTTCTGGATAGAGTTGGGCTTGGGAACTTGAGAAAGTCCTAAAGGTTTTGGCTTCTTTCCTGTTGGATTCAGTGGGTGATCTCTGTAGGGTGATCTTCTCGCTTTGGTCTGCCCCATTTCTCCCATGCTTGTGGCTGTTTGAGGCTGCCAAATGTTAGAAGCTAGCAGATGCGGCTGGTGGTTCGGCCAATTTGTTGTGTTTCCCTCTCTTGTTGTGGATCGCCTGAGCTCAGGATTTACTGTTTGGCCGTCCCGGTGGGCATGGGTTTTCTTTGGGAAGGGTAGGTATCTGTACTTTAAGGTATAAGATAGGCGGGCCTGTTCCTTTTTGTTCACGGGCGGGCCTACCCGAATGTTGTAGTGTAGGTTGTGCTATTTCTTATTTCAATGAAAATACAACTATCAATACTAATTAAAAAAAAAAAAAAAAAAGGCAAGCCTTCACAACCCTGTTCCAGGTGCTTCCTGTGAATATATAATATGTATTTGACAAGGAAAAAGTGCTCCAGCGTTCTTAGAGCATTGTAAGTTATACTGCTCTTAGTTGAGTTGTTACACTTTTACAGTTCAATACATTGATCTAGACCGTTCATTAGATCCAACCCACATTTCATGCGATACAATGTATGGATAAGACAAACTAACCATTTGATCAATGGCTTTTAATTTAGACGGTCAAGATTGTTTACATGGACGTTCAATCAACCATTTGATCTGTCAATTTGTTGGGGTCCAATCAACCATTTTATCTGCCATGGATTGCTTAATATTCTCAAAAATATATTTTTTTAGTCAATCATAATCATCTCATTCATGGCTTGGAAAAGGGATGAATAGGGAAAAAAAAAAAAATGGGGATTCGATCATCTGATCGGTACTATTTTGCATTATAGTTTATGAAATGCTTAGGAGTTAATAAACGGTTCGGATTGGTTGATTGGACTGTTCAAGTGACATATGCAACTAAAAACAATATCCTTAACATGTAAACGCCTGTGCATGTCAACTAATGCATGCACCTCCACATATGCCAGATTGACACACATGTAAAACATCCAACCCATCCATCACGTGGATCCATTTCAATGCTACTGCCGAATCACAAAGATGGTCCACTGTAGGACATTAGAAATGGTTGCCCTGATTAGAAAACTCAGACCAATGCTCTTACGATCGTACATTTGTTCAATTAACTGTGGCCCAGCTGAGTAGTGTATTGATTCTTCCGATAGGAAATCTAGTACTTATTGGTACTCTTCCGATGAATAGCTTGGTTATTGCACTTGTTGTCATGGTAGCATATGTGACAGCTAGGGGTGTCAATGGACCAGATTAGGGTCAAGCCAAGCTTTGTCCGACCTCAGGCCGCATCGTTCTGTGTAAGCCCAAACTCAGCCCTGGACCATGATGGATCAAAGAAGTTCATCCGGAGCCCAACCTGGATTTTTTTAACAGGGCCTGGGCGAGAAAAAGAAATCTTGTAAAAGAAAGGGATCCACACCCTTGATTTTCAAAGGGCCCCAACCGTGACGTGTATCTGAGATTTGCTCCAACCATTAGAAATGTAATCCCATATTAGGCCAAGGGTGAAAAACATCAAGCTTAACTTTGATTTAGGTGGACCATCCCAAAGGAAACAGTTGGGAGAGATGTCCACCCTTATTATACAAGGCCAATCATGATGATTATATAAAATCCATTCCAACCATTAGATGCCACGCCAGTATTTATGCCTGGGGTGAATAATTCAAGTCCATTCGTGATTCAGATGGTCCACACCAAGGGAAATAGTTCAGAGTTTGAGCCTTTATATATTGTTTCCAATCGTGTGGCCCACTTGAATTATAAATGGGGCTATTTGTTTGACTATAGACCTAACATGGTGTGGCAGGCCAAGTAGTCAAAGGTTGATTTCACATCAAGGTGGAGCCACCCAAGCCGCCACCCCCATTTCCAAAAGGCGTGTGAAATAACTCTTCCCCCCCTCGTGGAGTGAGATGTGAGATGTGTACTGTGAAATAGCTCTTCTCGGCATGCCACCCTTAATTTTTTAGTAGGCCTATCTTGATGTATAAGTGAGATGTACTCCAACCATTAGATGTGTAATCCTACATTAGGCCCATGATTAAAAGACTAGACTAACTTATGATCTAGGTTGGCCATACTAAGGGAAATAGTTGGGAGGGAAAGGTACACTCTTGATATTTATAGGCCTACTATGATGATTATATAAAATCCATTCAACCATTAGATGACATACCAAAACTTAGGCATGGGGCCCAAACGTTAGCTATATCCATTTTCAGGTGCGCCATTAGAAGAGAAACAGATTGGAGGGGGAGCATTGCTCTGTACACTTTTTCTAGTTGTGTGGACCACCCGATCCGGCAATAGGTGAGGTGGGGTAACAGCTTAGTGAGTGGACCTACCTTAATGTATGTGTTGTATATCCACGGTATCCATCCATTTTGTAAGCTAATTTTAGGGCATTGTATTAAAAAATGAGAGAGATCCAAATCTCAGGTGAACCAGCAAGAAGAGATGGAACTCCTCACATTAAAAGTTCTTAGGGCCCCCAAAGTTTTGGATCAAGCTGCTATTTATGTTATCCCTACACCTAGGTCTATGTGACCTTATCAATAGGTTTGATGGCAAATAAACATTATAGTTGGTCTTAGGAAGTTTTTAATGGTGGGCGTCTAGTTGTCACTATTTTCTTGTCGTGTGTTCCACTTGAGATGTGGATCTGCCTCATTTTTGGATCATGCCCTACAATGAGCTAGCGAAATGAACAGACAGTACTAATATACAATGCATACATCAAGGTGGGCCCCACGGTCAGGCCCTCACCCACCAGGCTGTTACCCTGACACACCTAGTCCGCGCTCTTGGAAGGGAAAGTGACTTTGTAAATTCAACCGGCTGGGTTGGGTCAATGGGCTTTTGGACATCCTAGTCTAATCCATTTAGAAATGGGTTTGAAATTTTAGCCTGAGCCTGACAGTCAAGATGATACTAACCCAAGTCCAGCCCGAGGTGGGGTAGTCCCAAAAGCCCAACGGGCCAGCCCACCCCATTGATACCCCTACTAATTGCCTACATATTAGCTAGCTTGCACATGTTCATGGGCTTGGCAGAGCTCATAATAATAACACCACTAAGAAAATTAAGTAGACCACACCCAACTCGATTTTTAATTGGCTCTAGATCATGGACCAGGCCCAAATCCAAATAAACCCAATTTTTAACTAGGTGCAAAATGGCAGATCGAACCCCGCCTATTTTTAAGTTGTCCTAGAAAAGGACTTGGCATGGTTTCTAGACTTGGTGACTCGTCCCTACTTGCTTGGGTATGAGTGAGGTGAATTAGCCTAGCTTGCCAATTGGGGGTGACTCATGGTACCAATTTGTACAGGTCCAACCAAGGTCCAAGTTGACTCGGATGAGTTGATTATGACTGAGTGCGAGTTGTCAATCCATGGACGTGAGTGTATTGACTCGGACAAGTTGGGGTAACCCATGAGATCTAAACTCATTAAAACTGAGTCAGGTCATTGGCTACAAGCTGGTTTGGACATCTGTTGACAACCCTAAGAACAAGCAAAATGCGTAACAAGTTGGCCCAGGAGAGAGAAGATAATCGGTTTAAATAACTGGGCCTGGCCTTGGATTGAACCCTATTCGAATCCACCCACCCATGTGAGTTAAGGGTGGCTAGAAAAGATAATCGGTTTAAATAAGTGGGCCTGGCCTTGTATTGAACCCTATCCGAATCCACCTGCCCATGTGAGTTAATTAAGGGTGGCTTGTTCACCTAATCAGACCCACCCGAAACTAAAAACAAATAAGTAAAAAAGATAACATGATTCTGCTCTTCACAAAATACAGTTAAGATTTTGGCTACTCCCCTATAGAAGAGAGAACGATACAGATACAGATTTGATTCGCTCATCTTCACTCCTAAAGCTGAATCCTCTTGAGCAACATGTGGGGTCAGATGCTCGGTTGGGCCCATCATGTCATTTTTATTTTATTTTTTGTTTTTTACATGCATCTATTCCATCCATCAGATGCAGCCCCTTGCTTTCCCCCTTGCTTTCCATAGGCTTAGCTGCCATTCGGAGAAGAAAAACTCTCTCTCAGTTACCTAATGATATAACTTTCTCTAACGTGTGAAAATGTTATGAGAAAAATAGCAATGGTTTAAATTCAATTAGAAAAATGGCCAGTCGAGGCAATCTCCTACCATTGTATTAACGGTTTGGATCACTGGAACATGCCCCCAAGATTGCCCCTGTACATGCCAGTGCACGTTCTATCTGTCTGTGTGCACAAGATCGACTGGTGCGATGGATCGAGTGTGCCATTGTTTTATAACTTGGAAACTAGACTTGACGACTCAGATGAGGGTCAACACGTGAGTATGACGGGTTTGTATACAATGGCCTCTATCTTTCACACGTGTCTCCTACTGGCATTAGATGTGCCTTATTCGATGAGAAGGGGATTGAGTAGTAAACTCTGTGGGGCCACCGTGATTTTTGTATTTTATCCACACCGTCCATCTGTTTTACCAGCACGTTTCAGTGCATGAGCCCAAAATCAAAGCAAATCCAAAGTTCAAGTGGACCACACCACATGAAGCAGTGTGAATCGAACGCATACTATTGAAAACTTCTTTGGGGCTACAAAAGTCAGGAAGGTTTCAAAGGTGGACATCATTATTAACATTGTTTCCCTGTGTGGTCCACTTGAGATTTGGATATGATTCAATTTTGCGGGCGAGTGTAGTAGCAAAAACTGCTGCTCTAAAATGTTTTGTACAAACAGATGCACGGCGTGGATAAGACACATACATCCATGGTGGGCCGCACAGAGTTTACTTGGTGCGCTTAATTGTACCTAGTAACTCAGTACACAATCCGCTTCCTAGTTGACATACCCCCGGTGGGTGGACCCTACCTGGGGCATGTGGCTTTCTCTAGTGTTCAATGGTCAGGTAGCACACACCACCATATAAGTGTGTAGGCAGGGCTGGGGCTGGTCATGTGACGCAGGGAGGACGTGGTAGGTCGATCACCGTCTCCCTAACCGATAGTTTCTCGAATCCACGAGAAGAAATAAAAGATAAAAAGAGAAAATAAATTCCAAATAATTGATTTATTGATAATTGAACGCATAATAACGAAATTACAATGCATATAAATAGAAAACTAAACCTTAGGTAAAGTATCAAAATCCAACTTCAACTTAAACTCCTAGAAAATGCAACTTATTATAAATAGTAAACTTACTATTTATAGAAGTCGTTCAATCCTACTAAAACTCTTGGCTTTCGGCCAAAAATAAAAAGTTTTCAAACGGCCTCAACCACGTTGTTCTACTAAATATTCTAAGCCCTTTTCATGTTGGGCACTAACTCTAAAACCATACGGATGTAAAGTTATGATCGAATTAAAACTTACTATAAATAGTAAAATTGAAAATAAACTAGCCTAATGACCGTCGATACGGTCGATTCTCGCGATTCCGGCTTGGGCAACCCGGCATAGCCGGGTTGGTTGGCTAAAGTAGCTCGAGCTACCCCAAATTGATATATTATACGTCCCGTAACTCATTCTGGATTGTGAAATATGACCGATTTACGGTCCTGACAGTCCGGATCACTTTCGACCCCGACCGGTCTTCTTTTGCTCCATCTGGGCCATGAAATAATCAGCGACCTGTTCTACATCATCATGTATGGACCACTTGATTCCTCTCAAGTCATTTGGACTTGTATGGACTCAACTTTTATTCATTTTCACCCACACCACATGGGCACTCAATCCCTAGCCTTAATGTTAAAACAGAAGCTTCTCTACCACGCAATCCCTGGCCTTAGTGTTAAAACAGAAGCTTCTCTACCACTAAGCTATGGAGCAGGACCGAACCTGACCCAACACGATGCGTACACATGTTCTATCATAGAAATCTCGGTTTCAATCCTACATCATTAGATTGCATCTTGCATGCAAACCATTGCTTTTATTTTTTTTAATTATTTATTTCTTTGTGCATGTGTTGTTCACTTGATCAACGTATGGTTTAGAAAAGTTTACCTTCCAACGATAAGGATTTGATCAACTTTATGGCAGAGTCAAGTCAGGGCAGTCTAGGGTATGCTTAATTCATTGATCTACGATTGTTCATGGTTCCAACCACACATTTCACGGGCTATATGCAAACATCACACCGGTCTGACAAGTTTAAATATCTTATCAATAGCCTTTAATATTGACAGTCAAGATCAATTACCTGAAAATAGGTTCAATAGTTTTTAAACAGTGTATTAGAGTCTCCAAGTTGACAGGTCTAATTGCATTGTTTGGGAGCTGCAGCATCTTGTGAGGCTTACCAGCCCTAACATCTCTAACGTCTTGGGGGGGTTTACCAATTAGATTGGTTGAACAATCCTAGCCTCCAAATTTTCCAACGAATCAAATCTAGAGTTAGAGAATCTAGTAAGCTAAATTTTTTGTTAAGAATAAATTGGAACATGAGAACTCTAAGGGGGATGGTATATTTTGAACTACTTTTATGCTAACTATGCAATTTCTTAATGCCAGTGTATCATTTGTAAAACTCTACCAAAGTATCAAAGTTTTTCTCACTTTTGGAAAGTTTGCATAAGGAATGAGTTTTAATACTACTCTGGAAGAGTGTAATGGATGATACACAAGTATACACAAAAATACTTGAAGTGGCAATGTTTAACTAACAATTTGGGCAGTGGGGCTATTACATAAAAAATGGTTTAAATAATAGATTTTAAAAATCTTCAAAAAATAATTTTTGCATTTGTTAACTCGCTGTCCTTAATTGGGTTTAGTTTAGTCCCACATTGGAAAGTTGTTTGGAAAAACAAGTCTTTATATTAAAACCCATCACTAATTATTTGTATTAGAAAGTAAATATATGTCATGGGAGCAACCTTGCACGTACTCGAGCGCCGCGGCCACGGCCGTAGACACGGCGCGGCGAGGTGTGTCTTTGATTAGAAGATTTTGATCTTCTCTACACATATTTTGTTCTTTTTGTCATGTAAGGACAAAAGTACAACTGCCCACGCATTTAGTACAGTAGTCGCATGCACGCCCCAACGGTTACATGCTTTGCCTTTATAATTAACGATATCTTTTGTATTTTGGAAATTCATTCGAAAAACTATCTTCTCTTTTGGTTTTCTCTTTGTACCTCTCTTGTGGGCTAGTCAGTTCGAGTTTCTTAAATTCGTTTAGCTATGATCAAGAGTGTACAAAATCAAAGTCATTTATCTCATGAAGGAGAGTTGTTGTATCCCAAGGGTAGACTTGCTGAGACCCAATGCATCAGGAACATCTTCCTGTGGGGAAAATTTATCTTTAACATGGTAACTGTAACGTGCCTCAGATCTCTAATTTTTCTTGTTCCTTTTCTGGTTTATTACTTTTTATTTTTGTTGCATCTTTTTAAATTAGAAACAACAATTTAAAAACAGATTTTTCTCTAAAAAATTTCTGCACTATGGCTACTATTTCTTAGACTCCTAAAATCAATTTTTTTTAATGGAAAGAACTTCAAGAGATGGCAGTAGAAATGGAGATCTATATGACTATCCTCAAGCTGATTTACGTCATCCAAGAATCTGCCCCGTGACTTAAGTCAAATGAACTAGCGACATTTGTTGAACAATCGAAATGGAAGAACATTATTAGAGGATCTCCACAGATATCATGTCCACTACATAGCTTTGGTAAAATCACACATATCACTTTTTCCATTGGTCTTAGCGGGAACGGGCGGAAATAGGGTACAACAATCCTAACATGACCTTGAAAAATGGATGAACATGTATAAATTTTTCGCAGGGATCAAGGTGGGCCCATCTAACTTTCCATAAAATACATGCCAAAGGCTTTCACTGGCATGTCACTCCTCATGTTGCTCTCAGGGACAATGTTCATGATTTACATTTGTAGGCCTAACACCATGTCACACGGTGACTTTCTGTTTCTCGTTCTTTTTTTTGGTGTTTTCTTTTGATTTTCTAACACATGG
The DNA here is from genome assembly GCA_003013855.2 of Liriodendron chinense. Lineage (NCBI taxonomy): Eukaryota > Viridiplantae > Streptophyta > Magnoliopsida > Magnoliales > Magnoliaceae > Liriodendron > Liriodendron chinense. The sequence goes on along the minus strand of PVNU02003543.1, from coordinate 440,178 downwards.
TCTTATTTATCCCTAGCACCACTCCTTCACTCTCGTTTCTCGCCAGACAATAGCTTTTATGACATTTGGAAGGCATATTATAACACAAACAACAAGCATCATTGTCAAAGTTAGGGTCCACAAATTTAAGAGTGGATTAGGTGTTACTCATGTAGCACCATTTTAGGACATGGTCCAAAAAAATTAAGCAGATATAAATCTAGGCAAACCACACTACAGGAAACAGAGGTGATTGAAAGCTCACCATTAAAAACTTCCTTGCACACACCTTAAGAAGATCTGTCATGTTTATTTTCCATCCAACCTGTTGATAAGTTCAAACAGATCTGGATGAAAGGAAAATACAAAGATTAGCTTGCTCTAAAACTTTTGTGATCTCGCAAAAGGGGTGAACGAGATGGATATAACACATTCAACATGGTGGGGCCATTAAACGATGCCACATCAACACACCAAGCTCTGCTATACTTCCTTTGCCGTTTGGCTAGCGATCTAATACCATCTAGCTAGCGGGTGTCAGAGCTATATAGAACTCATTTTAGGGAGCCCAAAAATGAGGCAGATCAAAATCTCTGGTGGACCATACCAAAGGAGATAGTGAGTATTAGCCAAACAACATCCCTTCTTTTTTGGATTTTTCCCTAAAATGAGCTTTCAATGTGGACCACGTGGATGTAGTCACATACATCACAGTGGGCCCCATAATCAGGGGTCCTACCCTAGGATCCACTGAGGTGGGTGGGACCCTAACTGTGGGGCTCACAGTGATGCATGTGCCTTAAATCCACACGGCCCAACAATTTTGACAGCTCATTTTAGGGCATGACTAAAAAATGAACCTGACCCAAATCTTAGGTGGACCAGTACACCACTGGACACAGTCGTGATTGAATCCCCCATTAAAAGCTTCATGGATTCCACCAGAATATTTATTTGCTGTCTAACTTATTGATAACGTAAGAAAGACCTAGATGAAGGACCACACAAATATCATATTTATCCAATGCCTTTGTGGCCCACCTAGAAGTTTTTAATGGTCAATTACCACCGTTTCATGTACTATGGTGCATCTGAGATTTGGATCTGCTTTAATTTTTGGATCTTGCCCTAAAATGAGCTTTCAATATGGATGGACGTCGTGGATGTAGTCACTTACATCACAGTGGGCCCCACAATTAGGGTCTCACCTACTTTCTTTTGCAGGCATGAATTACCTGAAAAGCTTTAGCCAAAACTTGCTGCCACAGGAAGCTAGGTGGCACCCATCGCAGTGCTTGTGAGAAATCCACTCTGCTCATCTAATTTCTGTTGGAATGACCAAACCAAACGGTCGGTCAGGATGATCCAGCATCCTCTGGAATCTTCTTGGCATATGAAAAGCCATGTCTATTGGCATTTCTATCACGTTGTGGCTGTTGGTAATTCCAAACGTGGTGACTGTTGGATTTTCCATGCGTTGGAAACTGCCACATTAAATCTAGTCCCTTAATTTAGATTGCCATAATCTCTATATATACAGATGGATTCTGTACGTTTTTGCTAAAAAAAAGAAGCAAGTAAGAAAGAAAGAAGAAAGCTTGTAAATAAGATAGTAGTAGATTTCAAAATCTGTTTTTCTTTTGATTCCATGTTTGTTGTTTTATATTCTCTGTCAACTAGTAGCCTTGCAAAAGCTAATCAATCATCCAGCATCCAACCTCTCAGCAGCATATCACACAGCCTACTCATCGCCCAGTTGTTGAAGCAGATTGTCCATCCTCTTGGAGGGTATCGACCACAATCACCCAACTGCTGGTTGAAATCACCCACCAACAATTGCCCAGCGTCTTTAGTTGATCGCCCAACGTATTTGTGGAGATTGTCCAGTTTTTAAGGCTGTAGCCCAACAAATTGGTATCAGAGCATATCGGTTAAATGGCCAACTCGATCCAGTCGCAAATTCCAAAATTGTCTAAAGACAACTATGAGAATTGGTGCATCCAGATGAAAGCATTGTTCGGGTCGCAAGATCTATGGGAGATCGTGACCGATGGGTACGAAGAGCCCACTATGGAGCAAGAAGCCGTCTACACTGCAAATCAAAGGGCGGTCCTCAAAGATCAAAGAAAGAAGGACAAGAAGGCTTTGTTTCTTGTCTATCAAGGGTTGGATGAGTCCACCTTTGAACGGATCGTTAAAGCGACAACAAGCAAGCAAGCATGAGAGATTCTTAGCACCATCTTCAAAGGAGTTGATCGTGTGAAGAAGGTTCGCCTCCAAACCTTTAGAGCCGAGTTCGAGACCTCTCACATGAAGGAAGGTGAGTCCATTTCGGATTATTTTTCAAAGTTGCTTGTCATTGTTAACAACTTGAAAAGAAATGGCGAAAAGATTGAGGATGTGCGGGTGGTCAGAAAAATACTGTGATCCCTTACACCCAAATTTGAGCATGTGGTTGTGGCCATAGAAGAATCAAAGGACTTGGAAAAATTGTTCATTGAAGAACTGATAGGATCGTTGCAATTGCATGAGCAACGAATGCAAAAAAATGTTGGACCGATGCTTGAACATGCCTTGGAGTCTAAGTTGACTCTAAATGAACAAAAGAATGGCCATACACAAAGAGGGGGTCGTGGCACTAGCAATTGTGTAAGAGGCAGAGGGGGTGGATATCATCCAAGCCATCAACAAAATCAACAGAAGTTTACCAATTTCCGTGGAAGAGGAAATGGTAGAGGCCGATCCATGCGTGGTCGTGGAAATACAAAAAATATTCAATGTTACAACTGCAACAAGTTCGGCCATTATGCTTCAGACTGTTGGAGCAAATCAGTAGATCAAGATGAGCATTCTAATTATGTAGAAGCATCAAATCATGAAAAGGAAGACTCCGTACTTCTTCTTGCACAAGAAGAAGCATGTGATCAACATGATGTGTGGTATCTCAACTCTGGTGCGAGTAACCACATGTGTGGAAAGAAGGAGCTGTTCGTGGAACTGGCAGACGATGCTCATGGTAACATGAGTCTAGGAGACTTATCAAAAGTTCCCGTGAAAGGTAAAGGAAAAGTTAAAATCTATCAGAAGAATGGTGTGCCAAATTTTATTTCCAATGTGTATTACGTACCAAACATAAAAAGTAACATCCTCAGTATCAGCCAACTCCTTGAGAAGGGGTATGTCATACACATGGAAAGTTATTCTCTCTCTATAAGAGATGCACATGGGAAACTTGTGACTCAAGTCCAAATGGCGAAGAATCGCATGTTTCTGCTCCAAATCAACACAAAAATCGAGAAGTGTCTCTATGGAACAATAAAAAATGATTCATGGAGATGGCATCTTCACTTTGGGCATATTCATTTTAGCGGCTTAAAGCTATTGTCTTCATCAAGCATGGTACAGGGCTTGCCCGCCATTGAAGCTCCAGAACATGTGTGTGAGGCGTGCACACTTGGCAAGCAATAAAGAAACTCCTTTCCAAGTAGAGTGTCCAAAAGAGCAAAGGAACCACTTCAATTGGTTCATACTGATATTTGTGGACCACTTAAAACACCCTCTCTTGGAGGTAATAAATACTTTATTACCTTCATTGATGATTTCAGCAGAAGACTTTGGCTGTATTGCATCAAAGAAAAATCTTTCGCTTTCACTATCTTTAAAATTTTCAAAGCTCGTGTTGAAGTTGAAAGTGGTCACAAAATTAAAGTACTCAGATTTGACAGAGGTGGAGAGTACACCTCAAATGCATTTCGAGATTATTGCAGGGAACAAGGCATTAAGCAGCAGCACACTGCAGCCTACACGCCACAGCAAAATGGCATTGCAGAATGAAAGAACCGCACCATCCTCGATATGACGAGAACGATGCTAAAAGAGAAAGGCTTGCCAAAGAACTTCTGGGTAGAGGCAGTTGCATGTACTGCCTACTTGCTCAATCGATATCCAACCAAGAGTGTTAGAAACATGACACCACAGGAGGCATGTAGTGGCTACAAACCGAGCGTGGCACATCTAAGGATCTTTGGGTGTGTCGCCTACGCTCAAGTTCCAGAGGCAAGAAGAAGGAAGCTTGATGATCGTGGCGAGAAATGCATTTTCATCGGCTATAGTGAAGAATCTAAAGCCTACAAACTCTACAATCTACTAACCAATAAAGTAGTAGTGAGTAGAGATGTGGTCTTTAATGAGGAAGAAGCCTGAAAATGGAACGATGAAGAATCAATCAAAGATATTCAAGTCGAAACAGAAGAACAGGAAGAAGGGCATGATCGTCAAGAGCAAACGCCCACAACACCTTCTTCGGTTGCATCATCAGTTCACAGAAGCCCTGAAAGTACTCCATCAAATCAAAATTCAGCCAACTCGTCATCACCCATGGCACCCATTAAAATGAGAAGCTTAAGCGACATCTATGAGCAAACTGAAGAAGTTAATCTTTATGCCTGTATGCAGATCATGAGCCTCTGACGTTCCAGGAGTATGCCTGTATGCAGATTATGAGTCTCTGACGTTCCAGGAGGCCATAAAAGAAGAATGTTGGAGAATAGCTATGAAAGAAAAAATTCATGCCATTAAAAGAATGATACATGGGAGCTGACTATGCTTCCTAATGGCCAGAAAGCTATCGGCGTCAAATGGGTGTACAAGATCAAGCGAAATGCTGATGGTGAGATCAATCGCTACAAGGCAAGGCTCGTAGCAAAGGGATACAAACAGAAGTACAGGGTAGACTATGAAGAAGTCTTCACTCCTGTTGCTCGCCTTGACACTCTGAGGATGATTATCTCCCTTGCAGCACATCACAGTTGGATGATCTACCAACTTGATGTGAAATCTGCATTCCTGAATGGAATTCTGGAAGAAGAGGTCTATGTTGACCAACCTGAAGGGTTTGTTATGCAAGGGAGGAACACAAGTTGTATTGGCTGAAGAAAGCCCTCTATGGGTTGAAGCAAGCTCCACGTGCTTGGAATGCACGTATCGACAACTATCTTCAAGAGAACGGCTTCGCCCAATGTCCATATGAGCATGCAGTCTACATCAAGAAAAATGCTCATGGCGATATGCTCATAGCATGCTTATATGTTGATGATTTGTTGTTTACAGGGAACAGCCAGCCGATGTTTGATAAATTAAAAAAGGCCATGTTTAAGGAGTTCGAGATGACCGACGGAGGTCTGATGTCTTTCTTTCTAGGCATCGAAATGAAGCAACAACATGGTGGCATCTATATATCTCAGAAAAAGTATGCCAAGGAATTACTTGAAAAGTTTAAGATGACCGATTGCAATGCCGTGAACACACCTATAGCAACGGGCCTGAAGCTGACAAAAGAAGGAGAAGGAAGAAGCGTGGACTCGACTCTGTTCAAGAGTCTGATTGGAAGCCTAAGGTACCTCACAATCACAAGGCCGAATATCGTCTATAGTGGAGGGCTTCTAAGCAGATACATGGAAGCGCCAAAAGAATCACATTGGCTAGCTGCAAAAAGAATCCTCAAGTACGTCAAAGCAACAATGGAATTCGGTCTTTTCTATCCATACGATGATGAAGCAATACTGTATGGATACTCAGACAGTGATTGGGGAGGTGACCAAGATGAAAGAAAGAGCACCGCTGGGTATGTATTCTATCTCGGAATGACTGACTTCACATGGAACTCAAGGAAGCAAAGTGTGGTCGCTTTGTCCACATGTGAAGCAGAGTACGTGGCAGCATCATCTATAGTTTGTGAGGCAATTTGGTTGAGAAATCTACTAAAGGAGCTGAAGCAGTCCACAAGAAGGATCCACAGTCATATATGTGGATAACAAGTCGGCAATCGAGCTTGCCAAAAACCCGGTACAACATGGAAGAAGCAAGCACATTGATACCTGATATCATTTTCTAAGAGATCAAGTGAAGCAGAAAACGGTAAAATTGAAATATTGTCATACTACTGAACAGGTGACAGATATTTTCACCAAGGCTTTACCAATCGATACATTCAGACGACTAAGATCAATGATTGGAATGAAACCCGTTTTGGTTTGAAGGGGAGTGTTGGAATGACCAAACCAAACGGTCGGTCAGGATGATCCAGCATCCTCTGCAATCTTCTTGGCATATGAAAAGCCATGTCTATTGGCATTTCCATCACGTTGTGGCTGTTGGTAATTCCAAATGTGGTGACTGTTGGAGTTGTCATGCGTTGGAAACTGCCACATTAAATCTAGCCCCTTAATTTAGATTGCTGTAATCTCTATATATACAGATGGATTCTGTACGTTTTTGCAAAAAAAAGAAGCAAGTAAGAAAGAAAGAAGAAAGCTTGTAAGCAAGATAGTAGCAGATTTCAAAATCTGTTTTTCTTTTTATTCCCTGTTTGCTGTTTTATATTCTCTGTCAACTAGTAGCCTTGCAAAAGCTAATCAATCATCCAGCATCCAACCTCTCAGCAGCATATCACACAGACTCTGTTGAAATCCACCTTCCATACTCATCGCCCAGTTGCTGAAGCAGATTGTCCAGCCTCTTGGAGGGTATCGACCACAATCGCCCAACCGCTGTTGAAATCGCCCACCAACAATCACCCAGCGTCTTTAGTTGATCGCCCAACGTATTTGTGGAGATTGTCCAGTTTTTAAGGCTGTAGCCCAACAATCTCCCATATCACTTTTAGACATGGGTCAAAAAATTAGGCAGATCCAAAGCTCAAGTCAGCTGCACGACAGGAAACAGTGAGAAGTAAATACCTATCATTGAGGCCTCCCTAGGCCCACTGTGATGTTTATAAGCCATCCATACCATTCGAATGGGCATTCCTACTGTGGGTGAATTCAAAACACAAAAATATTTGCCTGATACACAACTTCTGTGGACTCACAGATGTTTCAACTATGGACGCTGTTAGAACTTAGAAAAAGAGAGAAAATTAGAACTGCTCGTCAGCAGTCCTTCTTTCTTCTTTTTTTTCGTGTTTCTTTTATTCTGGGGGAATTCTGAGTATAGAGACGTTCATAGACAATCATAAGCAATCACAAAGTGTACACAAGAGAGAGATATCGCAAGGCGAATTTTATTCCAGAGATTCTAAGATCTTTTACATTCCAGGCTGTGATACTGGTCACGAGCCTTTAATTACATCAACGGTTGATCACCCTTGATTGGAAGGCAAAAGACTAATCCGTCGGGGATTATGGTCTTGAGTTCATGGTCGTTTAGACCTTTGTTTTCTTGTTATGGACTGAGCCACATTTGTTAGACACGCCGGATGTCTATGTCCCATTTTCTTTCGGACTGTTCAGGTTGAGAGACTGTCAGGATTCGAGTGGTGCAACTCAGGGCCCGCGCCTGTTACTGTGAACAGGTGACCGCTGGAATACACGATCCTCGAATGTTGGTCGGCATGACCCAAGGCCCGCGTCCGTATTTTTATGACAGGGTGACCTTAGGAAAGCACTCCGCAACGTTCCCGAACGAGGTTTTTTAATCGAGTGGTGCAACTCTGGGCCCACGCCTGTTACTGTGCACAGGTGACCGCTGGAATACACGAATATCGAAATATTGGTCGGCATAACCTAAAGCCCGCGCCCGTATTTTTATGACGGGTGACCTTAGGAAAGCAATCCGCAACTACCTCATCAGCTCAACCAACGGACCCGTTGTCGATGGGTAGGGCATCGACTGTCTTTTTCATAGTGGCAGTCCATAGCAAGATGTTTCAAGCTTAGTTAGAACTCTTTGTTTGTGGTTTCTCGTGGTAACCATAACCCCTTAGGTTTAGCCTCGGACCTTTATCCGGGATGAATAGAGCTTTGTACAGTAAAGTAAATGTATTTCTTCTGGAGTCGGGCGACTCATCTTCGAGAACACTCTTTCTTCTGAGTATTTTCCAATGATCTGTTTGGGATCAAATAGGCTTTGTCGAGCCGAGATCTTTTGAGGATCCAAATTCAATGGACTGGATCGGTTATCTCCGATGCCTGTAAGTGGCTAAGTATAGGGTCTGATGGACTCCTGTTCATGCCAATTTCTTATGAATGATGAGGATCGGTGCCCCGTAAATGCTTAACTCGGCTGTTGGATAGCCTAAGTACTTTAGCTTTGCCTCGGCATCTTTGAGATCGCGGTTGATTTCATCTGGCATCAGCCAATTTTCAAGCCAACAGGGCACTTCTCAGGGCTGAAAATGACTAAGTAGTGGACCTGTTTGCGGTCTGATTGGAGAGATCGGTGAGTATTATCGATAACCGTCTCTGAACAGGGGTGGATTACGTCCACGAAGATCGCGGTGCGATCACATTTCGATTTGCTTAGCAAAAGTCAATTTCCGGGCCAACAGGGCACTTCCTAGGGCTGGAAATGACTAAGTAGTGGACCTGTTTGCGTTCTAATCAGGATATTCGGTGAATATTATCGATGACCGTCTTGAAATAGGGATGGATTACGTCCACGAAGATCAGGGAGCGATCGCGTTCCGATTTGTTTAACAGAAGTCAACTTCCGGGCCAACAGGGCACTTCCCAAGGCTGAAAATGACTAAGTAGCGGGCCTGCCGACCGCTCGATTAGGGTATTAAAGAGTCCTGAGATCGGATAACCTCGTCGCGGTGCATGATTATGGTATATCATATCAAGCAGAAGAAAAGCTTCCCTCTCGGGCTCGGTCCAATTCCGCCCGATTCTTCTCGTTTTAGGCCGTTTTTAGCTATTTCGGAAGGATTTCCGGGGCTGCCAAATTGGCTAAGGGTTGGTCATTTTGGACCAAAACACTAATTTGGGCCACTTATCATTAATCGTTGGATAATATGATCCGATGGATGGATAGATCTCATCGAAATGCATCTAGGAGAGGCGGTTTCATCAAAATCCGATCTCGGACGAAGGCGGGCCGCACAACGGAAGGTCTACCCCTCCCATCAGCGTCCAGGGGCATGGGGGAGTGTGTACAGGCGCATGTGGCCATTTGTGCAGGCGCATGTGGCACTGCATCATCTTTCAGGCGCATGTGGTAGGGAGCCGGGCGCATGTCCCATCTCTCGGGCGCATGTGGCCCTATTTTTCATGAAAAAACGGGAGTCCGGGAGCAATCCCGGCGCATGTGGTGGTGCACATGTGCCTGGACCTAAGGAGTGGGCGCATGTCCCTCCCAGACTTAAAGAAATTTGGGATTTTTCGATGGGAAAAGCCGGCGCATGTGGTGGAATAAGCCGGCGCATGTGGGGGATAAGCCGGCGCATGTGCCCAGCACTTAGAAATTTCAGGATTTTCTTCCTGAACTTGGGATTCCGGCGAGGAAATCCCTTTCCGGCAAGGGTTTTCGGCAAGGGAATCCACTCTGGCCAAGGCATCCGGCGAGGGGAGAGAAAGCAAGCGCATGTGGTGCTTACATCACTCTGAGGTCGGCGGGGGATGATCTCGTGCTGGTGAGTGAAGTGACTTCACTATTTATGGGGGATAATCGGGTTCGGGTCTGCCCGGCGGGTATTTCCCGGCGCATGTGCCAGAAAACAAGTCAAGCGCATGTGAGAAAAACGCACCAGGCGCATGTGGAGGATCCGGGCGCATGTGCTTTACCGGCGCAATTCCCGGCGCTTTTCGGAAAGGTGTTTCATTCACTCCATTTCACTAATAGGGTGCAAGCGCATGTGGTTGGAGGCCAGGCGCATGTCCTCTGCCGGCGCTTTCCCACTACTTAGTCAGATTTTCAAGATTCCAGCACTTAGAAAATTTCAGCATTTCAGCTCCGACGAGAGGACCTCCAAAGGACAGGCTACCTTTTCTAGACATGCTCTCACTGTCGTCAAGCCACTTCTAGGCTAGGATTGACCTCCTGAATGAACGGGGTGGGGTGTGGAAGTTCAGGTGTTGCTAATTTTAGTACTTCCTTCCTAATTTGGAGCATCTGGGTCGGCTTGTCGTATAGGAACGTTGTTCCGGGGAGCGCGCACATGGAAATACGCATCGTAATGACTGCAAACTTGCTATTTAAGGGTTTTGGGGTGCTCCGGATCATTTGGCGGCGAAGCGCATATCCAGTTCCGCTCCGAAACGCTGTTTACGGATTTTGGTCGCTGCCAAGCAATCAGGGTTGTGCTGGCATTTTCGGGGCTCTCCCGGCCTCAAAATTTATCCAAATCATTGTCAATAGACCACGGGATGTTGCTTTACAATGGGTGTAAATTGGAGCCCCAACAGATGCCCAATCCTCACTGTTTCATGTCAGTGTGGTCTTGAGTTTTGGATTGTGTGATTTTTGGGCTTATGTCGTAACATGACTGGAAAAACTGTCCACAGGGATCAAGGCGGGCCTATCTAACTTTTCATAAAATACCTGCCAAAGGCTTTCATTGGCGTGTCGACAATGTTTAACATTAGCGGGCCTGCAGACACCAAGTACACACAACGGCTTTCTTTCTGTTTGTCGTTCTTTTTTTGGTGTTTTCTTTTGACTTTCTAACACAGGATCTTATCATATGGAGGACCACTGCTACACTCTCGTTTCACGCCGGTCGATCACTTTTATGACATTTGGAAGGCATAGAACACAAAGAACAAGGAATCACCATCTAAGTTAAGGTCCACAAATTCGTGAGTGGATTAGGTGTTACCCGGGTAACACCTTAGTGGGTGTTACCCTTATCTTTGGGCACTATCTTGATGATGTGTTGTACATCCACACCGTCCATACTTTTTTCCAGCCCCTTTTAGGACGTGGTGCAAAAAATTAAGCAGATACAAATCTCAGGTGTACCACACTACAGGAAACAGTGGTGATTCAATGGCCACCATTAAAAACTTCCTAGGGCCGACCTTAAGAAGATCTGTCATGTTTATTTTCCATCCAACCCTTTGATTAGGTCAAACAGATCTGGGTGTGTGCGTTGCATGACTAACCCAAAAAAAAAAAAAAAAAAGTCAAACAGATCTGGATGAAAGGAAAATACAAAGATCAACTTGCTCTAAAACTTTTGGGGCGTAGAAAAAGTTTTAAAGATGCATGCATCACCTTTTCTAATTAGTAGTGTTGTACACCCATCTGCTTAACTTTTGGGATAACACCCTAAATTGCTAAAATGTGCTGAACAAACGGGTGGGCGGCATGGATATTTATGATTTAATTTAGAGGACTCAAGTCGAACCAGTTGGACCAAAACTTCCAACCAACCAGTGGATAACTTTCAACCTATCAAGGTTGTGTGAAATCCAACCTGTAAAATTTGTGAGCCGCATCATGAGGATCATTTTATCTGAAATCATAACTATCCACTGATCAGGTGGGACACCATCTAAAAATTTATACAGCTGTTGAGAAAAAAAAAATACAAATGTGGTTCACTTGAATAAAATACAAATGTTGCTTGACCTGATTAGCATCAACCTTCTGCTATTTATACTCATTCATCGCAAGTTCGTAACAGACCATAAGCAACGACAGCCATGGCCATACATAAATCTCTCCCCCTTGCTTTTCTCCTCTTTTTTCTACCCTTTCTTTCTTCCCATGCAACATCTTTTGCAACAGCAGCACCATCATCACCACTCCCTGAAGCAGAGGCTCTCCTTAAATGGAAAGTCAGCCTCTCGCCAGCACAAGCTCTCCATTCATGGTCTCCTCCTGCTGCTAATGCCAGCACCAACGCAATCTCTCCATGCAAATGGATTGGGATATCATGCAACATCCTTGGAAGCGTAACAGAGATAAGCTTACCAAGTGCGGGCTTGCAAGGTAATCTCGATAACCTGAGTTTCCCATCATTTCCAAACCTCCTCGAACTTGATCTCAGTGGCAACACACTCACCGGAACCATCCCAGTTCTTATTGGCACTCTTTACAAACTCACAGCCCTCAATCTATCCGCAAATACACTAAATGGATCAATACCTTCGGAAGTAGGGAATCTTGTGAATTTGAATGTGCTAGACTTGTCCATTAACCATCTAGATGCTTCCTAGGGAAGGTGAAATCCTTTGGACTTTTTCGAAAGGTAGAACATGGACCTGGTTTTACCTTAGAGACCGAGGTAAGGAAGTGTTTAACCCTTAGTTGTTCTAGAACAAGTCAACTGCAACAAGGTTTTGTTTGACTGACCAGGCTAGGGAGGACGAAACCCATTAAACTCGTTGGAATGTTAAAACAGAGAGATGTCGTTAGTTTAAAGACCAAGTTAAGGAGGTGTTAAACCCTTAAATTACTTAGAGCTATAGGAACTAGACAGGCTATTGGAAGATTGTCCAAGATAGGGAAGGTGAAATCCCTTGAACTGTTTCGACTGTCAGGAGATGGAGAAAGTTTTAGTTTAAAGACCAAGATAAGGAAGTCTTGAGCCCTTAAATTACTCAGAGTTATTCGATAGTAACATGGTTTAGTTAGACTGACCAGGGTAGGGAGGTCGAAATCCATTAAACTCGTTGGAATGTTAAAACGGAGAGATGTCGTTAGTTTAAAGACCATCAATTCCTCCACAACTTGGGAATTTAATGAATCTCGACATTCTTGATCTGTCCGATAACCTTCTAACAGGTTCTATCCCTTCCACTTTAGGGAACTTGACAAAGCTGACAATCCTCTACCTCTTTCAAAATCAAATTTCTGGTTCTATTCCTCCAGAACTCGGGAATTTAACGAGTCTCAATTGGCTAACATTGAGGCAAAACAATTTGACTGGTCCAATCCCTCCAGCTTTGGGTAGTTTGAGAAACCTTACACAATTGTTCCTCTACAGCAATCAAATTTCTGGTTCAATTCCTCCACAACTTGGGAATTTAATGAATCTCGACATTCTTGATCTGTCCTATAACCTTCTAACAGGTTCTATCCCATCCACTTTAGGGAACTTAACCAAGCTTACTATTTTGTCCCTTGATCAATGCCAATTATCTGGTTCCTTGCCTCAAGAAATGACAAACCTGACAAATCTTTCTATACTCGTATTGAGTGGCAACAATCTTCTCTGGCTATTTACCTCAATTATGCCAGGGTGGATCTCTTCAAATCTTCACTGCATTTGACAACCATTTCACTGGTGAGATCCCAAAAAGCTTCAGAAACTGCACTAGCTTAACAAGAGTGCGACTCAACCGAAATAGACTTGCTGCAAATGTATCAGAAGCCTTTGGTGTATACCCACATCTCACATTCATGGACATCAGCGACAACATGTTCTTTGGTGAACTCTCACTGAACTGGAGAGAATGCCGAAACCTGACAAAGCTACAATTCTCTGGGAACATGATCACTGGTAGAATTCCTCCGGAGATTGGGCAGTTGACGCAGCTAAGAGTGCTTGGTCTTTCTTCGAACCATCTAGTAGGAGAGATTCCAAAGGAATTTGGAAAGCTGACTTTTTTGTTCAACTTGACTTTAAATGATAACCAACTTTCTGGTCAGGTACCCCAAGAGATTGGAAAACTATCCGATTTGGAGATTCTTGACTTGTCAATGAATCACCTAAGTGGTCCAATACCACCTCAACTAGCGGATTGCTCGAAACTCCAGTATCTGAAATTGAGCGAAAATGTTTTGAATGGAAGCATTCCTTTTCAGATCGGTAACCTAGTATACCTACAAGGCTTACTAGATCTAAGTCATAACTCCCTCAATGGAGAGATATCACCACAACTTGCGAAATTGATTCGGCTTGAAAAGTTAAACCTCTCCCACAACATGCTGTCACGCACCATTCCACCTTCTTTTGAAGGGATGTTCAGCTTGCAATCCATTGATTTTTTGTACAACGCTTTGGAAGGTCCTCTTCCCAACAGCAAAAGCTTTCAGAAGGCTCCGGTAGAGGCATTCATAAATAATAAAGGCTTGTGTGGTGAAGTGCAAGGTTTGCGATCTTGCAATGCCTCTTCAATCAATCATGGTGATGCAAAGAAAGGCCGCAGAGTTGTGATCTTCATTATTCTTCCTGTCTTGGTGGCTTTGTTTCTTTTATTTGTACTCGTTGGCATGCCTTCCATTTATTACCAAAGAAGAAGAAATATAGAGAAAGGGGTTCTCGATCAGAGGAGCAACAGAAATCCATTTTCAATATGGAATTATGATGGGATTGCTGTGTTTGAAGACATCGTGAAGGTAACAGAGGGTTTTGATGACAAATACTGCATTGGAATTGGAGGTTATGGAAAAGTTTACAAAGCAAATCTACCAATGGGTCATGTGGTAGCTGTGAAGAAACTTCACCCACTTGAAGTTGGGGATCAATCTGATCAAAAAAGTTTTAGAAATGAGATACAAGCATTAACTGAAATCCGTCATCGACAACATTGTGAAGCTTTATGGCTTTTGCTCCCATGCTCGATGCTCGTTTCTAGTTTATGACTACATGGAAAGGGGAAGCTTGGCAAGCATCCTAAACAATGATGAAGGAGCTGCACAGTTGGACTGGACTCTGAGGCTGAAGGTTATTAAAGGTGTGGCCCATGCTTTGTCATACATGCACCATGATTGCACTCCACCGATTGTCCATCGAGACCTAGCAAGCAACAATGTTCTGTTGAATTCGGAATTTGAGGCTAGTGTCTCTGATTTTGGCACTGCACGATTGCTAATACCTGATTCGTCCAATTGGACTACGATCGCAGGCACTTATGGATACATCGCTCCAGGTTAGTCAATAATACATTCTCAATGCTTTAATAGTTTTATTATAAATTGGTCTTTATTTTTCTTAAGCTTCCATATTTTTGGTTGGTAATTATAAATTGGTCTTTAAAGTTTGTGCATTAGTTACCACACTATTGTCCGATGTGGCAATCTTGGGTGACTAGAAAGAAAATTCAAATTTGAATAGTTTCCTTTTCTCTCTAAGATTCCTTAATCCAATGACTATAGGTGTCATTGTAAAGACAATATGGCAGCATTGTAAGACTAAAACGTGATTCACATTTACCAAACAAACTTCAACCACATTATATCAACTATTAAATTCATGGCACTGACCTATTTTTTAATTGTACATTTGTTGGCCAATAATTGGTTGGATAGAATCCTTCCATTAGTGTCATTTCTGGGATCTTTTCCATCTACAATATGGGTCATGCGTTCAGATGGTCTAGATTGATTTACATGCAAACCAGGTGTAGATGGATGAGTTATGGCTATTTAAGAAATGATTTAAAAACTCATGGCCTCTAGCACATATAAATAAATTTGAAAATGATACATCAAGAAATGTGGCACCGCACAATGCTCTACTAAGAGATCCCAGAGAATGGTGGTTTAGATCCAAGCTTTCCAATGATGTCCCACACAATGAATGCCCCATGCAACAAAAGAAGTTACCTAGATTGGAAAATCCTATCCATTGAATCTATGGTCATTCTTTGTTCAATGTGCACAATTGCCTCTCTCTTTTTTTTTCCCCCTTAATTGTCTATCCGGTGGCCAATAAAATGTTTAGGATTTTCAATTAGAGCATTACTAATGCGTGACCTGTCCAAATTGAGGCCCACTATGTCAATGGTTTGTATCTTGGAACTATGGACCCCACCAGTGCTGACTTAAAACCCTAAGGGCCTGTTTGGGCAACTGATATTAGATATATAGCATTAGGTGGTATGGAATAGCATTGAGTCATGTGTCAATTTCATCCTATGTGCGATAATACAAGAAAGGATTGAATTAATCCCAGTATTACGTATTCCAATGCCAAGGCTGGATTTTGGTGGATTTCTGATGGATCTCGATATCCGCTATAGTCCGTGGCCCCACATTGATGCTTGTGTTTTATCAACACTATCCATCCATATGTGCCTTTTACACGTTCCATTCAATGTGCACATGCACGCAGGTGACCAAAATCAGTAATGAAATGTAGTCCGCTGGTTACAATTCATTGGCCCAAACTTCACGTAATACAGTGTAATTGGTAAGAAAAGCATTTGATCCCCGTAGGAAAGGATGATGTTAATCTCATCTACTAACATGGTATTACCAGGATATACAATTAATGCGCAATAATGATGTGGATCCTATCTAAGACCATTTCATCCCTTGAGATACGGCTGCCCAAACAGGCCCTAATAGAATCTCATAGATACTCTTGGGTGGTGTATGCATTATGGTTGTTTCCTTTACTTTGGAATCTATACTTTTAGAGAGAGAGAGAGAGAGAGAGAGAGAGAGAGATTTGGTTTATCAATTCAAAATATTGATACAAATAACATTTTAATATTAGGAACCCTGTCTATATCACGTAATCCATGCCGATGAAATGTGTAGCTACAATGATCCCTGTACATAAAAGTAGGCCCAACCATGCAGATGACCCGACACAATAATTATGGTAGTTCCCTTATCAGGAAAGCCACCACCACGTCAAAATAATGGACAGTGTTGAGAAAAGAAGCCAATAATATGCACCCAATGTATATATGTAGCATGGTTGATGAGCGGACCATCCTGACTTTCTAGCAAGATCAAGTAAAAGTTTGGCCCATCTTATGCACCTCCCAGATGTATCAAACACATCTCTTAGCACATGCTCAGTTGGTAGAGATAACTTGGGGTTAGCAAAGCACAAAAGCCTAGAATATATGTAACCTAAATTAAAACCAGGTTAGTTTGATATATAAGAGTGTAACTATTGATGGTTAGCAAAGAGTTAAGAACATGATTAAACTATCTTTGTGCTGGCAGAGCTTGCATATACAATGAGGGTGACTGAAAAATGCGACGTATATAGATTTTGGTGTTGTGGCACTTGAAGTGATGATGGGAAGGCATCCTGGGGAGCTGATCTCTTCTATGTCATCACCAAATAGAGAAGATACACTGCTAAAGGATATGCTGGACCAACGTCTCTCCAATCCAATGGTAGAGGTTGCACAGGAAGTCGTATTTGCAGTGTCCATGGCACTTGCATGCATTTGGCCTGATCCAGGCTCTCGACCAACCATGCACCACGTGGCTCAGGAGCTATCTGCTAGTGGGCCTTCTTTCTCTCTAGAGCCATTCCATGCACTTACATTACGTCAACTGATGGATCTCAAGGTATAGTTGGGTTTATGAAAATAGGTTGTGGATTGTAGTGGAAAGAACATTATTACTGTGTGTTTATTGTATGAAAATAATCAAGGTGTTTTTCTTGTTATGATATGTTCATAGTTCAGTGTGTGTAATCGATGTTTATGGATGTGTGATAAAAATCCAAATGTAATAAAAGTAGGTTGAAAGGATAAAGATGTTTTAATTTCTTGTTTAACAGTTATCTTCTAATATTTGAAGGATTTTTTTTTATTTATTTTTTTTGCAAAAGAATTTACCTTCTAGGAATTGTAATCCTTTTCTGTGATATCAGTGGTGTACTAATGTGTAGCAAGATTAGAAGAATAATTTATTTATATGTTAAAGAAGGCATGAATTCTCTTCTTTAAATAGAAGAGAAAAGAAAGTTGCCATATAACCATCTTCTTTCTCCTTGTTTGAAAGTCCTTCAATAAAATGATTTTATTTTTATTTTTATTTATTCATTTATTTTTTAGAAAGGAATGAGCACATCACCTGCAAATCTAATTAATAATATACAAAAATACACCTAGCAAAGCTGAGCTGACAAGGACCAAGCCCCTTGTAAGTAACCTACACAACATAAGGGATCAATCCTCGACCAATAATATATACAAAGAAATCCTCGTCAATCCTAATAAGACAAACAGAAGGAAAATATGCAACCCAGTGTTCACAGCCTAACCAATTGTCCAAGAATCAAGTAGGACAAAGATTAATGCCCAAAAGGCAGGAGCTTTTCCTAGAGGGGCAGCAGGTGGCGATTCTGAGCTAGGACTGCACTAAGAACTCCTACCCCTCAACAAAGATTCAAGACTTTCACTTAACACCCACCAAAACCATGAGGCAGTTGCTGAAGAAAAAATGCCACTGTAGATACAATTGATGGTGAGGGAGATCAACATGCTGAAAATCTTGTTGTTGATAATAAAGCTGAAGAAACAGGTTGCCTTCTTCTCTTATAGTAATGTGAAGTTGTTGGACTGGTGTTTCTAGCACACTTTTTTTCGCTCAAGAAAAACCAAACATCCTACTTCGAAATCTTATGGTCCTGAACAGAACACATACAATCCAAGGGACCAGGATGGAGCAATAAAAAGAAATCCATAAGATCAAAGACCAGTTGTTGCTCTACCAAGAGAGCAAACTCCATCATCCTCCCATTACAAGGAAATTAGCTTTTTACAACGGGATAGCCACAACCATTGTAAAAGATCAACTTTTACAACCAGCGTAAATGACCGTTGTAAATGACATATTTTTACAACAGTCGGGTACAGGCCGGTTGTACGACAATGGTTGGGTGGTTGTAATATTTACAACGGTTCCTACTCACAAGTATTTACAACGGGGTCCACATGATATAAAAAATGTTCTTTTTTTTTTACAATGCGTTGATAGTACAATGGTTACAAGCGGTTGTAAATATTATATTTTTACAGCAGGTAACGCCTGTAGTGAATGGGACTCAAACCACGCACTCACCCACATGATTGGACGACCTGGATGCAAGGAACGAGCATCATGGTGGTCCACTTGGGCCTTCGATCTGCCTCCTTTCATGGATCATGCCCTAAAACTAGCTCGTAAAATGAATGGACGACATCAATAAACTACATATATTACGGTGGGCCCCACAGAGCAACTGATAGGAATGTCCCTCTAGCTCCGTCCCGCGCCTGAAAAAGAGGGATGCAGGTTGGCTGGTGACACAAACACCAGCCAGCCAGCAAGCTGGTGTCAAAGCTATGGTTCCCACCATGATATATTTGTTTTATCCACGCTAGTCCATCTATTTGAACGGCTCATTTTAAGACATGATAAAAAAAACAACCCAGTTACAAGGCTCAAGTGGACCATACCCTAGGAAACAGTAAGTAGAATGATGTCCACTGTTGAAACCTTCCAAGGGCCCACAGTGATGTTTATTTGTCATCCAACATGTTCATAACGTCACACAAAGAGATGGATGAATAGAAAACACGATTATTAGGTTGATCCAAAACTTTTGTGGCTCCCAAAATTTTCCTATAATGAATGGTCAATCTCCACTATTTCTTATGGTGTGGTCCACTTGAGGCTTTTAGCTGCCTCATTTTTGTTACAATGCCTTAAAATGAGCTTTAAAAATGGATGGACAGAGTGGATAAAAAAAATACATCATGGTGGGACCCATAGAGCTTGGACACTATCTTGCTAGTTGGTGTTCACGCCACCAGCGAACCTGCATCCAAAAAGAGGCCCCCGCCCAAGCAAAAGCCTCTCGCGCCCAAACTCCACCCTCTACCAAATCTCTTTCTCTCTCTCTCTCATGAGTATTCATAGAAGGAAGACAGGGAGATGAAATGGGGAAGAAAGAAATCAGTAGCTAGCCTTTCGCTTCCTTACCTCTTTCCAATTCCATGACTTCTAAAGCTCAAGTAGATGGGCTACAAAACCAAACCCTAACCTGCAAAATCCATCATTAGAGTTTCATCTCCCTTTTCTTCTCAAAATTGACAGGGATCTCTTTCTCATATATGTCCCTCCTCTCCCTCTCTCTCTCTCTCTCTCTCTACTTTCAGATATGAGAAATGGCCAAGCAAGGGTTGCGATCCGAAGTTTTTTTATTGATGTCGCTCACCATCCAGGTTTCTTATTGGATTTCTACTCCTTTCATTAGGGTTTTGATGGGTAGGGTTCTTATTTGTAGAGTTTCTTATTAAGGTTTTTATTATAATTTTCTGTTCTGAGTTTTTTTTTTTTTTATGGATTGACATTTATATTTAGCTTTTGATTAGGATTTTCTATTTTGGGACTTGTTGTTCATGTTTTTTCAAGGTTTATTCTAGGTTTTATTAGGTCTTTTGAGAGGATTTTCCATTTTGGATGACCATGCCACCGATTTTAATTGCTTTTTCCACCTTATAATTGTTGGCTTTCATCGAACTTGACAAAGCACTTTACAGGTTTTCCAATACTGCTTGAGTAGTGCTCGAAAATTCTTATTGGACTTTTCACAACAGACCATGTTATAACAGCCCCTATTGTGTAAAAGTGTTATCAGTCGTGACCTTATCAGGCAAGGTATACTAAGCATGTTACCAATCCTGGCACATACATATATATTTATGTATATAATGTAGGGTGCACAATTTATGTGATAATTAGCCTTAAATAATTCATTAAAGCAAGTGGGAGGACCTAAATGATGAACCCTATTATAAATTTAAATATCCATGTGACATGATCCACTTGATACTTGCATCGGCTACACACTTGCGCCGGTGCTCATAAAATGGGTTAAAATAACATACATATAGTATAGATGAATCATATACATCAAGGTGGTTTCATGGTCTAAAATGATTTGTCAAAACAGATGGATGGCATGAATACAACACATACATCCACGGCATTTTGGACAAAGCCAACATTTTGTGTTTACCTCATATGCCAAATAGATGCTACAGTGGACCCTGGACCGTTTCAATGGCAGACATTCAATCCACAATTATGTTTTGTGGTGGGCCCACTTGAGCTTCAGATCTGCCTGAAAGTGAGGGCCTGGCCCATGTCCAGGCCTACGCGACTACGTCACCTGGTGGACCTCATGGCAGATCTCAAAAGTGGGAATCCAAGCATCACTGTCCCTAGGCGTGGCTCACTCAAATCCTGGGCCCTACGTCTGGAATGAGCTGCCATAGTGGTGGGACAACGTTGGTAAAATAAATACACGGTGGGACATCACAGTGGATCCCACAGCCATTATGGTGGGTCTCTGGAAGCTTTCAACGGTGGGCGTCATTGTCACTACTGGCCCCGGTACCATGGCCCTACTTGGGTGATTGTTTTACCTCCAGGTGGGGCCCACAAGAATTTGAAATCAATGGACCACATACAACACTTCAATGAGCCGCCTCACGTACACCGGAATCACAATGAGCCGCCTCACGTACTGCATTTGTCATGGGCATCCCTGTGAGCCTTGGACGGAATTCAACGTGGGTGTCACTGTCCTCACTGCTTCAGTGGTGGGGCCCACAAAAGATTTTGAGTCAAGATGATATTTATATTTTCCCTCTTAATACAGGCCTACAAGACCTTATCAATAGATATAAGGACCCAGGAAGTTTACGACGGTAGTATCCCACTCTCCACTGTTTTCAATGGCGTAGTCCAGCTGAGATTTGGATCGGTCTCATTTTTGGGCTCGCGGCCTAAAATAATATGGCAAGATGGATAGATGGTATAGATAATACACATATATCATGGTGGGATCATAATTGGTCTCACAGCGCGTTGCACAAAAACAGGACTGGACGTCCCTCTCTAAGTATAGTATGTTATATATTATTATTTTTATTATTATTATTATTATTTTGGAACAAAGGTGGCGTCAATGTTTTCTCTGGTGGGGTCCACCTGAAGTAACGATTTGAATAGTTTTTGGCAAATGTCCCTATAATGATCTGGTAGGATGGATGAATGGTATGGATCAAACTAATATATCAAGGTGGACACTACACGTGTGGCCCACGAAAAGTTTTTGGATCAAAATGACATTTATGTTATCCAATGCACGCAGGCATGTCAACATCGATGGAGGTTTTAACGGTGGGCGTTGTCGCCACTGTTTCCTAGGGTGTGGCCCAATTGAGACTGGGATCTTCTTCATTCTTGGACCCGTGGCCTAAAATAATACGGAGAATTGGATGGATGGCTTGGATAATTGAAGATGCGCTACATGTGGTTTGAAATGTCCTTGTAGTTAGGTGACAATAAATGCCAGGCTTCGATGGTTGGCATTCAATCCACTATTTCCTTATGGTATGACCTACTTAAGATTCAGATCTGGCTCAAATTTGGCCCCCTGTCATAAAATGATCCAACAGAGATGATGGACGGCTTGGATTAATCACACGCTTCAAGGTGGGTTTACAAGTGAAAACCCTTCTTACCTGTTGACACAGGTCTTTGTATACTTCACGCTGACGCCTATTTTGATTTTATTTAAAATACATAGGTGGGTCCACATGTGTGATTCACTCATCGGTAAGGTTGGCCTGCTCATGATGGGCCTAATGGACCTTAAACATTCAAGAAAATCAAAGGAAATAACAAGGAAAAATGAATATTAAAATAGAAAATTCCAGCTGCATGGGCTTCCGACACTATGGGGCCCATGTGCATAAATTAAACTCCCATTAAGGTGGACCACATCGAGGTGGGCTCCTACGGTCAGGGTCCCACCCACATCCCTGGTTTGGGGTCTCACCCAAGTCGCGCCCCGTGAGGTGGTTCCGTCCTGACTCAAACAGGTTTCGACTAAAAAAATCAAATAATTTCACTCTTCAAGTGGACCACAAAATACATTGACGGTTAAGGAGTTCAAACGCTAGAAACATAGGTGGGACCCACCGTGATGCTTGTGAGAAATGCACCCCTGTTCATCCATTTTGTGAGCTCATTTTAGGACGTGAGAACAAAAATGAGCTGGATTCGAGACTCAAGTGGGCTGAAAACGTGTGGATTATATGTCTACAGTTGAAATATTCTTAGGGCCAAAGAAGTTTCTAATCTCATAATATTTGTGTTTTCAGTTTATGCCAATAGGAATGACATTCTGATCGGTATGGATGGCATATAATTAAACATCACTGTGGACCCAGGAATGTTTTAACGGTAGGAATTTTCCTACCCACCTTTTCCTCTTTTGCGGCCCACTTGAGTCTTTAATTGAGCTCATTTTTTGTCTCACGTCCTAAAAGGAGCTCACAAAGATGATGGATGGGGTGAATTTCTCACAAACATCACAATGGATCCCACCTTTGTATCCACACAATAACTTTCTATCAAAGGCTTCTTCCAAAAAAAATAGCACATCTTTACTTGCCGTTCCGTTCGAAGAGATCTTCAAAAGAGAGAAAAATGAGGAGAAAGGCTTGCTCTAGAAGTATTAAAATCTCCTCGAGATGCAGAACTACCTACTGCTGGGATTTGCGCATAGGTAGCGTACGCAAGCCATGGTGTAGCAAAATTTTTCCCGGGTCGCACCTAATCCCCGTTCCAATTCCTAATACAAGGATTGTTAATCTTTCTTTGTTAGGTAAGTTGAAATCAATCACTCACTGATCCAGACCGTTGATATGAACCCCACCAGCTCTGGAAAATTCACAAAAAATAAGTGGGATGGTGGAAAGCCCAACCCTTCAACAAGTGGCCACAAATAGTCGGTTACAACTGAAAAAATAGCAATGGTTTAAATTGAAGAAGAAAAAAGGCCAAATATTATGTGGAGACCATCTCGTAATGCAAGGTTGTTCTATGAACTGACCATTCACGGTGAGACCGATTGTATCAACTGTTGGGATCCCTGAAACACGTCACTTGCTCCTGTACATGGAAGCAGATTGCATAATGAGTAACTTAGTACGTTAGTCTACTGAATAAACTCTGTGGAGCCCACTGTGATTTACATCTTTTATCCATGCTGTCCATCCATTTTATCAGATCATTTTAGGGAATGAACCCAAAATTGATGCATATCCAAAGCTCAAGTGGACCACACCATAGGAAACAGTGTGAATTGAACACTTACCATTGAAAACTTCTTGGGGCCACAGATGTTATATTTTGGATCTGATATTTTTGTTTTCCCTTCATCCATGTCCGTGTGACCTTATGAACAGGTTTGATGACAAATATACATCGTTTCAAATCCTTGGAAGGTTTCAATGGTGGACATCATTATTTCCTATGGTGTAGTCCACTTGTGCTTTGGATATGCTTCAATTATAGGCTCATTCCCTAAAATGATACGTAAAAACAGATGGATAAAGTGGGTAAGAAACAGATCCATGGTGGCCCCCACAGAGTTTACTCAGTACGACTTTAGCTAATGAGTTACTCACTACGCAACCTGTACATCCCAGTGCACCTTCCAATATGTCACTTATGCACAAAACACGGTCTATCATGTGTGCCACACCGTGCAGGAGGTCTGACCTGAGGAATTGGGTCCTCTGCTCCTTAGGTGGTTCCAAGATAACCGGTCAGAATTTTGGGTCATAATATATAAATAGTGTATGTATGGACCACCTGATGGACAGCTCAAATCCTGATGCCTAGTCAAAAGAAGCAAGGACTCTTCATGCTGTCCGGTTTTGTACAAGGCTTCCAGTAAAATGTCCCGCCGGATGTAGTCCACTTGTGCGGGGCTGGCACAATGAATGTGAATGCGCCCACTATCGGTTAGTGATAGGTAAACGCAAGAGGATGACGACGGTGGTCTGTATTACATGGACATACCGTGTACAAGTAGACCACAGTATATTGGGCGGTTAAGATTTCATATAGATGGCACGTCTAGACTAGGGAAAACAACCCACGGAAACTGCTAAAAATAGGTAATATTGGTTCAAAACTTGGAAACTAGACTCGTTGAAATCCTAGTGAGTCTTCGCGACTCAAGGAGGACCAACTCGCGGGTATGGTGGATTTGTGAGTATAGAATGTGATGTAGGGAGGACATGGTAGGTTGATCACTATCTCTCCCACGTGATAGATACCTTGAACGCATAAGGTGTTCTCGAGTCTACGAGAAGAAAAAAAGGAAATAATTCCTAGAAATTTTGTAATAATTGATTGAATAATAATAAAATCATCTCTACAATGCTTTAAATAATAAATTAAACCCTAGAAGAAGTATCAGACTCCAACTACAATTAAAACTGTTAGATATACAAAAACTAAACAAGCTAAAATTCAGAATTATTAAAAATAGCAGGTTTTCCTAAAATCTCGCTTTTCTGTTGTAACCGTGTGTTTTCTCATGAGACGAACAGACACGACCCACATTAGTTATTATTCATATACTGTGCATCCCGTAACTCCTCCGTCTTCTTTTAGTCCATCCATGCGAAAATTGTTGATTTTGTCAACTTTTCCTTGATCTTTGTTCGGTCTATATGCGATAGGAATGTGCTTGATCCAGGCCCTTCATCAGGGGGTTCCTGTCCTACATCATTCTCCCCCACTTAAAAAAAAACCAATCCTCGAGTTTTTCTTCAGGTTAGGGCCACGATTAACGTTCAACTTCTTCCACGACCTTAGCTTGTGATTCGTGCTCAGATTGTTCAACATGATTTGTTCAAAATATGTATCCCTGGCCTCTACGTGATACAAGATAATAGAATCTTATGATTTCTCTTCAGGTTGAGATTGGTTGGCAGATAAATTCTTCGTGTTGTTGAAAATAGGCTCAATTTGAGAAACAACAATCCTGCATAAGGAACAAATCATCAGAAAGTTCGACGACCACAATCACCTTGAGTTCCTACATTGCTAGCGTGTCACTTTCTGGAATGGTCATGGATTCCGTCAAAACTGACTCCATAATGTCTAGGATAATTTCAGACTCTTCTTCCCTCTTCTCTATGACTGAGGTATTGATATCATCCACCTCTTCAGAATTGTGAACAACCTCTGAGATAGTGGTGTACTGTATTTCATGTTATGTTCGGTCCACACAATTGTCTCCTTGCACAGGTCATCGTACAATAATATCTTCAACCTCCTCATCGTTAGGATCTAAATCATTTGGTGTAGCCCTGCGGTTAGGTGCACTACGGAATAGAGGTTTGTTCCATATAACGATCATAGGTGGTTGATAGTCGCCTTAGGCTTGAGAAAAATTTAATGCCGTTGCGATGCGGTTGAGGGTTGCCTGTATACCCTACAGGATCAACTGATTCTCCCGCTGCGCTGTATCGAAAGTTGCCGCCTTGATATAATCTCTTGAAGCATCGTCCTTAGGATGAAGATCCAACCCTTCATTAGAGTCGTCCTAAGGAAGAAACATCACTCTGGTACCACTGACGCGGAGAAGACGTGGTAGGTCGATCACCGTCTCCCCACCTAATAGATACCTTGAATGCATGAGGTGTTTTCGAGTCCACGAGAAAATAAAAGGCAAATAATTCCTAGAAAATTCATAATAGTTGATTGAATAATAATAAAATGATCTCTATAGTGCTTTAAATAATAAACAAAACCCTAGAAAGAAGTATTAGACTCCAACTATAACTAAAACTCTTAGATAAACAAAGACTAAACCAATTAAAATTCAAAATTATTAAAAATAGCAAGTTTTCCTAAAATCTCATTTTTCTGCTGTAACCGCGCGTTTTCTGACAAAATGGACGGCATGACCCACTTTAGTGGGTTAGTTCACCTCAAAACGAAATTTCAGTTGGAATCCAAGTGGGGTCAGTTCACCTCAAAACAAATTTTAAGTTGGAATCCATATGTTGTGCGTCCTATAACTCCTCCCGGATCACAAGTTATGGCCGATTTACGATCCGTCTTCTTTTGGTTCATCTATGCAAAAATTGTTGATTTTGTCAACTTTTCCTTGATCTTTATCCGGTCCATGTGCGATAGGAATATGCTTAATTTACGCCCTTCATCAGGGGTTCTTGTCTACATCATAGTGGCTTGGATCTTTCACATGTGTGCCTTATTGGCCTTAAATAAAAAATGGCAAACCGGAAAGAGGTTTGAGTCCTGATTACTTTGGTAAGTAATGGAGTTAAGATATACTTGTGAATATGACACATCGGATGCAAGTAGAGAGAGAGAGAGAGAGAGAGAGAGAGAGAGAGAGCAGTTTGCAATCAAGTGGTGGGATGGGTGATCTCGCTCACCTAGTTGGGCAGTTAGGCTAGGCTACCCAGGGTTTGACCTTTTACTAACCTGGGTCACATTTTTTTTTTTCCTAGCCTAAATCCGGTCTGCTACCCATTAGGATGTACCAAATTTGGATGAAGGCATAGGAGCACTTCTCTCTTCTCGAATTCTTTGACTCAAATATGATTTTCTCCATGAATGGGCTCTATCACTTGTGATGGCACTAGAGCAGTGGACAGTGGATCAATGATTTGTGACCTTGATTTTGAATTTTCATTTCACAACGTATTCATCAGTTTGGAATGAAATTGTTTAACACATCCAAGAATCCAGATTTGTATAGACATGCATTTTCAGAAAAGTTCAGTTGGGGGCTGGAGCAGTGAAATTTATTTTTTTTATGCTGGCAAGTATGTTGTTTCCCAAACATACTTATGCACTGATTCATTAAAAATTGAGATCAGCTACAGGAGGCATAACTACTAGCCGAAGCAAAACGACTGGTGATCCAAATGCAACCTTCAAGACTAAGAAAGTAGTTTTCATTATCAAAATCACAAAAGAGCACTATTTCCTTTTAGCCCCAATCGGAGCAATGAAACTTCTCCTAAATCCTCTTGAAGTACGCACAGCATGGTCAACCTGAGTTTTTATCTGAGGCTGATTTTTGTACATTCACTTTTGTCATTGTTAGTGACACTTGAGTAATGAGTCTGACGAAAGATATACACCATGGTTGCCCCAGAAAAACCTATGGTTGGCATCCCATCCATTATTCCCTATGATTAGCACACCTGAGTTGTGTATCTGGTTTTTTTTTTTTTTTTGGCCTCATAGGCTAGGCTCAAGGACAGAACCTGATGGATGGATTGGATTTTACATATAGAACTGGTGGGCCACACAGCTCTTGGGTGTTTTATGCATTGGGTGGAACTGGCGTTGAAGGTCCGATGTGAGCCAAAGCTGTGGGAACATGTAAAACCGGTGTTGGAGGGATTCTGTCCAAACCAAATCTTTGCGGGACCGTGTGAAACCGGTGTTGTAGGGAGCCTTCTTACAACTGCGGTTACACAGCCTGTGTAAGTAAAAAGCTGTGGGCCAACATGACATTCGCTCTGTCCATCTGTTTCAAGACTCAAGTGGGTTACACAAGAGGAAATAGTGGGGATCCAATGACCACTGTTGAAACATTCATATAGCCACAAAAGTTTTGCATCAGGCTAATATTTTTGGTTTTCACTCCATCCCAGTGGGTAATGACCATATAAACGGTTTTGGATGGCATATAAACATGAAGGTGGAGCCCAAGAGCATCTCAACAGTATGCATCTTATTCCCCAATGTTTCCCTCTCAGGTGGCCAACTTGAGTTTTGGATCCACTTTATTTGTGGTGGCATGTTCTAAAATGAGCTTGCAAAACAAATGGACGGGTAGATTTCTCACAAACATCACAGTGGGAAACGTTTTGGCAGGAAATCCACGAGGAAAAATAAAAAATTGAGGATATTTGTTCAAAATTGACCAAAAATTTTAATAAAATCAATTGCGTGTTCTTTTGGGTCAAAAGTGACGAAAATTCTCAATCAAAATCACTTCAGTCAAGAGAGGTGAGCTTTAAAAAAAAAAAAAAAAAATTAAGTGAAAATCTAAATTAAGGTTATTTAATTATAATTAAGTATTAGAGATCAATTTTGCTAGGGACTAAAATTCAAGCCCAAACGGTTGGACCATTATTCAATATCTTCCAACCTATGATGAGTGTCCAACATCTAACCTGTCAGCCTTTCCAATAGTTTGTCCGCCACCGTAGCGTTGGCAGTCCTCAATTCTTCTTTTACTGATCGAAAGGAAATATCAGCGTTAAGTGGACGGCGTGGATAAACATATAGATCACGGTGGGCCCCACAGAGCCCCTGACATGACCGTCCGTCTCTAGCTAAGTCCTGGTGGGGGGTATTACCGAATCCGCGCCCCATCTGCACGGGCTTGTGTTGATAGAAAATCAGAATTCGGGAATGCTCTGTTAGACGTTAATCCTCTGTGAGATAAGGTATCAGCCATGGCCATGCATGAATCTCTCTCCTTTGGTTTTCTGCTCTTTTTGCTACCCTTTCTTTCTGCCCATTCAACATCATTTGCAACAGCAGCACCATCACCCCCACTCCCTGAAGCACAGGCTCTCCTGAAATGGAAATCCAGCCTTTTTCCATCTCAAGCTCTCCATTCATGGTCGCTTCCTGCTGCTAATGCTACCACCAACACAATCTCTCCTTGCAGATGGATTGGGATCTCATGCAATAGCCTTGGAAGCGTAACAGAGATAAGCCTACCGAGTGCGGGCTTGCAAGGTAATCTCGATAGCTTGAGCTTCCTGTCATTTCCAAACCTCCTCCATCTCAATCTCAGTGGCAACACCCTCACTGGTAACATCCCAGCCCATATTGGCATTCTTTACAAACTCACTTCCCTCGATCTATCTACGAATAATCTTTCTGGCATTTTACCCCTTTCAATGGCTAATCTTAGTCGCATTTCAGAGCTGGACATCTCTTCTAATGAAATAAGAGGGAAACTAGCTTCAATTTTCTTCACCAATTGGACCCAACTCATCTCCCTTAACTTACAATACAATCAACTCACCGGAAACATTCCATCTGAAATCAGGCTGCTTACAAATCTCCAATTCTTGAACCTCATGGGAAATAAAATAAATGGATCAATACCTTCAGAAATAGGGAATCTTGTGAATTTGAATGAGCTAGTAATGTCGCGTAACAATCTAACTGGTCCCATCCCTCCTTCTTTGGGTAATTTAACCATGCTCAGAATTTTGTATTTATACAAAAATCAATTTTCAGGCACAATTCCTGCAGAATTAGGGAATCTGAAGAATTTGGTTGAGCTTGCATTATACCGTAACAATCTCACTGGGCCCATCCCTCCTGCTTTAGGTAATTTGAGCAACCTTGCACTTTTGCATATCTCCGCCAACCAAGTTTCTGGTTCAATTCCATCAGAAATAGGAAATCTGGTTAATCTCAAGCGGCTTGATTTGTACAATAACCTTCTAACAGGTTCTATCCCTTCCACTTTAGGAAAGTTGACCAAGCTTACTTTTCTGTCCCTAATTGAATGTCAATTATCTGGTTCCTTGCCTCAAGAAATGACAAACATGACAAATCTTTCTGAACTCTACTTGCATGGCAACAACTTCTCTGGCTATTTACCTCACTTATGCCACGGTGGATCTCTAAAAAGATTCACTGCATTTGACAACCATTTCACTGGTGATATCCCGAAAAGCTTCAGAAACTGCACTAGCTTAACAAGAGTGCGACTCAATGGAAACCAACTTGTTGCAAATGTATCGGAAGCCTTTGGTGTATACCCATATCTCACATTCATGGATATCAGCGACAACATTGTTGTTTGGTGAACTCTCACTGAACTGGGGAGAATGTCGAAACCTGACAAAGCTAGAATTCTCTGGGAACATGATCACCGGTAGAATTCCTCCGGAGATCGGGCAGTTGAGGCAGCTAGAAGTGCTTGGTCTTTCTTCAAACCATCTAGTAGGAGAGATTCCAAAGGAATTTGGGATGCTGACTTCTTTGTTCAACTTGACTTTAAATGATAACCAGCTTTCTGGTCAGGTACCCCAAGAGATTGGAAAACTATCCAATTTGGAGGTTCTTGACTTGTCAATGAATCACCTAAGTGGTCCAATACCACCTCAATTAGGGGATTGCTCCAAACTCCACTATCTGAAATTGAGCGAAAATATTTTGAACGGAAGCATTCCTTTTCAGATTGGTAACCTAGTATACCTACAGGGCTTACTAGATCTAAGTCATAACTCCCTCAATGGACAAATACCACCACAACTCGCGAAATTGATTCGGCTGGAAAAGTTAAACATCTCCCACAACATGCTGTCGGGCTCCATTCCACCTTCTTTTGAAGGGATGTTCAGCTTGCAATCCATTGATGTTTCATACAATGCTTTGGAAGGTCCTATTCCCAACAGCAAAAGCTTTCAGAAGGCTCTTGCAGAGGCATTCATTAAAAACAAAGGCTTATGTGGTGAAGTGCGAGGCTTGCGACCTTGCAATGCCTCTTCAACAGGTCATGGCGATGTGAAGAAAGGCCACAGAGTTGTATTCCTCATTATTCTTCCTCTCTTGGTGGTCTTGTTTCTTTTATTTGTAATCGTTGGCATTTCTTTCATTTGTTACCGAAGAAGAAGAAATATAGAGAACGGGGTTCTAGTGAGGAGCAGAGGAAATCTATTTTCAATATGGAATTATGATGGCATTGCTGTATTTGAGGACATCGTGGAGGCGACAGAGGGTTTTGATGACAAATACTGCATTGGAACTGGAGGGCATGGGAAAGTTTATAAAGCAAATCTACCAATGGGTCAGGTAGTAGCTGTGAAGAAATTTCACCCATTCGAAGGTGGGGATCATTCTAATGAAACAAGTTTTAGAAATGAGATACGAGCATTAACTGAAACCCGTCATCGCAACATTGTGAAGCTTTATGGCTTTTGCTCCCATGCTCAATGCTCATTTCTAGTCTACGAGTACATGGAAAGGGGAAGCTTGGCAGACATCCTAAGCAATGATGAAAGAGCTGCACGGCTGGACTGGACTCAAAGGGTGAAGGTTATTAAAGGTGTGGCCCATGCTTTATCTTACATGCACCATGATTGCACCCTGCCGATTCTCCATCGAGACCTATCGAGCAACAACATTTTGTTGAATTTGGAACTTGAGGCTATCGTCTCTGATTTTGGCACTTCACGATTACTGATGCCCGATTCGTCCAATTGGACTACGCTCACAGGAACTTATGGATACATTGCTCCAGGTTAGTCACTAATACATTCTTAACACTTTAATAGTTTTATTGTAAATTGGCCTTTATTTTTCTTAAGCTTTCCTATTATTTGTTAGCAATTATGTCATATAAGTTTGTGCATTAGTGACCACACTATTCTCAAACGTGGCAATCTAGGGTGACTGGAATATGGGAAAATTCATATTTGAAACTTTTCCTTTTTCTCTCCAAGATTCCTTAATCCAATGACTATAAGAGGCCTTGTAAAGATAATATGGCTGCATGGTAAGGCTAAATTGTGATTCAAATTTACCGAACAGACTTTAATCAGCTTTTAAATTTGTAGCACTGACCAGTTTTTTAACTGTACACTTGTTAGCCACCGATTGGTTAGATAGAATCCTTCCAAAAGTGTCATTTCTGGGAATCTTGTAAGTTTGAATGAGCTAGACTTGTCCATTAACCATCTAGATGGTTGCATCCCTTCCACTTTAGGGAACTTGTCCATGCTCACAATTTTGTATTGATATGAAAATCAAATATCAGGCACAATTCCTGCAGAAGTAGGGAATCTCAAGAATTTGGTTATCATATCATTGTCCAGCAACAATCTGACTGGTCAGATCCTGTCCTGCTTTAGGTAATTTGAGCAACCTTACAATTTTGTATCTCTACAACAACCAAGTTTCTGGTTCAATTCCACTAGAAATAGGGAATCTGGTTAATCTCAAGGAGCTTGACATGTCCGGTAACCTTCTAACAGGTTCTATCCTTTCCACTTCAGGGAAATTGACAAAGCTAACGGCCCTTAACCTCTTTGACAATCCAATTTCTAGGTTCCATTCCTCCGAAAGTGGGGAATTTAATGATTCTCGATAAGCTAGCATTGTACCATAACAATCTAACTGGTCCCATCCCTCCTGCATCAGGGAACTTGACCAAGCTCACTTCATTGTCCCTTTTTGACTGTCAATTATCTGGTTCTTTGCCTCAAGGACATATCTGGAAAATCTCTCTACCGGCCTTCGATGACAATAACTTCTCTGGCTATTTACCCTGGTTATGCCATGGAGGATCTCTTGTAGCATTCACTCCAGTAAACAACCATTTCATTGGTGAGATCCCGAAACGCTTCAGAAACTGCACTAGCTTAACAAGAGTGTGACTCAATGGAAACCGACTCGCTGCAAACATATCGGAAGCCTTCAGTGTATGCCCACATATCACATTCATGGACGTCGGTGACAACATGTTGTTTGGTGAACTCTCACCGAACTGGGGAGAACGCCGAAACTGGAAAAAGCTACGATTCTTTAGGAACATGATTACTGGTAGAATTCCTTCCGAGATTGGGCAGTTGAGGCAGCCAGGAATGCTTGGTCTCTCTTCGAACCAACTAGTAAGAGAGTTTCTAAAGGAATTTGGGAAGATGACTTCTTTGTTCAAGTTGACTTTAAATGATAACCATCTTTCTGGTCAGGTACCTCAAGAGATTGGAAAACTATCCAATTTGGAGGTTCTTGACTTGTCAATGAATCGCCTATGTGGTCCAATACCACCTCAATTAGGGGATTGCTGCAAAATCCAATATCTGAAATTGAGTGAAAATGTTTTGAATGGAAGCATTCCTTTTTAGATTGGTAACCTTGTATACCTACAAGGCTTACAAGATCTAAGTCATAACTCCCTCAATGGAAGGATATCACCATAACTAATAAAATTGATTAATCTGGAAAAGTTAAAGCTCTCCCACAACATGCTGTCAGGCCCCATTCCGTCTTCTTTTCAAGAGATATTCATCTTGCAATCCATTGATTTTTCATACAATGCTTTGGAAGGTCCTCTTCCCAACAGAAAAAGCTATCAGAAGGTTCCTGCAGAGGCATTCATTAAAAATAAAGTCTTATGTGGTGAAGTACAAGGTTTGCAACCTTGCAATGCCTCTTCAATAAGTCATGACGATGCGACAAAAGGCCGCAGAGTTCTAGTCCTACATTGTTCTTCCTCTCTTGGTGGTCTTATTTCTTTTATTTGTAATCGTCTGTATTTCTTACATTTATTACCAAAGCAGAAGAAATATAGAGAGTGGTTCTTGAGAGGAGCAGTGGAAATCCATTTTCAATATGGCATTATGATAGGGATTGCTGCATTCAAAGACAACGTGGAGGCAACAGAGAGCTTTGACGACAA
Organism: Liriodendron chinense; assembly: GCA_003013855.2. Taxonomy (NCBI): domain Eukaryota; kingdom Viridiplantae; phylum Streptophyta; class Magnoliopsida; order Magnoliales; family Magnoliaceae; genus Liriodendron; species Liriodendron chinense. Next base: position 406,499 of record PVNU02003543.1, on the reverse strand, counting down.
ATACTGCATCTGAACTGGAGGGTATGGGATTGGAGGTTGTTGTTGATTGGATGCAACTACTGTTTTTTACTTGCATTCTCTGTTGCTTGGCTGCAGCTGTAATAGTCGATGGAGGTGCTGAGCTGAGTGGGTGCTTGAGGGCGGGGGCAGTTAGCTCTCTGCTTTGGCCTCTCTGTTTGGAAAGGTGAATTGTGGTTAGTGCCTAGCTATTCTTCATGGGATGTGCTGCTGGTTGTTATTGCAGTGGGGTGGCTTTTTGGGCATCCCTTCTCCGGGCTTTTGTGGCCAGATTGGGCGTGCCATTATCCTGGCTTGAAGTCTCTTGCCTTTTCTAGAGTTGTGCTTGATGTGCCTCTGAGTGAAGGGGTCAGCTGCCTCTTGCCCCCTCTTTCCAGGGTATATTGTTCACCAGGATGGAGTGCTTTAGGAGTGGTCTCTCTTCTAGTTGGCCAGGCAGGATTGGCTGCTCCAGTGCTGATTGTCTGTGTAATAGCTTTTGTGGTGCTGGTTGGGACCTGAGTCTTTGGTGGACGGGTTTAGGTAAGCTGGCAGGATGATGCGCCAGGCTTGCAATAAGGTGGTTGGAGCTTAATCATGTGTAGGGAAGCAAAAGTTGCAGCCGTGGTGGGGGAGCATGTTCTGGAATCTGCAGTATATTTGCTGCAGTCTTATTGTAGTGGCAAGGGCAAAGTTAGTTCCTGTCTTTGTTTCCTGCTATGGCAGTCAGTATCTAGACCCAGCAGGTCAGGATGAAGAATATATTCTCCTGGTGCAGTGATTGCTTGGAGGTAGCTTTGGTTGTAGTCGGACTTTTTTCTTAAAAAATAAAAAAATAAAAAAATTTGTTTGGAGGCAAGTGAACTTCATATGCAAGTAGTTGGTGTTCAGGACAGCCACATAGAGGCTATTAATTCCAGATTAGTGGTCGTTTTCTGTTTGTCTGGGAACAGCTGAAGCATAGGCATAATTGAGCTTCAGATACTTAGAAATGGGTGTGTGTTTGGTGGCTGGGGAGCTGTTTTGCTGCATCCAGATGCTAGTCATAATGCAAGTGCTGGGATTGCTGTAGCAGCTGCAGTTACTGTGATTGTTTGCGGGTGTTGCAGGTGGTAGTATATGATAGATGTGGCTTGGTCTTTTTCTGGGTTTTAGCATCAGCTTGCCATGCAGATACCCCAGCAAAATCAAAGTATGTGCTGCTTAGGCCAGCTGTCCTTGCTGCTCTGCTTTGGTTGGTGCTTGGGGTAGTAGCAGTTTCTCTAGTTCTCTTCCTGTGGCCATGTTCTGTGTGTTGCTAGTGGGAGGATGATTGAGCTCTTGATATGCAAGGGCTTGCTCTGTTGTGCAGGATTTGTTGTTCTCAGCTCTTGGAGAAGATCAATCTAAGGTGGCAATTTTTTCAAAAAAAAAAAAAAAAGTTGGTGGGCAGTGCTATTGTTTTGTAGGCTGGGTGCAAGCTGTTCTAGCCCGCATGTGCTGTGCAGCTGCAAGGGCTGTTTGGTGGAGTTTTCAATGCTTTGTAGGTTCATTACAAGCTGTTCATGCTGGTATGCAGTTGCTGGCGGGGTTCAGTGCTGCAGTTTGTAGGCTGGTGTAAGATCTATTGCTGGTTTGCTTTCATAGTTGAAATGGCTGTTAGGAGGATTATGCTGTGAGCGGCTATGACATTGGCACAAGTGGCTGATTCAAAAATTTCTTGAGGCCCATTTTGGTTGTGGTCTGCATTTTTGGTTTCCGCTGGTGGGCTGTTGGTCTTGGTTTAGGGGCTTTTAGTCTGATGTTGTGGGTCTCTGTATAGGTTTCTTTGTGTATTTGGGTTTCCCTATAGGCTGAGGTATATGATAGGCAAGGCCTTTTGTGGTGCCTGCCCGAATGTGTGTAAAGACATTTTCTATTTCAACAAAGTTACAGGTGGTGTGGTCCCACCTTTCTTGAATAAAAAATGGAAAAGTTTACAAAGAAAACATACCAATGGGAAAGGCAGTAGCTGTGAAGAAACTTCACCCATTCTAATGTGGGGATCAATCTGATCAAAAACGTTTTAGAAATGAGATATGAGCATTAACCAAAATCTGCCATCGCAACATTGTGAAGCTTTATGGCTTTTTCTCTCTTGCTCAATGCTCGTTTTGAGTCTACGAGTACGTGGAAAGGGGAAGCATGGCAAGCATCCTAAGCAATGATGGAGCAGCACAGTTGGACAGGACTCAAGGGTGAAGGTTATTTAAGGTGTGGCCATGTTTTATCTTACATGCACCATGATTGCACCCCGCCGATTGCCCATTGAGACCTATCAGGAAACAACATTTTGTTGAATTCGGAACTTGAGGTTAGTGTCTCTGATTTTGGAACTGCAAGATTGTTGATACCCGATTCGTCCAGAACTGCAAGACTGTTGATACCCGATGCGTCCAATTGGACTACGCTTGTAGGCACTTATGGATACATTGCTCTAGGTTAGTCACTAATACATCCTCAATGCTTTAATAGTTTTGTTATAAGTTGGTCTTTATTTTTCTTAAGCTTTCCTGTTATTTGTCGGCAATTATGTACTATTAAGTTTGTTCATTAGTTACGACACTATTGTCGGATGTGGCAATCTAGGGTGACTAGAATATGAGAAAATTCATATTCGAAAATTTTCCCCTCTAAGTTTCCTTAATCCAATGACTATAAGAGGTCTTGTAAAGATAATATGGTTGCATGGTAAGACTAAACCGTGATTCACATTTACTGAACATATTTTAACCACATTTTATCAGCTATTAAATTCGCGGCACCGACCATTTTTTAACTGTACATTTGATGGCCACCAATTGATTGGGTAGAATTAGAATCCTTCCATAAGTGCCATTTCTGGCATTTCTCCATCTACAATATGGGTCATGTTTTCAGAAGCTTTGGATTGATTTACACACATACCAAGTTTAGATGGATGAGTTATGTCTATTTAAGAAATGATTGAAAAAAGCTCATGGGTTCTAGCTCATACGAATAAATCTGAAAATGATGCATCAGGAAATGTGGCATTCTGTAATACTCTGCCAAGAGATCCCAGAGCATGGTTGGGTTTTCCCTGTTATACTAGGTTTCGATAGCTCTAAGATCCAAATTGTCCATGTGATGTCCCACACAATGAATGGCCCATGCAACAAAAGAAGTTCCTAGATCGGAAAATCCTAGCCATTGAATCTATTGTCTTTCTATGTCGAATGTGCACAATTGTTTTTTTTTTTTTTCTCCTCTTGATCATCTATCTACTGGCCACTAAAATGGTTTGGATTTCCAATAAGAGAATTACTAATGCATGAGCCATATAAAGTGGGGCCCACAATGTCAATGGTTTGGATCTTGGAACTAAGGACCAACCACTACAGACTTAAAACCTCAGTAGAATATCATAGATACTCTTAGGTGGAGCATGTTTGTTTGTAGTTTCCTTGCTATACTTTTTGGTTTGTCGTGCCAGAATATTGGTACAAGTAGTGATACTAAATCCATTTTAATATTTGGAAAATTGCCGATGAAATGTATAGTTATAATGATACCTATAGACACCATTACACTCTAATTCACACATGCCAACTTCTCTTGCATCTGAGATATCTGAGATGTACATAAAAGTAGGCCCAACTGTGCAGATGACCTGACATAATGATTAAGCCGGTCCCCTTATTGGGTACGCCACCACAACGTCAAAACAATCGACAGTTTTGAGAGAAAAAAAAGGCAACAATGTGCACTTAATGTATATATGAGGCATGCCTGATGAGTGGACCATCCTAACTTTCTAACATGATCATCCAAGAGTTTAGCCCATCTGATGCATCAAACACATCTCTTGGCACATGCTCAGTTTGTAGAGTTGCCTTGGGGTTAGCAAGCAAAAAGCCTTGAAGATATGAAACCTAGATTAAGAAACCCAGGTTAGTTTGATATATGAATAAAAGCTTAGCTATTGATAATTGACAGAGTAAAGAACATCATCAAACTTTCTTCTTTCTCGCAGAGCTTGCATATACAATGAGGGTGACTGAAAAATGCGATGTATATAGCTTTGGTGTTGTGGCACTTGAAGTGATGATTGGAAGGCACCCCGGAGAGCTCATCTCCTCTTTGTCATCACCAAATAGAGAAGATACACTGCTAAAAAATACATTGGACCAACGTCTCTCTGATCCGAAGGCGGAGGTTGCACAGGAAGTTGTATTTATGGTGTCCATGGCACTTGCATGCATTCAGCTGGATCCAAGCTCTCGACCAACCATGCACCACGTGGCTCAAGAGCTATCTATTGGTGGGCCTTCTTTCTCCCTAGAGCCATTCCATACACTTACATTACATCAACTGATGGATCTCAAGGTATAATCGGGTGTATGAAAATCATTGATGTTGTGGGCATGTTGGCAAGAACATGATTACTGTATGGAAATAATCAAGCATAAAGGTTTTTTTTTTTTTGGTGGTGGGTTATGAAACGCACATGGTTTAGCGTGGGGAGATGATGTGTTATCTAGAATGTAGGTTTCTAGGATTGGTAATAAAAATCCAAATATAATAAAAGTAACGATGTTTTCTTGTGTGATGGTTATCTTCTAACTGAAGGTTTTTATGCCAAACAATTTACCTTCTAGAATTGTAATCCTTTTCTTACCAGTTGTGTATAGAAGAGAAAAGAAGAAATAAGAACTCCGGTTGGCTTTGTTGCAATTTGCAACCTTCTTCCTATAGGGAAAAGGTACTATGAGGTCGACCTCATGAGAACTTCCCATGAGGTCGGGCTGTGTGGTCCCCACTGTGATGTGTGTTGGACATCAACACCGTGCATTTGATGGGTCCCCTTTAGGTTATGGGATATTCCAAAAATCAACCGTACGGAACTCAGGTGGGCCATACCATCTAAAACCATGTGAAGGCATGTCTAAAACATCTACAAGCACTTGGTGGGGCCCACCTGAGTTTGGATGCAGTTGAAACTTCGTCTGACCCCTCATGCAAATGGGACACACACAATGGATGTGATGGATTTGTGAACCACATCTCAGTGGACCCAATAAGCGATCATGAAGGTATTAATAGGCAGATGACCCCTCTCAACGGTTGTCTGTGGTGTGGCCCACCTAAGTCATGGATTGATCTGAATTTTTAGCCCGTGGCCCATTATGCAATGGTGCATCTGACTGATGGGGTAGATGTCTAACACACATCACGGTGGAGCCCACACAGCTCGACCTTATAGTACTATTTCCCCTTCAAGTATAAATGCTCACCTGTGAACCATCTCTCAAGAGAGTTTGCGAGAACTTTTTGAGGACTCATCACACGTGATGTGTCCCCAAAATCTGAACCATCCATGTGATGCGGCACCCAAAAAAACCCTGGGCCCCTACTTTCAACCTGATGCATAACTCTAGATAGGTAAAACATGACCCTTGCGTAAAAACTGAAAGCCCCAAATGCATAGATAGTTCACATATCTCACGTTGCCCCTTCTACATGCCAGTACACCTTCCAATGCGTCACTAATGTACAAAACACGTGCGATGTATCAAATGTGCCACACTGCAGATGTTCTGACCTGAAGAAATGTACCTATCTGCTCGTTGGGTGGTTATGAGATGACTGGCCAGAATTTTGGTAATAACAAGTAAAGAATATGGCCCACCTGATGGACTGCTAAAATCTGGATTCCTATTCTTCAAATAAGCGTTGCAAGAACTCTTCATGCTGTGTGGCTTTGGACAAGGCTTACCAATGAAATGTCCCATAGGATGGATGGACGGCTATTGATGTATGACAAGAACCTTCTGATGAAGTGCGTGGATCAAGCACATTCCTATCATACATGGACCGGACAAAGATTAAAAAAAAAAAAAAAAGTTGGCAAAATTGACAATTTTTGCATGGATGGATCAAAAGATGGACCATAAATTGGCCATAAGTTTTGATATGGAAGGAGTTACGAGATGCATAACATATGAATCTCAACCAAAATTTTATTTTGGGGTAAATCAATCCAGTGAACCTAGGTCGCGTCTGTCCGTTTCTTCAGAAAATACATGGTTACAACAGAAAAATAAAATTTTAGAATTTTTTTTTTCTAGTTTTAGTAATTCCAATTTTAGTGTGTTTCCTTCATTTTTTAGAATTTTTATTTATTTAGAAGTTTTTATGTTTTGATGAGTAATAAGTTTTAGAAAGATTATACTTAGTAGTAGTTTTTAATTAGGACTTTACTATTTTTAGAAACTTTTTATTTTGAGAAACTTACCATTTTTAATAAGTACCAATTACGGTTTATTTTGGGATATATAAAGTTGTTAATATTTTTTTAATGTTAACTTTCATATTATTATTTGATAAAATTCTAAATTTTAGTAATTTTCTCTCGTGGATTCAAACTTTTCCCTCATGGATTGGAGGAAGTCTAGCTGAGAGTCTCGGAAGCCTTGTGGATTTAAGGTAGTTATCTCGTGTGGAAGGCGGTGATCGACCTCACCATGTTTACCTGCATCAGTGGTATCAGAGTGAGGAGTTCCCTCAGGCCGATGTCTCTTTACAAAGATATGGACAAAATCACAATTGACGATGATCAATGAATTCATTATCTTTTGGAGGGAATGAAAATTCTCCACTGGGATAGATGGAAGACGCTGCAAGTATACAGGCTTCCCTAAACCATTTTGCATATTTGCTAATTTCGCCACGTGTCAAGGCGACATTCAACCTCTTATGGTTGCTGGTCAGAATCGCTGAAACACGTACGCTTATGGTGGTAATCAGGTACAATGGGTGGATCAAACAAATCGATCATGCAAGGAGACGATGGGTCTTCCTAGCTACAACGATCAAAGTCGCATCGACGAATAACTCTTTGAAGTCGAACACTTCTTAAACTATGTGCAGATCCCTGAGGAGAAGAAGGTTCAGTACATAGCATTAAAGTTGAAAGGGGGTGCTTTAGCTTGGTGGAAGCAACTCTCTAATCAACAGATGCGGTAGATGAAAGTACCACTGCATTTATGACTACGAATGAGGCAACAACTATTGGCGCATTTCCTATACACTATTAATCATGAAGATCATGTACTATATCAACAATCCCACTTGTGGTAAAAATCATGTCTTTTGAGACAGAGTCACAACAGATCACCAATCTTGTCAGCCGCACATATGTCATTCATGCAGATACGGAAGACCCTCTCGAAGCTTTTCAAGTGGAGGGCAATCTTCCGTTCCTGATCCAAAATCCCATCAATGAATCTGACGGAGCGAGCGAGATTCCTGTCTTAAAAGAGGAACGTGACATACAACCCACCATCATCTAAGAAATTGCTCAAAATTCTGAGAAGGTAAAAGAGATCGTTACGATATGACAAACGAGGAAGATGTTCCTGTAGCCGTTCCATAAATTGTGGAGCCCATTTTGCAGGAATCCATTAACATCCCAGACGTCACACCAACAAAGTAGGAACTGAAGACGATTATGATCGCCGAACTTTCTGATGATTTGTTCCTTATGCAGTAGATTGTTCTTTCTCATATTGAGCCTTATTTCTATAATGTGAAGAATCTATCTGCTAACCAATCCCAACCTAAAGAGAAATCAAAAGATTTTAGTGTTGTGTACCAGGAAGAGGCCAATTGTGTATATTTTGAACCAATTCTGTTGAGGAAGTTGAGTGCGTATTGCAAATCAAGTTCGTTGAAGGAATTACTTGTGCATCATAGCCTAAGTTCAACGCATAACTTGAGGACGAGTTATTTTGAAGTTGAGAGGTTTGATGTAGAACAAGAACCCCCTGATGAAGGGCGTTGATCAATCACATTCCTATTGCACATAGACCAAACAAAGATTAAGGAAAGTTGACAAAATTGACAAATTTCGCTACAGATGGACCAAAAGAAAGCTAACCGTAAATCGGCCATAACTTTTGATCTGGGAGGAGTTAAGGGACGCACAACATATATATGGATCCTAACTGAAATTTCATTTGGGGTGAACCGATCCACTAAAGTGAGTCGTGTTTGTTTGTTTCGCCAGAAAACACGCGGTTAAAACAGAAAAAATGAAATTTTAGAAAAAGAATTATTATTTTTAGTAATTTAACTTTTAGTGTGTATTCTTCCTTTTTAGAGTTTTTGTTTATTTAGGAGTTTCTATTTTTGTTGAGTAATGAGTTTTAGAAAGATTCTACTTGGTAGTAGTCTTTAATTAGGACTTTACTATTTTTAATAACTTTTTAATTCGGAAAACTTACTATTTTTAGTTGGTACGAATTAAGGTTTGTTTATGGATATATAAGGTCATTAAATTCATTTTTAATGTTAACTTTGATATTATTATTTAATAAAATTCTGATTTTTACTAATTTTCTTTCGCTGGATTCAAGATTTTTCCTTATGAATTTGACGAAGTCCGGTCGAGGAGTCCTAGAAGCCTTATAGTTTCAAGGTAGTTATTTCGTGAGGAAAATGTTAATCAACCTCACCACGTCCCCCTTACGTCAGCCAAGTTTTCCAAGTGTAGTCTACCTGTATGGGGCTGGCGCAATGAATGTGAATGCTCTCTATCTTTATGTGTGATACCGATCGAAGAACCTTTTTGGTTCAGTTGGCAACCTATTTCTTCTTTGATGAGTTTGGGGCCGTTTTCATTCATTTCCTCAATTGTTTTTTTTTTCTATATATTTATTATTATTATTATTATTATTATTTATTTTTGGGATTTATTGTTTAATGACACCTATTTTGTCAAGCAAAAGATGGAGATTTTGCAATCACACCATCAATTGTCGTTTGGATCTAAACTGCCCTTAGAGCTCAAACACCCCTTCGGAGGTGCATCTAAACGATCCCATGGTGGACAATCTAAGGCTTGTTTGGTTGCCACTTAAAAATGAGTTCTTATCTTTAAGTTCCATTAGGCACTAGTCGACTTTACTGGTCATGTTATTATAACAATCTATTTTTATAATGTTTGTGGCCCAGCTAATGAATTTAGGGTCCTGATTTTAGGCCAATGGATCTTCATACTGGGCCTTAATGATCACATATATTACACAGGTGTAAGGAATCATCTCTACATCAGCTTTTGTTGCAAATCGACTGGCATTTTCCTGTATATTTCGTCAAATAAGAACCCCGAAGCTGAATGTTGCAAGCTTGGATCCATCACTGCTACAAAGAGCAAAAACATTCACAATTTAGGCACAGTGGCAAAGGGTGGGACTAGTTTGGGGTCAATGACCCATTACAAGACAGACAAATCATTCAAAACCCAACTTGAGTCACAGCCTAAGAACCTGAGATTTGATCCTCACCCATTAACTAATTAGGTTTATTATTTTAACACATGGTCGCACCCGTCAACAAATTATTATCACACCCATTTAGTCAAGGGTTCTTATTTCAGGCCCCTTATTAACTTTTATGAGATTTGAGAATTGAAACCTTCTTTTAATATTGCATTTGAAATGTGTCAGCCATAGCCCGATTCATTTACTTTAACCGGACTTGTTTTTGGGCTGAAATCAAAACATAGCCCAGTAAGTACACTGAGCCCATGTTAAAATCAGGCCTGTTGCCAACTTTAATTTAGTGAACCACTTAAGCTTGGGTTGTGCAAAATAAATATTTTGATTACACTTTCCTTTGACAATCCCAAACAAATGACTAAAAAATATGAGCTCATATCTAGTCTCATGCTCCACTCCTTCAAATCTGGCAGCACCCTACAAAAAAGATGACTTATTTAAAAGCAGGGGAGGCTTGAATCTAAAGGTAGAATCTAGGCCCAAACCTATCCCATCGTAGGCCCAGCTCCTTGAAATCTGGCAGCACCCAACATGACTCTAAAAGGTGTAAAGACTCGCCACTAAATGTAGGCAAGTCTCTCCTTTTCGACTTAAATGGGACACTTTTTTTCTAGCCTAAACTCGATCCGCCACCCATTTAGCATGTACCAAACCTGGCTCAAAAGAAAATCACCCCAGCCCACCCCTAGTTTGGATGAAGATGTAGGAGCAATTCTCTCAGCTGGAATTCTCCACCACAAACGCGGTTTTCTCCGTGAATGGGCCTTATGACTTGCGACCACACTAGAGCAAACAGGTGCCACATGTTCCTGGAGAGTGGATCAATGATATGTGACAGTTGATTTTTAATTTTCATTTCACATGGTATTCATCAGTTGGTGTGAAATTTTCCAACACATCCTAGAATCTGGATTTGTAAAGATGCATTTTCCAAAAAGTTCTATTGGGCAGCACCCTACAAAGAAGGGAAACTTTAAAAGTAGGAAAGACTTGCTCTAAACTTAGAATTTGGGCCCTAACCCATCCAGTCTAGGGCCCCACTTCTTGGAATTTCGATGCCCCCTTACAAAAGAGGAGACTTGGCTTTTAATTTCAATGATTTGATCGTTGATTTTTAATTTTTATTTCACATGGTACTCATCAGTTGGGAGTGAAAATTGTCCAACACATCCCAGAAACTAGATTTGTAAAGATGCATTTTTTCAAAAAGCTCGGTTGGGCAGCACCTTACAGGAGACTTTAAAGTAGGAGAGACTTACCTCTAAACGTAGAATTTGAGCCCTAACCCATTCAGTCTAGGGCTCCACTCCTTGGAATTTTGATACCCCTTACGGAAGAGGAGACTTTACTTTTTTATTTTTTATTTTCATTTCAGATGGTATTCATCAGATGGAGTGAAATTGTCCAACAGTACATCCTAGTATTTATATTTGTAATGACACATTTTTTTCAAAAAGGTTTGGTTGGGCAGCACTCTAAAAAAAAGTGAGACTTTAAGAGTAGGAGAGACTTACCTCAAACAAAGAATTTGGGACCTAACCCATCTAGTCCAGGGCCCCACTCCTTGGAATTTCAATGCCCCTTACAACACTCCTTGGAATTTCAATGCCCCTTGCAAAAGGGGAGACTTGACTCTAAAAATGTGAACTTTTCGCTGAAAACAGTCTAGTCCAATGCCAAATTCTTTAAAATCTTGCATCACCTAATAATAATAATAATAAAAGGCAAAAACCCCACTCCTTGGAATATTGTAGATGCGACTTACATCTTAAAACAGGCTTACAGGAATCCCTAGTGACCTTAAGCTCTATGGGGGCAGCTGTGACGTATGTGTTGTTGTACCTTTTTTACTATTCCTGGAGAACCTAATCAGAAGAGGACGCATGTGACATTGTCGGAGAAGTATATAACAAGCATGCGATCTATTAAGATATGCGGAGCGTATTTTCAGGAGTAACAACTGACACTAGTTGATTGGAATATGTCATCTAGAGAGAAGCAACGGCCGAGCGAATTTGCAAACGGTCATCAAATAAATGAGAAGGGAGAGGAAGAGTCTGAAGGATTAAAGTAGCATTGAATGGCTATCGTAACGGCTGAACGTGGGGTAAATCTAGATGATTCTTTTCCTCCAACAAGCCTCTAAATATATAAAGAGCACAACGAAGCAAGAGGTCTCACACTAACTAAACAAAATCAAACTTATCAATTATCTTATTAATTATATATCCATTATGTTCCTTAGCATAATCAGCCTTTTATATTCCTTATTGTAATCAATAATCTAGGAGTAGCTGAGAGGTCTCACACCAACCAAACAAAATCAAACTTATCAATTATCTTATTAATTATATATCCATTATGTTCCTTAGCATAATCAGCCTTTTATATTCCTTATTGTAATCAATAATCTAGGAGTAATTGGAATCTTTAGCTGTAATCCAAGTTCATGCACATATGTTATACTAAGTTATCTCAACACAAACAATTATCCATTCGAACGTGTTTTCACAGTTGATCCTTGTGATCGACTGTAAGTATTTCCTTTTAAATTCGTACTAAAATTTAAAAGTCCTTTTTTTTGTGGAAGGCAAGGTGTAACCCATCTACGGAGGATGAACCCCACCCTCTGATAATCAAACTGCACAGCTGGTTCTGACACGCCTGCACACGTCACGCGTGTCCAAAAGAGAAACAATGAGCCAACATGTGTTACTCCATTCCCTATGCTAGCCCATTTAGGAGGTGGAGTGCAGATTGTCTGTGTTGAAGGCTTAAGAAATTCCAATGCGGTAGCTTGTCATTGGTCCATGTCATTTTCGATAAGTCCAGCTAACAAGACGCACTGGATTACTCTCTCCCAAATAGATTGCTTGCTACTTAACACAACTTTTAATGTGTGGAAGTTTTCTCGTCCCACCATGATTTTTGTGTTAGATCTACACTGTTCATCAATTTTTCCATATAATTCTAGAGTATAAGCACAAAATTAAATGAGGTACATCCAATGCTCAAGTGGATAACACCACATAAAATAGTGGGGATTGAACAAACTATCGTTGAAGCTTTCCTATGGCCAACCGTGAGGCTTATTTTCCATCTCACTTGTTCATAAGATCATATTATTTTCCATCTCACTTGTTCATAAGATCACACATACCTGGATGAAGTTAAGATACAAATATCAACATATTAGAGCCTTTTGTGGCCCCATAAAGTTTTCAATGGTAGCATCAACTCCTACTATTTTCAGTGGTGCATGTGGTCTAATTTACCTTTGGATCTACATTGTTTTTGGGCTAATATCCTAGAATGATCTAAAAAATAGATGGACGATGTGGATCTAAGAAATACATCATCATGGGGCCCATGTAAATTTCACATGCATGGGAGTGGATCAGCTGAGACCCCGGCCTCACCCAAGATAATGCAGCCCTTAATGTGAGGCCCACCTTGATATGTGTATTCTATATCTACTTTGTCCATCTATTTTTTCACATTATTTTAGAGCATGAACAAAAAAATTAAGAAGATAAAATTATCAAGTGGACCATATTCTAGGAAATAATGGTGATTGAACACGCTACCATTAAAAAGTTCTTAGGGCGCACCTTAATGTTTTTGTAGTTTTTATTTTCCATCCAATCTCTTGATAAGTTCACATAAGCCTGGATGAAGGGAAAAAACAAATATCAGCTTGACTTAAAAAACTTTTTTAGCCCATTAATGGTCAATCCCCAATGTTTCATATGGTATGGTCCACCTAATAGTCGGATCTGCTTCATTTTTTGGATAATTCCCTAAAATAATCTAGAAAAATGGATGGATAGGGTGGATACAGAATACACACATTAAGGTGGGAACCGATAAGGGCCGCAATGTATTTGGTGAGGCCGAGGTCTCACCTAATCCGTTCTCGTGGTGCAACACATTCCAGGTCGAGAGAAAAAAAAACGTATAGTGTTGACATATGGAACATTTGTGGCCCTATGATAACATATGTATCAATTAATCCACAGTGTTCATCCATTTTTCCATACCATTTTAAGGAATGAGACAAAAATTGAGGCAGATCCAAGGATTAAGTTGGTCACACTATAGAAAGAGTGAGAATTGGACGCCTATTGTCGAAAACATCTCAGGGCCACAGAAGGCTCTAATGAAGATAATATTTTTGTTTTCCCTTCATCCATGTCTCTGTAACCTTATGAAAATGTTAGATGGAAAATAAACCTCATAGTGGACCCTTGGAAGGTTTCAACGATAGTCATATTCAATCGCCACTTCTTTCTGTGGTGTAGTTCACTTGAGCTTATGAAAAGAGTTTGAATCAAACTAAGAAAGAATCACTAAAAAAAAAAAAAAGGAAATCCACGCAAAACTGCGAAACGTAGTTGGTCAGTCACTGGGGGTCTGCGACCGGTCATCAGCGATCGATCGCCCGGTGCCCCAAATAGTCCAGTGAGTTTAATTGGTTCCTACCCAAGTTGCGATTGGTCGACTAGGGGATGCGATAGGTCAACTGATACTGTTGTTTGGCGACCTTTTTCGGTGGTTTTTGCCGATCTTCACATGGTCTATCCTTCTTGCAAACGAAATTGAACATCGCCCTCGATCATAGGGTCCACTTCCTACATTAGGGGCTTTGGGATTCGGGTAAGTTTTCTTTTGTAATCTCTTCTAACTTTTGATTCATAGTGGATTGTTCACTTTGTGCCGTGGTTTTTTACTCATGAGGGATTTTTCCATGTAAAATTTGGATTGCCTTCGCTTGCATTGCTTGATTATTATGGTTTATATCGTTTGATCTCTCACTTCCGCTGCGCGGCCAATTTCTTTCCTTTTCCAACAAGTGGTATCATAACAACGTTGAAAGGTAGATCAAAATTTGAGACGAGGTTTCAATGGTGTTTAATATGAGATTCGACATAGAGAAGTATTCTGAAAAAAATAACTTAATTTAAACTATGGAAGGTAAAAATGAAAAGCCTTCTAGTTCAAGAAGGGGTCGAAGAAACGCTCATTAGGAAGCGATTGGAGACTATGAAAGAAGAAGAGTGGAAGAAGGTAGATCAGAAAGCCAAGGTTTCAATCCAGTTGTGCCTAATGGATAAGGTCTTGTATAGTGTCATAAGGGAGAAGACTGTGGCTGATACGTGGCTGAAATTAGATAATATCTACGCGAATAAGTCTCTTGAGAACTGTTTGTACCTAATGATGTAGTTGTTCAATATAAAGATGGCGGAGGGAACTGATGTTGAGAGCCACATTAGCACGTTCAAATGGCGAAGGGGACTGTATTGGAACACGTACATATATCTTAAGTAAAGCACATGTACATGTATTGAAATACATACATATATCTGACTAAAGTGCATTAATTCAACACTCTCCCTTGATGCACTTTTTGAATTACTTACATCATCTCTCAAAGATGACAAAACTTTTCAAACTTGACTCTAAAAGTAGGATCTGGCCCCAACTTATCCCGTCGTGAGCCTAACTCCTTGAAATATGGTAGCACTCAATATGAAAGGGAGACTTGACTCTAAAAGGAGAGACTTGCCTCTAAATGTAGAATCTTGGCCCAAACCCATCTAGTATAGGGTCCAATTCATTGGAATCTTGATGCTCCTTACAAAAAAGAAAAATAGACTCTAAAAACATAGAATTTTTGTCCGAAGCCATCCAGTCCCATGCTAAAATCCCAAAAATCTCACGGCATCTAATAAAAATATAGAAAAAAGAGACTACTCTAAATCTAGAAATTAAGTCCAAAAGCCATCAAGTCCCGGGGGCCCCAATATTGCATATGCAACTTATCTCTAAACCAGGGTTACAGGAATCCCAATGACCTTAAGGTCTATGGGAGCAGTTGTGACATGTGTGTTACTCCATTCTTGTGTCAGCCCATGATATAGGAGGCGATGTTGAAAATATGGAAGATTTAGAAACTAAAGTAAGCCACACCACATGAAATGGTGGGAACAGAAATGCCCACATTGAAACTTTCCAAAGGCGCACCTGATGTTTATATGCCATCCGAAACCGTTCATTAGTTGATTTCCACGCAGATGAAGTGAAACACTAATATCAGCCTGATCCCAACCTCTTGTGGCCCACAAGAAGTTTTTGATGGTAGTTGCTCAATCACCACTGTTTCTTGTGGTGTGGCCCATTCGAGATTTGAATATGGCATATTTTTAAAATGACATCCTAAACCTCATTTTTGAAATGACATCCTAAAAGGGGCAAGCGCAATGGATAAACGGAGTGGATATGACACAGGAATCACATTGGGCCTCATAGAGCTTAGGGTAGTTTAATAAAGTTTTGAATCAGTCTAATGTTTGTGTTTTCTGTTCCCCGTTGTGGGAATAACTGTAACTGTCACTACAAGAAAACATGCCTTTAGCCACACTTTTTTTAGCCTCAATTCAAAAAACAGATTCTAAATGTGCTTTTAGCGTCAGTTGCTAAGGAATTGAGGCTAAAAGTTTATTTTTTGCCTTGGTTGTAATGGAATGGAGGCTAAAAGTCCGCTATTTCGCCTCAGTTGGTGAAAAACTAAGGTTAAAGGTGTACCATTTCGCCTCAATTGGTAAGAAATTGAGGCTAAAAGTCTAACATTTTACCTCGGTTGGTCAAAAACTTAGGCTAAAAGTCTACCATTTTGCCTCGGTTGGTCAGAAACTGAGGCTAAAAAGTTATCATTTTGCCTCAGTTGTGAGAAAATGAGGCTAAAAGTCTAACATTTCGCCTCAATTGTGAGAAAATGAGGCTAAAAGTCTACTATTTTGCCTTGGTTGGTCAGAAATTGAGGCTAAAAGGTTATCATTTTGCCTTAGTTGTGAGAAAATGAGGCTAAAAGTCTAACATTTTGCTTCAATTGTGAGAAAATGAGGCTAAAAGTCTAACATTTTGCCTCAGTTGGTCAAAAACTGAGGCTAAAAGTCTACCATTTTGCTTCAGTTGGTCAGAAATTAAGGCTAAAAGGCTACCATTTGGCCTCAGTTGTGAGAAAATGAGGATAAAAGTTTAACATTTCGCCTCAGTTGTGAGAAAACTGAGGCTAAAAGTCTACTATTTTGCCTTGGTTGGTCAGAAACTGAGGCTAAAAGGCTACCATTTTGCCTCAGTTGTGAGAAAATGAGGCTAAAAGTCTAACATTTTGCCTTGGTAAAAAATTGAGGCTAAAAGTCTATCATTTTGCTTTAGTTGTGAAAAATTGAGGCTCAAAGTCTACCGTTTTGCCTCAATTGTGAGAGGATGAAGCTAAAAGTCTAACATTTTGCTTCAGTTGGTCAGAGAAGTGACGTTAAAAGTCTACAATTCTGCCTCAGTTGGTCAGAAAGTGAGGCTAAAAGTTTACAATTTTGCCTCAATTGTGAGAAAATGAGGCTAAGAGTCTAACATATTGCTTCATTTGGTCAGAAGCAGAGGCTAAAAAGTCTACCAATTTACCTCAGTTGTTAGAAAATGAGGCTATAGTCTGACATTTTACCTCAATTGGTTATAAAGTAAGGTGATAAGTCTACTCTTTTGCCTCAACTTTGAGAAAATGAGATTAAAAGTTTACCATTTTCCCTTAGTTGATTAGAAATTGAGCTAAAAGTCATTATTTTGCTTCCAAAAATTGATAAATTCTAATAAATTGAGATATTAAAAAAATAGAATTTAGAAAAAAATGAAATTTTGAAAAAATTTAGAATATTAAAAAAATTGAGAATTTTTATAAAATTATAATTTTGAAAATAATTAATAACTTTAAAATTTTTTTGATAAATTTTAAAAAATTAAGAATTTTGAAAAAATACATCAATTTTAAAAATTGAGAAATTTGAAGAAAAAAATTGATAATTTTATAAAAAATGAGAATATGTAAAGACTTGATATATTTTAAAATTTTGACAATTTTCAAAAAAATCAAAAATTTGAAAATTTTGAGAAATTAGAAAAAATTGGCAATTTAAAAAATTGAGAATTTTTAAAAATTTAGAAAATTAAAAAAAAAAAGAATTTTGAAAAAAATTGATAGAATTGATAATTTGGAAAAAAAAAAAAAATCAAAATCTTAAAAAAATTTAAGTATTTAAAAAAATTTGGGAAAAATTAAGAAATTTAAAAAAGTATGAATTTAAAAAAAAATAAAAAATCTTAAAAAGCTTGAGAATTTTTAGAAAGTTGAGAATTTCAATGGTGGGAATCATTGTCGCTACTACTTCCTGTAGTGTGGTCTACTCAAGCTTTCGATCTGCCACTATTTTGGACTCGTGGCTTAAAATAGGCTACCAAAATGGAACTACGGTGTGAATAAAACACATGCATCATGGTGGGCCCAAAGAACCCTACCAAATCCAAAGCTCAAGTGGACCCACCACATAAAACATTGGGGATTTAGTGACCACCGTTGAAACATTCAAATGGCAAAAGTTTCGTGTCAGGATAATTTCTATGTGAATCCACCGTTGAACCATTTGGATGGCATATATACATAATGGTGGAGCCCAGAAAGGTTTCAACGGCAGAAAACTCTTTCCCCAGCTTTTCCTCTAGTGTGGCCCACTTGAGTTTTTAAATCTCTAATTTTTTGTTGCATGCCCTAAAACGAGATCCCAAAACGGATGGACGGAGTAGATTTCACACAAACATCACGGTGGGCCCACCTAACATCCCCGGTTATGATCCACTTGAGATTTGTATATGCTTCAAGTTTGTGCTCAACCGCTAATATGAGCTGGAAAAACGGATGGACGGTGTAGATAAGCCACATACATTCAAAGTGGGTCCAACTGAGTAACTCCGTTCGCAATCCGATTTCCTCTCTCGCTGGGTCTGGTGTGCTAGCACCCAATCTTTGCCCAAACACATCTCAGCAGTATAAATCCCTAAAAAGAAACTCTTTCCTTCTCATCTTCAACCTCAATCCATCTCCATAATATTCTGCTCGATTTCAGAGAAGAAATGGTGGATCAGCTTATGGACGATCAGATCTCTGAGTTCAAGGAGGCGTTTAGCAATTTTTGCAATGATGGGGGAGACGGTTAGATCCCTTCGATCTTCGCTTTCCCACCCTTTTCTGCTGGAAAATCTATTGATTTTATGATTTCTTTTAGCATTTTTGCAGTCGAGGTTTTTTTGGTTTGATTCGATGTTGATTTCATTAGATTTGATGATTTAGTGCTTCGATTCGTTGAAATCAGTGAGGTTTTGGCGTAGATTGTAGAAAATTAGGGTATGATTCGTTCTCGTTTGATGCTTGTTGTGATTTATAGTGTTAAAGGTGGTGATTGTTTCAGATTAGGTGGATTTCTCTTTGTGAATGATCATTTATTTTATTTTTCTTCTTCTTCTTTTTCTTTTTTTCCTTTCATTTGTTGTGGATTTTGAGCTATTGTTTTGTTTGAAGCAAGTGAGATATGCATTTTTATCTTCTGCAGTTCTTCGAGATGGATTTTGAGCTGTTGATTTGTTGTTGTTGTTGTTTGGATTCTTGAGTTAAGATCCCCTGCAAGAGAATTTGTGCTTGAGTTAGCTTCCGTATAAGTTTGAGACAGTAGAACCTTGAATAATACATGAACAGAAGAGCATTCCTTTGTAGATTTGTTACAAAGTACTCACAAACACATTAAAGCAAGGCCTGGACCCATTCCCTAGAAAAATCACCTTTACTATGCCCTACGAACTCCTAAAAAGGACTTCTCTTCAAAAAGTAATGAAACTCCTAACTTGAAATGTTTTTTTTTTCAACCAATAAAGACATGCTGGCTCACTGAACTAACAGAGTTGCATGGTTCCCATGGTCCTGTGGTTGTAATGAATTTTTCCCAGAATTGTAAAACTGTCCATTTGTGAAGTCTATTTTAATTTTATTAAGTTGTTTCTGAGAGAGAAAGATCATAAATTTCCCTAAATAATTAAATATATTCTATCCAAATGTAGTCTAAAGCTTTGCACTCAGCATTCTTTAATTCTTCTCCTAAGACATGGGACTAGAGCACTAGTGTGTAGTTTCTTTAAACCTATTGGCTTTTCTCAGGATGTCCTATGAGAAATTGTACCTTTGGAATTTGTCTAACTTATGCAAGTGTTTGGTATTCCTTTTTCTACTGTTATGAGATATGAGTGTTGTTTATTTGTGAGATTTTTTTTAGTAATATGTTTTAATGATGCTTGAATTCCTGTCTTTGATTTTATGTTGCGACTCAGCCTTTTCCTTTTATGTGGAGAATTGCATGCTATCTTCTGATAAACCCATTTTGCCATTTTAGTCCCGTCCAATATTGAGTAAATGTTGTAGTTGTGTTTAAAAAATGTATGTACATCTCATCAGTAAATCTAGGCTTGGGCCCACGATATTTATTTTATTTGTCTAGTTTGATTGCTGAGTTATCGGTTTAGATTTTGTTGGTTTTAGGGTTTTATTTTGACGTGTTGATGAGAAATGCTAAGTGAACTTGGTCGAGTGTAGTTTTTAAGTACCCACCTCGCATTTGGATAATGAGATTGTCCTCATCGTGTTAGATGCCACGTCCTAAAGATCAGGTTGATATGATCAGCAAGTGAAATCTACATGTGCATAGAATTTCAGGGTTGATCAATTTCTGTTGGCCCACCTGATCATCATTCAGTCCAAACAAGCCGTTTCCATGGTTTTTCAGTCCAAGTAGTTTATAAGAAGGGCCCACTGTGAATGCCCCATGCATAAGAATCTCCTAGATTGTAAGGTCCTAACTATAATCTTTGGCCTTCTTTTGGTTGAATTTGGAGTGCATGGGCTAGCTGCTATCAGGTTCATCATATCAACAATTTGGATCACTAAGCCATGGGCAGCAGTTGCAAAAACTGAATGGTTAATGTTCAAGATGTTAGGGCACTCGTTCTGGACATGCAAGCAAGGTTGTTGCTGGATATGTTAGGGAAAGGAATCGAATCGGCCCTTGTAAATCCAGCAACTCTTAAGTTTTACATGAGTCTTAAAACTTTACACAGGTAAATAACTCATGGAACAAGCTTATGTTCTGTAAAGACTTATAGAAGAACTGACCTATGAAGATGGCTATAATTATCTGATTTTTTTTCCTTAGATTTTGGACTTATGATGATTATGAATGAATGCTCATTGTCTCCTTCCATTGGATTATTGCAACTGAATTCAATTGAGCATCCAAACACAGTGTAACTAGTAACCAACGAAGCATCTAATCTCAATAATATGATATATTGCTTTGTCGATGTTTGGTGTAGGTGGTGGAAAGATCTCGGGCTTGCAACCAAGTACCCTTTTGCAAGAGATAGACTGGTTGAGGCCTACTTTTGGATTTTGGGAGTGTACTTTGAACCTCAGTACACCCGTGCTAGAGCCATACTAACTAAAATATTAAAAATTATATCGATAATTGATGACATCTACGATGCATACGCTACTTTGGATGAACTTGAAATATTCACTAATGCAGTCCACAGGTTTGATAATGATACAAAAAAAAGTTAGAAGAGTTCCTTTTTTGGAGGTCTTCTATTTCGACACACGCCCATGCAGGGTGGCCTATTTGAGATGAGTGGAATTCTGATCATTTCCAGTTAGGCCTCACCTTGCAGGTGACCTGGCTGGCCAAGAATCAATTGGGCCACAATATGTGAAACCAATAAAGGGGTGAGAAAAAAGAAGTCCAAACAAAGAACTTTCCCTATAGCTTCTTTCATCCGTTCACTTGCTTACACAATGCAGCCCCACCTGATGTCTGGACTAGTCTGATTCTTTGGTCATTGCATCTACACAGTGGAGCACACTTGATAGATGGATCCATT
Source organism: Liriodendron chinense (assembly GCA_003013855.2). Taxonomy (NCBI): domain Eukaryota; kingdom Viridiplantae; phylum Streptophyta; class Magnoliopsida; order Magnoliales; family Magnoliaceae; genus Liriodendron; species Liriodendron chinense. The sequence continues at coordinate 385,371 of PVNU02003543.1, read as the reverse complement.
AATTGGATGGACTGCATTTGTGTGTGGAATTAGCAATTCTCTATTACTTGGATGGACTGCATTTGTGTGTGGAACTACATTTGTATTTTCTCATCTCGTCTTCCTCTTTCATATCTATTCAATGCTTAATTCACATTTATTTTCTTTTGGGTATGCCAGTTTTGGTTATAGATGCGCTATATCTCAATGCCAAAGTATTAAAAAAAGAATTGTAAGAAGATTGATAAGAACAAAATTCTAATATATGTGATTGTTCTTTTCGTCTCTGCACAATATCGCCTGATAGATGGACAAATCAAACATCAGTAAAGCATGTAGCCATGTGGTTCCCATCTAGCAACCAATGTCAAATGAGCATGAGCCAGAATTCACAATATGAGCTTGACTGTTAATCTGGGATTTCCCGCCATTACTGAATTTCAAACCATGGTTCATGATTCGAGGAGCCAAACATGCAGCAAGACCATGCCCGGGTTGCTTGGGTACGAAGAACAGGATGCGAAGAAATTCGCCGCATGGGTATGGTTGATTTTCTAAGGATTTGTTAAAAACACTTGGATGAGTTTTTACTTCTAGCTTTTATGTATTGTTGATTAGATCTACTGATGTTCTCTTGCAATTTATTATTTGATTTTCCATTCCGGAAGTCGATTACTTGAAATATGACAATTGCAACAATCCTGGTACAAGCCCAAAGGAGAGGTAATTCCCCTGCTATCATTGTGTTTTTAACGTGTTTTCTAAGCCCACATGCACCTCTACACTATGTTCTGGTACTTCAAACAAATACTTTCTAATTGTATTGATTTTATGCAGTTACTTTTGCCATTCTTGGAGAAAAGACCACTATCATGTCCCCTGAAGTGCTTATTGCTGCAGGTACCCTCTCACTCATATTTCCTCCATCAATTATATTGCTTGTACATGAACTTAATGTTTGGGGTGATGGGGTGAACCATCATCATCATGTCAGCTCGTCCCAGCGATTTGGGGTTTTCTTATGAAATCCTGTTTTGCCAACATTTGAAACTGGAATTATCATGGTTGATTGACAAAGGCTGGGCAACCTTGTGCTCACCTGATTTATATTACACAAACAAGAGATTATAGCTACACACCTGTTATACATGAGAACAAACGAGTACTCCTTGAACGGACAATTTCCTTAGAAAACTTAAGTTCTTCCCTTATCTCCTCTGTTGAGTAGTACCTGCTAGCATATTCATCGACCGACTTGGTTCATCGGTGACCAACATGTTCTTCATGGAACCCGATGAACGGTTGTGGTGCCGGTGTGACATATGCATGGCTGCTAATGAAAGTATTTAATGAATGTATGCCACGCCAACAGGCACAATGTTTTAGCATGGCACTGAAAATGTAGTGCAAGAATCCATTTCTGATGTGTATGGTACATGTATTGTGACTGTATATCAAAATACCGAAGCCATAGGTAGCTTCCTCTGTATTCGTCATAATTTTTTGAGTCCTAGCTTCAATACTGAAGTGTCTACTCAGAATTTATGAAGAGATGTTAAGATTGAAACCTACACTACTCCTGCTTCATTTTTTTTTATTTTTTTTTATTTTTATGTTTTGCTTCTTATTTGTGCCGGGCCAAGTGTGAAGAGCTAGCAGGCAGGGTGCATATATTGAGTGATTTGTTGGAATAGGAACTGGTGGCCCAACTGTATGGACACAAAGTGCCATCTATGCTCGAACTCTTCATTGATGTTAAATTATTCCAATCCGCAGATGGTGAATGTAATGGTCAGGCTCACAACACATCCAATGGGATCGGTGCGAAAGCTTTGTACATTACTGTAAAAATTTAGCAGCAGAAAATAGGCGTTTATAGGATTATTGTCACACTTACACCTGTACTTGTTTTTTTTTTTTTGTGTGTCTATTCGGATTGATTGAAATGAACATTTTTTTTTTTAATGTGAATGAATGTATGATTATACAGTTGAACAGGTGAAACACTTTTAGCCTCAGTTTGTAACTGAAGCTTAAATATATTATTAGCCGCAGTTGGCAGAAATTGAGCCTAAATATGGATTTAGCCTCTATAGGCATCAACCGAGGCTAAAAACTAGATTTATCCTCAATTATTGAGAACAGAGGTTAAAAATTGAATTTAGTCTCGGTTGATGCCAACAGAGGCTAAATTCATCTTCAGCCTCAGTTTTGCCTTAGTTAGTCAATCCGAGGCTACAACTCCTCCTGTGGCTAAAGGCTTTAGCCTCATTTGTTGGGAACTGAGGTTAAAAATAGATAATTTAGCTTCGGTTGGAGGCAACTGAGGCTAAAATTTGGATATAGTCTCAATTGGAAACAATGGAGGCTAAAAACTTGATTTAGCCTCAGTTTGAGCCAATTGAAGCTAAAATGATTTAACCTCAATTGAAAAAACTGAGGCGATAAAAGGCCTTTTAGCCTCGGTTGCTAAAAGTGAGGCTAAAGCCTTTAGCTACAGGGGTTGGAGCCTCGGTTTGAGTAACTAAGGCAAAACTGAGGCTAAAGGCTTTAGCCTCAGTTTTTAAACCTTTTCGCCACTGTTTTGAACTGAGGCTAAAGACCTTTTTTCTTGTAGTGTGTATGAACAGTTTGAATGCCTTATAAGCATCACGGTGGGCCCAAGGAAGTGTCAACGGTGAGTGTTTCTGTCCCCACTGTTTTGTGTGGTGTGGCGCGCTATGCTTTTGGATTTGCCCCAATTTTCCGTTCATGTTCTAACTTGAGCTGGTGAAACTGATAAACTGTTACATTAGTGGCGGAGACCACTGGGTTTGGGGCTTTTCTATGGTTTGAGTTCATAATGGTGTGGCCCACTTGATCGGATCAACCTGATTTTGTGGGCCTCTCATGAGTTGATTAGGTGCACTTGATGCTTGGTTCGGATGGGGGTGTGGTGGTGGATTTTGGCCTGTTACCATCCATAATAGCATTGTCCCACATACACACCACCTACTGAAAGTCATTCATCTTACCATGTGGGGTGTCTTTTTTTTTTTTTTTTTAAATTTATGCGCACCCCACACCCACCCACGAGCACAAACCCCTAACTCACACTGTAGTGCGATTTCACCACTTATGGAAACTCGAATCCTCAACCTTGTGTTGAAACTCATGAGAGAATACTACAGGAAAAGGACTCAAACCCATGTGGGGTCGTCTGTGTAGTTTGTATACCATCCCACAAGCGCAGCTGGTGAGGCCGATCATGATGATCAGCTTGACCCAAAAGTTAGGTTGTTGGGATGCGAACGATCAAACCTTGCAGGGGAAGTGAGAGGAAAACAATCAAAAGATGGCAAACCAATGGCAACAATCAAGAAAATCGATACATACAAGAAGAACAATGCAAATTTAACTTGAAAAAACCTCTCACGAGTAAAAAACTACAGCACAAAACAAATAATCCACTATGAATTAGAAGTTATAAGAGATTACAGAAGAATCCTTACCCGGATCAAAGCCCACAAGAGAAATCCCAAGCTAACAAAGGTAATTCTTACATGAGAAGGACAAATTCAGCCCTTTGCCTCATCCTTGAGAACTCCAAACTTTCCCTAGCTCTTTCTCTTGCCCTAGAACTCTGGCGGCAACCCTAATCCTGCATTACACCCCCTTAAATAGGAAAAAAAAATAAGATTAGAAACAAATTTCACATAAAACTGCGCCTCCGACTTAATGGTCTGTGCATCGTCGGGCGCCCTACTAGACTTGGTCGATAGGGTGCCCGACAGATCCAAAATCTATCCAGAAAGTTCCAACAAAATTTCTAGAAGAATATTGGGTGCCCTGTAAAGACTGTCGGGCGCCCGATCGTTGGGCCCCCTACAGCCCAAAAACAACACATCAATTTCAAACTCCAGAAGCCATATCTGGGTGTTCTCAGGCGCCTGTTCTGAACCCGTCAGGCGCCCAACACCCCTTGGTGTTCAGGATTTATGACAACTCCAACAATCTCTACTGTGGCTTCAATCTTCAATCACTCTACTGCTCAAAAAGCTCTATTATTCATCTCTAGCTACTTCGTCTCCTTCATAGCTTCACCGCTTCTCGTGCCCCATCGACTCTATCCTCGCACCTTCATATCCCCTTTCTCTTCTCATGTGACCATTGCACACTTGCCACATACGAGCCAACCGTGGATCCCGTTGCTGGCCTTGCAGTTCCACTATGAGAAGTGCTCCCGATCACATTATAAAGATGGCCGCACCTCCGTGCCTTCGTCATCACGAGTGCTCCCATTGACACTTTACAAAATTGATTACAACCGATGAATCTGATTGAGATATTGGCTTTTTGATCCATCTTCTTCAACTCTTCTCCGACCCCGATCGCTTTCCATGTTTTTCTTTCACAGAATACTTCTCTATGTCGAATCCCATGCTTCATGCCATTGTAACCTCGTCTCAGATTTCGATCTACCTCCCAACACGCTCTGATACCACTTTGTTGGGATACGAGCGATCGAGCCCCGCATTGAAAGCGAGAGGAAAACAATTAAACGATGGCAAACCACAATGGCAACAATCAAGCAAATCGATACACACAAGAAGAACAATCCAAATTTAACGCGGAAAAAATCCCTCATGGGTAAAAAACCATGGCACAAAACGAATAATCCACTATTAATTAGAAGTTACAAGAGATTACTTAAGAATCCTTACCCGGATCAAAACCCATAAAAAGAAATCCCAAGCTAATAAAGCTAATTCTCACATGAGAAGGATAAACCCAACTCTTTCGCTCATCCTCGAGAACTTCAAGCTTTCCCCTAGATCTTTCTCTTGCCCTAAAATTCTCTCAATCCCTCTAGGATACCTTGGCCCTTTTGGCGGCAACTCTAATCTCGAATCACACCCCCTTAAATAGGAAAAAAATTGAGATTATAAATAAATCCCGCACAAAACTGCGCCACTAACTTAACAGTTTGCGCACCGTCGGGCGCCCTATCCAACAGATCCAAAATTTGTCCAAAGAGTTCCAACAACAAATCCAGTCGAATATGGGGCGCCCTACAACAGTCATCGACCCCCCTACAGCCTAAAAACAACACATCAATTTTAGATTCCAGAAGCCATGTTTGGGTGTTCTCGGGCGCCCGATCCGAACCCATTGGGTCTTCGACACCCCCTTGCTGTCCAAGATTGAAGACAACCACAACACAAGTCAGTTCCAATCATCAAGTGGGATACAAGTTCGGAGGATTTTTGTGGTGCATTATAGTTTTCTAAGATGTTCCACCCGATGGTTGGACTAGCTAGATTTTTAGGTCATCTGGTTGTTATTGCTGTGGTACAACTATTGCAGAGGCTGGATCTAATAATCACTGTGTGGACCACACTTGGATTTTGTCATTATCATAAGTTGTGATCACAAGGATCGCCTTATGCTAAAATTATCCACATCCATTAATTCAGTAGACCACACTTGGATTTTGTAATTATCATGGCTAGACATGGTTTTCCATGTCGTGGTCCACCTGATGAGTGGATGGGGCTGCACAAGGTGATCTGGATAGTGCAAGCAATGGCCTATTGGAAGGATTAGATGTCGCAAGCACACATTAATATAGGTAGGCAGTTATTTGTTGTGGGACCGTAAATTTTGGTTGAACTGGTCAGAATTGAGTCTTTCACTAAAATTATAACTAGCATCTATATGATCTTAGTGGAGCTGGGGCGGGGGTGAGATTGAGCATTATCTCTCTCACGAGATAAACGATCCGAATCTACGGATCTATCGAGAAGGACACTCGATCCTCCTTGATTTCTCAAGGGCACTCGAAGAACACGAGTAAAACAGAGTATAGACTCAATAATTTTTATTAATAAAAGATAAGATGCTTAACAATAAAATAAAAACTAATATTTATAATAAAACTAAGTCCTAGAAAAGCTTAGAAAACCCTAATTCGTATTTAGATGAACCCTAAACATAATAAGAAAATATCGATAAAAATTTGTGCAAACTGTATAATGCATGTTGGGCGTCGTCTTCCTTCCATTGGTACAAGCAATCCATATATCTGATGGACACGAACTTTGTGATTTTGCTAACATCGATGTACTCTTCAAGATAGTCGGCTCAGATTCTTCATATCAGTAGTAATGGGCCACTTGGACCATCTCTAAGTTAAGTCGGCAGAATTCGAAACATTCTGGACAGTTCGTACTATTTTGGACGCCATAGTCAATCGGTAATTCGGATCAACGTGAAACTTATTAGGTTTTCTTGGTGTCTAGCAGCTCTACACGATGGACGGAACGGATCATCATAAATGATCAAGATGAGCCCCACGAATTGGTCCAAAGTACAAAAATAAGAATAACACTTTCTTGTTTGGTTGAAACTCCAAAATCCGAAACATGTTTTAGTTTTTTAATTTTATTTTTTTCCTTCTTATTTGCTGGACACACGTGTGGCAGATGGCTCCACTGCTGGACACGTTGGATGTGGGCTGCACGGTGTACTGGTCTTGCAAATTGGATGGACGGTTGGATGGATCACAGGATGGAGGTCTGCTGCTTTTGCTGGACCTTAGAAAGGTTAGAACATACTGATGAAGGGAACTGATCCGTCGGCTGCTGCATGTAGCTAATGGATGGCTGAACTTTGGAGCGTCCCAGCATCTGGATGTCCAGCAGGTTAGCACGTGTGGACCTGGTTGAAGTTGGTCACCAGATGGACGTTTGGAAGATGACGCAGCTGGCTGCTGATTAGAAGTGACGGTGGTGAATGAAGATCGAGCCGATGATGTTTGGTCCACTTGTAGCCTGTTGTGCTTCTTTTCTTCACCTCTCTCCTTCGCTCTGAACTTTTCCTTTGATCTTTTTTTATCTTTTTCTCGCAGGAAGGTGCTCGATCCTTGCCCTCGATCCGGGGGATCTCTCCCTACATCAGATCTCCAATGCTTAATTGATTTTAAGTAAAATGGGATGAACTTATTTTTAAGTGGCACCCAACACAAGGGAGAGGTGGGGAAGAGAATCCCAACACAAGGGAGAGAATCCCTGTCAGAAAGGTCCACTCTTCAGGCGTTGGGGCTGACTGAGGGTCTGAACCACCAAGGGAAAGACCTTCAAATTGTCAGATGCGCTAAGCCGACCCAGGGTTAGATTAAGCTCAATGTCGAGAGGTCGTCCATAGGCAATCCAGGAGAAGGTGGAGGAGGGGGGATTGGTAGAGACCACAGGGGACACGTCATTTTTGCGTTCCATAGGTCTTTTGGTAGGGTCTCCAACACGGTGGCAGAAGCGAGGGCCATGCTCGAAGGTCTGCAGATTTGTGCTGAAATGGGCCTAACTAATGTGCTAGTGGAATCCGATTCCTCCATCGTTGTGGAGTCGGTTTCCAATCCTTACGGAGATTATCCCTGGAGCATTTGGTACATCCTGGGGGCTATTAACTTAATCCGAAATAATATTCATCTCTCTTTCTCCCAGGGAAGGTAATGCGGTGGCAGATGCATTGGCAAGGATGGGTAGCGGAGGTTGGTCTGACGCGCAATCCATGTTTGGCTCGGGCCTCCCAAATTACATCAAGGGGTTGATAACCTTGGACAATACTGAATTGGGCTCCATCAGAGAGCGGAAGAGATCAGAGCATTAGCTGTTGAGGAGGCGTGGTGTAGCGCAGTTGGGGCCGATTTGGGATTTCTTTTTTGTTTCAGTTCAGTCATTTGGATGTTAGAGCTTGCTTTGTTCTGGGTGCACATAGTGGATATGATAGCTGAGGCCTGTCTTTTTTGTGGGGCCACCCAAGGCTCGGGCTTGTATTTGCTTGTGTTGCAATAAAGTAAAGGTGGGGTTTCCTCATCTGTTTATTAAAAAAAAAAAAAAAAGTGGCACCCAAACATGGGCATTATCTTTAGATGCCACGTACAATGGTTAAAACTTATTTTCAGGAAGGTCGTGGCGAGGTACCATTGCCATACTAACAGCGTCAGCATCCGTTGGATTCCCTCTGAATGGTGCTTGGATGGTGTAGATTGCACATTTTAATTCTGGCCCACCTAAAGTATATAATGACCTGATTTGATAGGGGTTTGTATGGATCACACATCCCGTGAATAGGCACCGGTAAGAGTACCTTTTTCCCCAAATGTCTCCAACTATTTTTCAGGAAAGTTAGGCTATTTTTCTTATAAGTCCTCCCGATCAGAGACAACATGAGGAGCCATTGAATTAGTAGAAATCGGACTTCATACAAACACGGCCCTTGAATAAAATCAAATCAATTTTGAAAGTAAGAAACAAAAAGATAGCTGAATCCTGATAACTTTGGCAAGTAATGGAGTTTAGATATACTTGTGGATGTGGCACGTGGGGTGCATAGATAGATAGATAGATAGTGAGAGAGAGAGAGAGAGAGCAGTTTGCAATCAGGTGGGTAGAATGGGTCATCTTGCTCAATGACGTAGGGAGGATGTGGGAGGTCGATCACCGTCTTCCTCACTGATTGGTTCTCGAATGTACAAGGATAAACAAGATAAAAAGGAAAATAATTCCAAATAAAATTGATAATAATTGATTGAATGTCTAAAACGGAATTACAATACATATAAATATGAAACTAAACCCTAGGTAAACTATCAAACTCCTACTCAAACTCTTAACTCCTAGAAAACACAACTTACTATAAATAGTAAACTTACTATTTATAGAAGTCTCTCAATCCTAGTAGAACTCATGGTTTTCGGCCAAAAATAGAAAGTTTTCAAACGAGCCCAACCATGTTGTTCTACTAATTATTCTAAGCCCTTTTCATGTTGGGCACTAATGATCTAAAACCCTACGGATCAAAAGTTATGATCGCAATAAAACTTACTATAAATAGTAAAATTGAAAATAAACTAGCCTAATGACCGTCGATCTGGTCAAATCTCGCAATTCCCGTATGGGCAACCCGGCATAGCGGGGTTGGGTGGCTAAAGTAGCTCGAGCTATCCAAAATCATATATTATATGTCTAGAAACTCATTCCGGATTACGAGATACGATCGTTCTATGGTCCTGATAGTCCGGATCACTTCCGACCCCGACCGATCTTCTTTTGGCCCATCTGGGCCATGTAATAATCGGCAACCCACTCTACATCACTCAACCAGTTGGGCAGGTGTGGACCCTCGCCGTTTCCGCGCTCCCACACGACGTTCTCCCTTTCCTTTCAGAAAAAGAAGAAGAGATGCGTGTTCGCGAATCGCCGTTTGTGCCACTGGCTTACCTCGTTCTCGAGGGCTTTGTTTGGTTGTCGTGTTAAGTTGGATGTATTAGATGAGTTTATATAAGACCAGAGTCGCCACTAGCCAGTTACTTCGAATCTACGGTCGGCTAGATCCCGTAGAAACGTTAGAGAAGGGGATCTGAAGATTCCTTCCTCTAAAATGACTTCTTTTGATCTGTGGCCAAAGATTCGAGGTAAGAGATCACGGTTACAGGGTGGGAAGAGGTTAAGCACCCCACACACTGCCCGTACCGAAGTACGGTCTCTACTTCACAGAATCGAACTAATGCTTGAAAGTCTAATTTAATCCTCGTACATTCTCATAGATGATATGATGCATGAATGCAGGCCTGAACAGTAAGAGTTTCTGATGGGCAGGTTTCCATTAACAGGCAAGCCCAGAGCATACGCTCGAACTGACAGGTGCTTTATGCGAGATGCATGTTGTGTGCTTGAATGATCAAAGTGCTTATAGTGAAGCAGGGGGGTTGAAAGAAAAGTAAATGTTGCACTTATGCTAGATGCGAATGAGATGATGCTAGTAAAAGAGTAGCTAGATGGACGGAGGTGTCGCAAGGTTTGTTTCGAGTGGCTGGATCAAGACTTGGATGGCTTGGGAGACTTGGACCAGTGGTTAGGCTGGGCTGGACCAGGGCTAGGCTCTTCTCACTCGGGCTCTCCTTGGTGGAGGAATGGGCTAAAGGGTGGAGAGACGGATTACACTCGGGCTGGAGGCTTCGAAGGGATGGAATGGAATGGATTGGATGGGATGTTGAAATGAGAAGGGGCGGGGGGTATTTATAGCAGCGGGCAGTGGTAGAACCCGTAAATAATTTTGGGCAGCCCCGTACGGACGCTCCTCGGGTTCCAGCGCGTCGTACGGTCATGTCTCGGGGCTGCTGCTTCGACTCAGCGGGTCGACTCGGTGATTTGACTCGGTGGGTTGACTCGGTGATTTGACTCGATGGGTTGACTTAGTGAGTTTGACTTTTTAAGGATTTTTTGACTGGTTTTTCTTATGGGGGGTTTTTCAGGCTGATGTTTAGGGGCGAGTTGACTGGGTTTTGGCTTGAGTTGGGCTATGGATTGGGGCTTACAAGGGTGAGTTTGGCTGAGTTTGGACATGGGATTTGGGGGTATGGTCCTCCATTCATCCAGCTATCTCTACCAACAGTGTAGCCGAAGGTGGGGTGTCTACAGATGTCCCTCTTTGGCAGAGGTTGCGTGCAACCGAATGCCAAAGCGAGTAGACACCCCACTTCTGATCCGGTCATTCATAGATCATGGTTTGAAATCTTTGCTGGCCTTTGCATCTGTGCCAGTTGATCATCTGAAAATCGATCACTCGCACATATCGCGAGAGTTTGGAGAAAACGTTGCGATTGTCCTTGTATGCGCTGCAACCTGGGTACCCAATCGCAACCCTTCCATTCTCTATCGGTACTAACATCGGAAAGGTATAGTAGAGCCTCTGCGTCCGTAGTCTTACGAGGATACTGACCCTGAGATTGATTGTGATGTTTGATGTTTTCTCGGATCACTCCAGGAGTACTTGTTTCGCTTGACTGTCAAAGTAGTTAGATGCCCTGCGTCATGTAGTCTTACGGGATTGTACTACGCCGACTTGGACTCAGTCAAGGTACTTCAGGCATCCACGCTTAGGTATGTGCGGGTGGACTCTTTCCACCCGATCTGCTGGTTTCGATGCTTGGTTTGCAATTCATTCTTTTCTTGACTGTGGTCTGGAATCTTTGTTGTCCTTTGTATCTGAGTCAGCTGATTGTTTGGAAATTGATAACTCGCACATATCGCAGGGAGTTTGGAGAAAACGTTGTGATTGTCCCTGCATGCGATGCAACCTTGGTACCCAATCGCAACCCTTCTATTCCCGATCGGTACTAACATTGGAAATATACAGTAGAGCCTCTGCGTCTGTAGTCTTACGAGGTTGCTGACCCTGAGATTGATTGTGATGTTTGATGTTTTCTCAGATCACTCTAGGAGTACTTGTTTCGCTTGACTATCAAAGAGGTTAGATGCCCTGCGCCATGTAGTCTTACGGAATTCTACTACGTCGACTTGGACTCAGTCAAGGTACTTCAGGCATCCACACCTAGGTATGTGCGGTGAACTCTCTCCACCCGATCAGCTGATTTTGATACTTGGGTTACACTTCATCGTTTCCACCTGTTCAAATGGTTTCTTTGACCGAGCCTTTGGGCTTTCATCTTTTCGTATCTTGGCATATGGTACGACCGCACCGACACTGGAGTTCAGTTCGACTGTACTCTGAGTGCATTGGATCCGATGGTCTCCGGGGAAATCGCAAGACATCGGATTTATTTGATTTTTGCGTCGGCTCCTACCCAGAGATATGGAAGATCTCCTGGTGTTTTGGAGGCAGAACGCTCTACTGAAAAAATGTTTTTGGGATTTTTGAAAAGATACCCACTTTGGGGAGTGATACTGCATGGGGTTTTTATTGGCAAATAGAAATATTTTTTGTCTTTCTGAAATGGAAATCTGGCTTGCACATGCCTCCACTAGGGGTGCCTGTGGGGTCTTTGGCTAACCGACTTTTATTTTGAAAGCAGGTAAACATGATGATTGATGCGATGTATGGGGATGCATGGAGATGCATATTTGATGATGAATCCATGGTTTGGCTCATTCTCTTTCCATTCGATGATTTTGCTTTTGCTGTGGGTGCAGAGAATTTTGACCTTATTGCTTGCAGGTTTGTGCTTCCCTGGGGATTTCTTTTCAATGCAGATGTTTGATCAGCGGGTTGGTTAAGATCCCGACCCGTGGTCGATCAGGTCCATCGTCCCAAGATGCTGTTTCTTTGCTAATGAGAATGTACGAGGATGTTATCCGACTTCAAGATGTTCTTCTGGGCATAGATGCGATTGAGACGGTGCTTGGTTGCCAGTTTTGGTTAAGATTCCAATTTGCGGGAGATCGGATCCGTCATCCCAAACTGTGAAGTGAGAGGAGTTCGAGACTCCTGAAGTGTAGTGCTGGGGATAGCAACAATTTTTGTGATTTTTGCAGATATTTGGTTCGAATCTTTACATGAGTGGTCAGGATAGAGATCGGTTATTGAAAACAAAGGAAATATTTTTGTGATTTTGAAAATGTTTTGTTTGAAAGCAAGGGAAGTATTTTTGTGGTTTTTGAAAATATTTTGCAATGTTTTGGGTTTTTTGTGATTTTTCTGAAATGCAAGGAAAAATATGGAATTTTCATCCATTTCCAGCTTCTATTGCTGGTAAGGCACCCGATCCATTTTACGTCAGCGAGCAAGACGAGTCTCACACAATTAAGTGCCGTAGTTTTACATTTTTGGATGAGGAGATTTTTGAGGGTTTTTAGTCAACACACCCACAAAGTTGCCTGTTCCTCATGTGCAATACACATAGACCACGTATCGTCCGATGGACTCCTTCGGCCACAAAATGAGCCACATCCTCACATTTCCCTTTGTCAATTCAGTTTGGGGCCTTACGTCGCTCACAATTCCGTGACGGTGCGCTCCACTTCCCAACAGCCTTAATCCCCTTCATGAGTTTTAGGAACAGGGAACATCTGTCAGATTCAACAGCGACTTCCAAATCAAGGTTGTCTATTATGGTGCGTTCAACACGAACAGGATTGCGGGGTTCTGCCTGCCTCGGCCTTTACCTGTATAGAAGATTCCAGACACCCATACGATCAAGTGTCAGCCATGTCCGGAACAGGTTAAGAAAGAAAGCCCCCGAGAAATTAATCCCGGTGTAGTTTTAGGTCTTCGGACCGCTGGGGGTGAATTTGTGCAGTTGAAATTGATGGTGATTTTTTTTGTATTATATATATATATATATATATATATATATATATATATATATATATATATATATATATATATATAAAATTTTTGTTTTGAAAAAGTTCCAGACTTCAACTCGAGTGATCGAGATTGACACTGGTTTTTATGGAAAGCTTAAAATCTTTTTGGTATTTTGGAAATGATCCGGGTTATCGAAACTTGATCCGAGCGGTCAAGGCCGATGCCGGTTTTTGTTGAAAGCAGGAAATGGTCTCCCGAGAAATTAATCCCAGTGTAGTTTAAGGTCTTCGGACCAAAAACTGTACAAGCGAGAATACATTCTTTTTATGATTTTTCAAAATATTTCAGGCTGTTAAATCTCAATTTGAGCGATCAAGATTAACACTGGTTTTTATTGGAAATCTCTCGGGATTTTGTTCCCGACGTAGTTTAAGGTCTTCGGACAAAAAAACTTTGTATAAGAGGGGCAAGGGAAATACACACGCATTTTTTTCGTTTTTTGAAAAATGTCCGGTGTCAGCGGGTCTTGATTCGAACGATCGAGACTGCTACCGGTTTTTATTAAAAATCTCTCGGGATGTCGATCCCGACGTAGTTTAAGGTCTTCGGACCCAAAATATGTAGAGTAGGCAGCAAACACATTTTTTTATTTTTTAGAAAATGTCTGGTATCAACGGATCTTGATTTGAACGATCCAGACTGCTACCGATTTTTATTAAAAAGTCCCTCGGGATCTTGATCCCGACGTAGTTTAAGGTCTTCGGACCACAAATATATATAATAAGCAGTAATCAAGGGCGGAGATTCCGGGGATTCTTCTTAGAATGCTTCAGATCATCAGGTCATGACTTTGGATGGTTGAGATCACTGTTTGACCAAGTCAATTCTTTTTCTTTTTCTTGAAAATTCCATGGAACTTTTCCACATCATCAAGCCAATTTCTCCCCAATTTCTCACAAGATGAGATTTTGGTGAGATTCCTTACTTTTCCTCATCCTTCTCTTCCATCACTTCATTCTTACGTGGAGGTACAAGATTCACTTTCAGCCACCCTTCCCAAGGAGGAGTTCTTCCCAAGGAGAGGGGGTGAGAAGTCGTTTCAACTAGAGGGAGGGTAGGACGGCCCCCTGGGCGCCGCCCAAGCCGTCCCTGCCCACTGGTTTTTTCAGTGGGTTGGGTAAAGGAGTGCCCTCCCCTTTTCTATATAACAAGGGGCACCCTTGGCCCCTCCAACGTGCAATCTCTCTCTTCTCTCTCTCATACTCTTTCTTTCTTAAAGTTTTTCTTTCTCTTTTGGTGATTCTTTGCTTCTCTCAAGTGGTGGGCCTTAGAGAAGCTTTGGGACAGCAAGGTGGTCCCTCTTTGGTGAGTGGTAAAGGTATGGACCACTCTCTTTCTCTCTTGTCTTTTTCCTTCTTCATTGTCTCTTCTCATGACTCTTTTCTTTTCTCCATGTAGCTATTCCAAAAGGAGTGAGGTGGGTCCAAGTGTTTTTGGCCTTTTCTAGATCTCCAATCTCTTCTAAAGGTGGTGCCTAGAGAAGGACATTGCAAGTTTCCATTTCATTCTTTCTTTTCTTCTTTCACACTCCCTTCATGTATATGTAAAGGGTAATTTTGCCATGTCCATCAAGTGTGCATGGCAAAATATCCTATTTTTCTTCATGTGAGTTGGGCCTCTTTTTATGTGTATCAAATGGGCTCAAAGTGAAGTCATGGCCCTCGGTGTATTTGATGGGCCCAACACTTCATTTTGGGCTCCCTCATGCTTTCTTGCCCTTGTCATTTTTCCTTAGAGCTTTTCTTTTCTTTTCCATCTTCTTTCCAAGGTTTGGGCCCATGGGAATGGTATGGCCCACCTCAAGTTTTGGGCTCATGGGGCTCACTTTGGGTGGCCCCCTCTTTCTTCACATGTGTATGGACAAAGGTGGCTAGCCCATTCTTCACTTGGATCTCAAGTGGGCTAGATTTCTTAGTTGGGCCTTTATGGACAAGTAGCCCAAATCTTCTACCATCTCTTGATTATGATGTACATCCTTGTACAAAGTGTGGTGGGTTCCTTGGAGTTTTTCCATATGGATGGGCTTTTGGGCCTTCATTGAAACTTGGATTTCTTTGGATCATGTGTGCACCACTACACTTTGTTCATGTAGGATTTTATCCTTTCCTGCTTTTTCTTTTGATGGATGGAGGACTTGAGTTACTTGATCATCTACAAGTCCCATGAGCGAGTTGTTTCAACAATCTCACTAAGTTCAAATGGTTTTTTCTTGTGGTAGGAAAGTGGTTCTCAAGAGTTTCCTTAGATGTTATCAATCTCAAATAGATGATTCCTCTTCAAGTGAGCTATCCATGCAACCATAGCTCCTTGGACTTCTCTTGGGGTGCTTGGTGGGTCATCCACCATTATTCTCAAAGATGAGTGATCTTTCTTTCAATTTGTGAGAAAGAATGATACCCATAAGTTGCCCAATTTTGTCCCATGCTTTGGGTCAATTTGGATTTTGATCTTCAAGTGGGCTATGTATACCATTCTTAGTCATTTTCATGATAGTTGGGTGACTCATCAAGCCATGCTCTCTTGTGCTCAAATGGTCCCCCTTTTTTGTAAAGAAATTGGTGCACATAAGTTGCCCAAACTTTCCCTTAGATGGGTGTTTCCAACCTTGATTCTTCATGTGGGCTATGTGCACCAAATTTTTACCATTAGCTTCTTCGATTCATATGTTTGTGGGTAGACCGCCATGTTGTGCTTTCATGGTCAAAACTCTCATCAAGATGGTGCACATACGGGTGCCCATGGTTAACCCATGAATGGGTCCTCATGTTCTTCAAGTGGGCTATGTGCTCCCTTTAATCCATTGAGATGAGGCATTTGGGTTGCTCTTGGGGGCCCATTTCCTTCCTATTCCCCACTTGTCCATGTACATGTGTAAAAATGTGGAAACATCTTAAATGAGAATCATAGCCTTGGTATAAAAAGTGAATCAATCCTTAGCCACATATGGACTTTGAAGAGGGACTTCTCATGTGAAGTAGGATTGTTATCCCTTGTTGATCTCATGGCACTTGAGTGCATTTGTTGTCCAACATGTGCCCTTGGATGAAGGACTTTCCTTTCCTAGACACGGCATGCAACCCTCTTTGACGTGGGCCTTACTTTCTCTAATGGGCCCAACACATAACCTAGGTAACACATGGAGTTGGACTTTGGATCTTGCATTTGACTGTGAGTCCAATCCCATAGGTTTCCTGGATGATAATTTGGATATTAACAGGTAAAGGATAGGGACTTACCTTGCCAAGCTTGTAGGATTTAATGGGGGACGGTACAAGAGGACGCCGGGTGATTGATGAGGATGATCCAGCCTTCATTATCCGCCGAGGGGCCCATATGTGTTCCTTGGCTATGGAGCACCAACCTCTTCCTGCCATCAAGGGTCGAGGTACCAGGGATCACTGGGATAACTGGGTGAAACATCCACAGCCTTTGCTTGAATGAGTTCTGGCTGACACTCCTTTTGCTGGCCTCCTTACCTTACGCTTCCATAATAACAGTGCTAACCGCATGATGCTCACGGCTCTTTGCGAGAGGTGTTGGGATGAGACCCACACCTTCTAACTCCCTTGTGGCGAGTGGGGAATAACTCCCCTATATATATATATATATATATATATATATATATATATATATATATATATATATATATATATATATATATATATGCAAATCAGCTTTCCATTTCATGGGGCAGTTGTTCCCCAGGTTGGCTCTCTTGCTCCTATCACTTCCACTGACTGGCTACGGCTTGTCAGTGACGTTCCACCCGATGATGAATTCCAGGGCCATCAAGTAAAAATGAGATGGTTCTACAACACCTTTGCTACCGTCACCCCTATTACCGAGCTAGAGGCCCTTCATAAAGCACGGGCCATGATTACTTATGCCTTCGGGTCCTTCCTTTTCTGTCACACGAACTAGAGGATCAATCCTAAATTTCTTCGTTTGGTTGAGGATCTTCATCATCCCTACAATTGGAACGGGGCTATCCTGACTCATATTTTCCAGGGTCTGGATAAGACCTGCCGGAATAGCCGGTCCTACACAGGTTTCTGGCCTGTCGTTAAGGTACTTCTTCTTTAACCTTCCTTGGAGGCATTTGTCTTCTTTCTTTCTCTGATCGTTAGGTGTGCCCTTGCCCAGACTTGCTTTTATGACCATTTTGCCCACCTTGCTTCGAGGATACGGGATGACATTGAGCCGCTTTTGTATCGCCACATGTACTGGCATTAACAAAATCGTTAGCGGAACTCTTGAGTCTCTAGGGACAACTGGCGTGCCGACATAGATGGATTGACCGTTGAAGATGTAAGTATCTTGCTTTCCTTATCCCTCGTGCTGCACTGTAACTAATTGTGATGACCTCACTTGCTGTAGCTTGCTCGGATGCCATACGCCAACTTCCCTCTCTACTACACCCCTCAGCGTGTGGAGGCATATGATTCTTCATGCCTCCGTATCATGCTTTTTGACGCTGAATCATTTCAGTGGTATTTGGGTGAGAGACTGCTTCGGCAGGTCACTAGGGTGGCTCGGGTCCCTTGTTCCGCACCTCCTCCAGCTGCTCAGATCCCAACTGATGAGAGAGCTAATGCTCTTGTGGGCCAGCCCGGGTTTCGTTTCACGATCCCGGATTGCGACTATGACGAGTGGTATCTGCTGTACGGCCAGGGGCCTCTGCTTCCTCCGCTCTATGTTCCTGGGGGTCGTCGCAGATATGCTGGAGGCTCAGTGACAGCTCCTTTAATGGATCTTCACCGTCGAGAGCAAGACGAGAGGAGGGATGACGATGACTATGTTGGTGACTTGTAGACTGCTTTTGTATTCAGCTTACTTGATGTATGACCTTCTTCTTTTTGCTTTTACCCTCTTCTGTATCAAAATCTTCTGAATGAATATACAATCTTTGACTTTCTCAAATTCCTTGATGATGTCTGGATGCTTTGACTTCTGACTCATTTCTTAATGACTTGTGAAAGATGAGACTTCTTAACTGCATGGATGATGGCTTGAATGGTTCAGATGGCTTGATTTGGCCCTGTGGGCCCACTTGAGACTTCGAATTTACTTTGGAGTACCTTTTCTTGATGTTTTGTGAGGCTAAGAAGGCTTCTCATGGTGTGGATGATAACTTGGACGGCTCAGATTGCTTAATTTGGCCCTGTGGGCCCACTTGATGATCAGATATGGGATTCTGGCCCTCCTTGATGATCAAGCCTTCGATCTTGCTATTTGGTGGCTCATGTAAGCTTTTCCATAGTTTAGATCATGATGATCTAGTCTTTGAATGACTCAGATTGCATATGGGCCTCTCTTGGTCAACTTTCCTTCTCTTTGACTTGATCAGGCCCATGTTGGCCTCATGACTTCCTGATTGGATAGGTGGGGTACCTTCCAAATGATTCTGATCAACTTCAAACGAAATCTGGAGTGGATTGGGGCCTTGGAAGGCCCTCAGGGTGCTATCTGCTGATATGGACTGTCAGGCTCACCTATCAACGACCACGGAGCCAATCCCGCGGAGAGAGAGGGAGAGCGTCCGTACGGGTGGCCCACAGCGGGCCGCCCAGGACTCACCTCTTGTGCGGCCTGGGCTGGCTCTGGTTCGGACAGTGAGAACATTCCCCTGGCTGCTGTCTCCCTCATCCCTGTACCCGATTTTTCGATCCAGCCATGAATCTCTTCCTTGTCTCTTCTTTCCTTCTCTTTTTGTCCTCTTCTTGGTTTGTCCTTTCTCAAGCAATGGATGGTGGAGATCTAGGGGCTATGGGGGCTATCCATGGTGGGTCCCACACTTCAGAAAGTGTTGAAGGCCTTAATGATGGAGAGATTCCTTTAATAGATGGTAGAGATGGAGCATTGACTAGGGACATTGATGATGGATTAGGGATGGTGGTTGGTGGAGCTTTGAATGGCCCCATTAATGGCAGCCATGCTGAAATTTCTAATTTGAATGGGGCTTTGATTGTGGGAGAAATGGATGGTATGGATGAGATGGGAAGATGGGACATAGGTGAGGCTATACATCCCTTGAGTGTGGGCCACCTGGATGATGTGATTGATGGTGGTGATGGGAGTATGATGGACATAGATGGGCTGATCTCATGTCTGGATGGTATGGATGGTTCAGATGATACCTTTGATGGTTCGGATGCTCTTGACGACGACCGAGATGTGCGACATACTCGTTTGGGTGGACTTGATGTGATCATTGATGATGTCCCCCTGATGATGGATGGTGTGGACGCCTCGATGATCCCTTTGATTGGTCAGGATGATGACTGGATTCACGATTTCCTGTCGGAGAGGGCTGCAGGTCCAAATCTGACCGTTGATTCTTCGATCGAGGTAGCCGGGACCCTTCTGGATGGTTCAGATGCATTTTTTGATGGTCAGATTGGCCAGGATGCCACGATGTGTGGTGTGATCTTCGCTGATAGCCCTTTTGATGGAGAGTATCGTCCTTCTCCTGATCGTCGGTCCTTTGCGCACTCTGTTCATGAGGTGGGCGAGTCTTCTCATGCGGTTGAGGTCGTGACAGTTTCAGACAGTGATGCGACTATATCAGACATAGCCGTTACTGAGGGCAGGTCAGGGGCTCTTGAGTCTGCAGAGGTTCCAGCTTTTTCTTCTCCTTCACCCGTTGATCTTCCGATCCTTGATGAGCTATCATTGATTTCTTGGACTTTTGTTCTGGAGGGGATTCCTGTGAGGACTTGTCAGTTGCTTCCTCGTCCTTCTTGCTCACCACGGCTGCTTGCTTGGCTTGACAGCTTGTCAGCTTATGAGATTCGGGATTTAGAGTCCTATGGCTTCGGCAGTCTGATTCATATCGCTAGAGTTGACATTGATTGGAGGATGCTCGGGGCCGCACTAATTGACTAGGTCCATTCGTTGAACTTGTTTGCGTTCAACGACATGGAGATGGGACCCTCTTTGGAAGAGCTTGCGCGCTTGACCGGCCTTCCTTGGGATTATGCCCAGTATTTCTCGCTGAAGACATTGCCGAAGACTACCACACCGTAGAACTGGTTTGGGATCCCCTATCTTGTTCGTCCTGCAGCTGCCGGCAGGGATGCTGTAGTGTTCTCCTTGGATTTGTTGTATGACCTTTTTTCGGGTCCTTGGAGTGTGGCCGGATCTATTCTTTCTCGGAACGCACTGATGTTCTATTTGATGGCTGAGGTGCTATTCTCGGGATGGCGCAGGTCTCAGACTCCTTTACTTTTTGAGGTGATGAGTCGAGCTACCCGACGGCAGGGGATCATTTTTCTCGCCCTGGCCGAGCTGTTTAATGGGCTGACTGATTGTGCCCTGGGCCGCACTCGGGTCCTTCGTGGCTGCTATGCATTTCTTCAGGTATCTTTTCTGTACCTTTCCCTTCTTGCTTTGTTAGGAATTGCTTTGCTCTAGCTGAACTTATTTTCCTTCTTGTGAACAGGTCTGGCTATGGGAGCGTCTTTCGCTGACTGTTCCTGTACTATTTCCTGGCACCCGTCGCCCAGACCTTATGCGACACATCATGAATTTCTTCCTCATACGGCTAGGATGAGCGAGCCCTTGTATCATAGGATGTTCGCTGAACTTCGTGACTCGAATGTTCGTTGCGAGTCATCTTGGCTTTCACTTCCTCCAGTGCTTTGCGATGCACACTGCCTTCCTCTGATGTTGGTAGGCTTTCGATCTTACTTTTCTTATCATCCTATCCGGCTCCTGCAGCAGTTTGGGTACGAGCAGGATGTTCTTCTTTTTGCTTTTGCGGGTATCGGGCGTCAAGCACTTTCATCTAGAACCTCTGACTTTAGGACTCGGGTCGATGGATCTTGGGCAAGTCACTTGACTGCCGATTTGCTTGGTTTTGAGCTGCGGGCTTTTCCGATGGCGACCGCCCCATATCAGTACTGGGTTGCTGAGCAGTCTCTGTATCGACGTATCCCTTGCTGGCACCAGACTGCTGATGAGGATGAGCAGGATATCCTTAGAGATGTCGGCTCTTCATCTGGTTCATATGAACCCTTTGAGGAGCGCCCATTCATTGATCCTAGCTTCCTTTTGGCCACTCATGGCCATTTGCTGTCTGAGATTTCCGCACTTCGGTATCATTGTGAGATGATGTCGAGGAGATTGGCTGTTGATCAGAGGTTGTCTGATGAGGAGACGGCGATCCGTACCCTTGAGCGAGATGAGGTGCATTACCTGCGTATGGAGGTGAGCAGGTTGAGAGCAAGACTAGTTCATTATGAGTCAGAGGGCTTACTTGATATGGCCGAGGAGGGTAGAGATTGATTGTGTTGGCCACCTGCACATTCCTTTTGCATAGTATATGATTGATGATGATGCTTTTTTGTATTTTTTTTGTATTTTTTTTTTTTTTTGAAAAAGATGACATGATATATGTAAGAGAAATATAATGCATTTAATGAAAAAGAAAAAACTTTTTGAGAATCTATTGTGCCATGAGTTGTCTTGTGAGTGTGTGTCTGGATTTTGTGTCGGGATATCGGAATCAGAACTGGGGCTCGGCCAATGCTTTGACCGATGCCTCGAGATTTGACTTGTGTGCTCCTTTGGTTCCCTAGAGGTGTAGGCAATGGAAACTGTTTCTTCCTGAGATTTGTCAAAGTTTGTAGAGTTCTTTGTTCCTGACTGTACTTCTTCTTGTTCTTGAACTGTAACTGCTTGAACTGATCTGGACCGTCTGATTTCTTGGTACCTGCACTTTTAATTTTTTTCTTTTTTATTCGAGCCATTTTTTCCTGCAGCGCTCTTTCGAGTTTTCACTACAACCGGCCTTTTCTCGTCATTTTTGCCCGTGGCGCCCTTTCGGGTTTTCACCACGTCCCGGGTGTTTGATCTTGCCTGCCCCTTGGCAGCTATGCTGTTTTTACCCTCGGCGCCCTTTCAGGTTTTCACCAAGTCCGTTGTATGCCCACTGTTTTTACTCGGAGCGCCCTTTCGGGTTTTCACTCCGCCCTCTTTGTTTAGGCACACATTTTCTTTTTCCTTTTTTTTTCTTTCTTTTTCTGGATCTTTTGGATAACTGTGGTGGCTGGAGGTCAGGAATCCGTCGTTGCCGGTCGATGACAGTCTTTCAGCCCTTATCCTAAGTTACGATGATAGAGCTGTCGGTATTAGCCGTAGACCTTTCTGAGATAAATAGATGGATGACTGTGTTTCTCCTTGGGTTGATTTTTCTCGGGTGCCTTATTTTGGCTTCCCGTTTTCTTTTCCTTTTTCCCTTTTTTGTATTCTTCCTCTTTTTTTGTATTCTTTTTCTCCCCCTTTTTTTGTATGCATTTTTTTCTTTTGAATCCCCTTATTTGAAACACTTGTTGGTGGATGGAAATGATTTTTTAGAGGTTTTAGCTTCGACCTCTTGACTTCAGCTCTATTAAAGTAACTCTTGATAAAGTCAGAATGACTTACCCATGGAAGATTTTCACTTTGTAAGCGTTGATTGGCTCAGGAAGATCCACCCCTCTCATGCTGGTGAGTCTGAGGGCGCCTCCGGGAAGTACTTCTCTGATGATCAACGGCCCGTCCCATGAGGGTTTGAATTTTCCTCTGGGATTTGGAAGGTACGACGGTAGAATCTTCTTCATGACCATGTCGCCCACTTTGAAACTTCTTTTTCGGACTCTCTTGTTGTAAGCCCGAGCGATCCTTTTCTGATAACACTGAGAATGACTAAGCGCACGCATGCGCTTTTCATCTGCTAGCTGCAACTGATCGAATCTGGCCCGTTGCTATTCTCCTTCTTCAATTCCGCTTTCGAGTAACACCCGTAATGATGGTATTTCCACCTCGACTGGCAGAACTGCTTCCATTCCATAAGTAAGCTCGAAAGGAGTAACGCCTGTAGCAGACCGTACAGACGTTCGATAGGCCCAAAGTGCATATGGGAGCATATCTGACCAATCTCGATAGGTCACGACCATCTTCTCGAGTATCCTGACGATTGTCTTGTTTGCGGCTTCTACCCCACCATTCATCTGAGGACGGTAGGGGCTTGATCGATGACGTTGGATCTTGAATTTGCTGAGGAAGTCATCCATCTTCTTATTGACGAACGGGGTCCCATTATCTATGATGATAGCATTGGGGATTCCATACCGGCATATGATGTTGTTCTTCATGAATTTGATCACCGGGGATGCTGCAATCGTGGTGTAGGAGGCTGCTTCTACCCACTTGGTGAAGTAGTCGACTACCACAAGTATGTACTCATGACCATTTGATGCTTTGGGACTAATCTTCCCAACGATGTCGAGTCCCCACATAGAGAAGGGCCAGGGAGCTGTTAGGTTGTATAATTCTGATGATGGGGCATGAATTTGGTTCACATGCTCCTGACACTTGAAGCATTTTCTGACGTGCTGGCAGCAGTCTGTCTCCATGGTGAGCCAATAGTAGCCAAGTCGCAAAATCTTCTTTGCCATCATGTGCCCGTTCATGTGTGGACCACAGATTCCTTCATGTATTTCTTTCATGATCTTTGCAGCTTCTGTTTCATCGACGCATCGAAGGAGGATGTGATTATAGGATCGCTTGTAAAGAACTTCGCCACTGATGGTGAACTGGCCGGCCAAACGTTGGATGGTTCGGCGATCTATTGCTGTTGCTGACTCCGGATACTCCTGGGTTTCGAGATATTGCTTAATGTCGGCATACCAGGGTTTGTCAATGACAGCTTCGGCTTCTTCTATTTACAGGCAGAAAGCAGGTTCATCTTGAATTTTGACTATGAGCTCCCATTCCGAAGCTCCTTTCGGGATTTCGAGCATTGATGCAAGTGTGGCGAGAGCATCTGCAAACTGATTCTTAGCTCTAGGCATGTATGAGAAGGTGACTTCTTTGAATTCTTCGATCAGATTTTCGAGATACACATGATATGGTATCAACTTCTCGTCCTTGGTTTTCCATTCGCCATTGGTCTGATTGATGATAAACTGTGAGTCTCCAAATACTCGTAGCTTCTTGACGCCTAAGATTATGGCTTCCCTTAAGCCAGCGATGCATGCTTCGTACTCTGCCATGTTGTTGGTGCACTCGAATGCTATGCGCCTTGAGATAGGAATAGGGACATCATCTGGAGAGTAGAGGATCGCTCTAATACCACTCCCTTTAGAATTTGCTGCGCCGTCGAAGAATAACGTCCACTCATCTTTCTTCTTCTTTTCTTCACCTTCGATAAGCAAGAGATATTCATCAGGGAAGAATGTCTTGAGCGGTTGATAATCCATGAGAGAGTGAGCTGCAAGATGATCGGCAAGGGCCTGTCCCTTGATTGCCTTTGAGTGACATAGGTGATGTCGAATTCAGACAGGAGTAGCTGTCATTTAACTATCCTTCCAGTGAATGCCGTTTTCTCGAATAGGTACTTGAGCGGATCCATGTGAGCGAGTAGGAGAATAGGGAATGCAATCATGTATTGACGGAGTCGCTGAGTTGCCCAGACTAGGGCGAGGCAAGTCTTCTCGATCGGGGAATACCTGGTCTCGTAGTCGGTGAACTTTCGGCTCAAATAATATATTGCTTGTTCCTTCTTCCCAGTCTCGTCGTGCTGGCCGAGGACACAGCCAATGGCTTCTGCTGCTACCGAGATGTATAACAATAGTGGTCGTCCGGGAGTGGGTGACACTAGAACTGGAGGATTCATGAGATATTTCTTGATGCGGTCTGTTGAGCTCTTAATTGTGCATATTCTAGCCCCAATTCATCACTCATTGTGCGAGGTTTGCATGGTATATAGACAAATCTAATGCATGTTTTGTGATTGCAGGTTTGAGAGTGAACTCCGCCAAATTAATGATGGAAAGAGCTGATTTAGAACCTTGGATGAAGACCCAAGGAGGGCCGAAGGAAGAAGGAAGCAAAGAAAGAAGCAAGGAAAGAAGAAAATAGAAGAAAGAAAGGAAGAAAACAAGAAGAAAAAGAGACCGATCGGTCTTGACCGGTCGGCCAAGGAAGCCAGACCGGTCTAGACCGGTCAGCTATGCACGCTTGGAAGGTAGCTGAACAAGCCCGACCGGTCTTGACCGGTCGGCCATGCTTGCTGGAGTAATGCCAAAGAAGGCCAGACCGGTCGTGACAGGTCGGCCAGCCCTGTCCGACCGGTCTTGACCGGTCGGCCATGAAAATTCTGAGTTGCAGATTGCAGACAGCAGGCCATTCCCGTTTCTGACTTTTCAGACCAGTTTTATGGGCCGATCTTGATGATATTTGAAAATCCAACACATCCATGTCGAAGAGGAGCTCGACGCCAAACTAACCCAAGTGGTTTCATGTCGATCGGAGCTACGGATTGATCGTGGTGGCCAAAACAATACGAACTGTCCAGAAAGTTCCAGATTTCGCTACTTCTCTCTAGGCCGGTCCAGGTGGCCCATCATTGATGATATGAAAAATCTACTTTGACCATGTTTTAGATCACATCCATATATGAATAACCACAAAAGTTTCAGATCAAAAGGATGTGTGGTTTGATCGTACCGGTTGAAGAAAGATGGACCATCCAGAAAGATCCAACTGCGCAGAGTTTATAAAAGCCCTAAGTGTTCTAAATTTCGGACCACATTCTGGGATTGTTTTGGACAATCTAATCCGTCTATCATGTAGAGGAGGAAGTTTTCTACCAATGTTCAAAATTTGGGATCAATCCGACATCTGTACACTCCGGACCGTTGAAAGCAAGATGATTGGTTCTGAAGGTACCCGAAGTGCGCGATTTTGAGAGGCGGTCGGTGATGAGATTGGTGGGCCCATTCAGAGGATAATCTTGGAAATCTAAATCATCTATGAGGAAGATCACATTACAAGGAAGCTATGAATCAATTTTGAAGGCAATCCAACCATTGGTTAAGCCGTACCAAGCGAAACAAATTCTGCTATGTTGCTGTACTATTGCTGCACTATAAAAGGAGGTACTCTCTTCTATTCCAGGGCAACCAAGGACTTGGGGAGCAAGGAGTTCAAGTCATAGGAGGCTTCCTAGCCTCCTCCAGCTAGTTTTTCTTCCTTTTCTTAGTTCTAGTTTTATTTTTTAATATGCTTTTCATTAGCTAATCTCTTAGCTAGAGCTAAGAGGTGAACCTTATAGTTTTCTTAGATTGTTTAATTCGTTTTATTGGTTTTAAAGTTGGAATTCATGATTATGAACTATAGTTTGAAGTTTATACAAGCTTTAAGTAGTTTTTCTTAGTCTTATGATGACTCATGGATGTTTGGGAGAATTACTTAAATTCTTAATTGGTTTGCATCAGTCTAGACCTGTATGATCCGAGGAATTGGAGTGCGCTCTAGTACTATGATCTTCATGTGGGGACTTCCTACCAAAGTTCTACTTTTCTGAATTTCTGTAATATGTATGGATTGTGCATGTGATTTGAATCAAGTTCAAATCATGATCTAGCCTTGTCTTGTGACAGGACTTGAGGATGGTTATGATTGTGAACTGAACCTTTTGGAATGGGGAATGACCTATGCAATTGAGCATGCTCAGCTCAGCCTACATTGAGTGAATCCTATGCATTGAACTTACATATGACAGATTGTTTGGTTTAACAGCTCTATCATCCGACTAGATAGATCTTAATATCGATTCTAGTTGAGAAAGTGAGAAACCATAGCGAATTATGCATCTAAGGAGAGCTATAAGTGGATCCTTGATGCTCTAGTTCTTTCCATTATTAGATTTTCTATTTTATGTTCAAAACCAATTTCACAAACCTCTTTGATTCTAGTTATTAGGATAGTTTGAATTGTTTACTTCCTTCCCTGTGGATCGACCTCGGTCTTACCGAGATTATTACTACATCGCAACCCTACACTTGGGGAAGCGAACACGGTCGAAGGCGACTTGGCAATCATCATTCCATTCTTTTGGAACGTTCTTCCGAAGGAGCATGAAAATGGGCTCACAAATAGGTGTGAGCTGTGCGATGAAGCGACTGATGTATTGAATTCTGCCGAGGAAGCCACGAATTTCTTTCTCTGTTCTAGGAGGGGGCATCTCAATGATTGCTCTGGCTTTGGCCTCGTCGACCCTGATGCCATCCTCGCTCACCATAAAACCGAGGAGCTTACCTCCCATTGCACCGAAGACACATTTCTAAGGGTTGAGGCGGAGCTTGTACTTTTCTAATCTGTTGAATAACTTCTTCAAATATTCAAAATGTCCTTCAACTGTGCGAGATTTGATGATCATATCATCCGCATATACTTCAAGCTCTTTGTTCATCATGTCGTGGAATAGTGCTGTCATTGCTCGCTGATATGTTGCTCCTGCGTTCTTCAGACCGAACGACATTACCCTGTAATAGAAAGTTCCCCAGGGGGTCATAAACGATGTCTTTTCGCGATCTTCGACGGCCATCTTGATCTGATTGTAACCTGAGAACCCGTCCATGAATGAAAAGATCTTGTATCCAGCAGTGTTGTCGACCAGAGTGTCGATATGTGGCAAAGGGAAGTCGTCTTTAGGACTGACTTTGTTGAGATCTCAGGAAGTCGATGCACATTCGCACCTCGCCATCCTTCTTTGGCACTGGTACGATGTTGGCGAGCCATTCAGGGTAGTTGGAGACTACCAAGAATCCCGCATTGTATTGCTTGATGACTTCATCTCGGACTTTCAGAGCCCATTCTGGTTTCATTCTTCAAAGTTTCTGTTTCACTGGTTTCATATCTGCCTTGGTTGACAGATGGTGTACAACGAGCTCTTCATCGAGCCCGGGCATGTCTTCATATGAGAACACGAAGTTGGACAATCTTGGAGCTAGGAACTCTATCATTTTCTGTTTCATCTCAGGTGGCAACGATTTTCCAATGCGTACTTCCCTAGGGATCTCAGGTGTCCCCAAGTTTACTATCTCGAAATCATCGGCTACAACATTGGCCTTAGATTCGAATTTTTTGAGGAGATCCTCTAGTTCGGGAGCTGGATCATCATCTTCCTCATCCCGAGCTTCGTCCAGACCCATGAGCTCGAAGTCTAATTCGATGTTAAAGTCGTATGATTCGACTTCAAACTCATGCGACTCTTTAGACGAACTTGGCACACTATTGAATGCAGGAAAATAAATGTTTTTTGATTTTTGAGAATTTTCTGAAATTGAGATGCTAGATGTTTTTGGTTTTTGAAAGTTTTTTATTTTTTGGAATTTTGAAATTCACGGGACTTTGAACAAGCGGGCATTACAGACCATGGTTGATCCCAGCTTGTCCCAATGTTTCGCTCGTTGCTCAAACAAGCGTTTTTTTTTGGAAGCTAGAGCCCTCAGATGACTCTCTAGGCTGATTCAAGAGTTAGGGGAACAGATGACCATTCAGGACCCCACACTTCCTCCCCTGAAGAGGTGGGGGTTGATGACTTGGGCGAAGAGTCACAGTCTGGCCCAATGACCATGATTTCTTGCTGGTTGAGTTTGAGATCTAAGTCATACTCAGTCCCTCCTGGATCACTTACCTCGCATTGCAGTTCGTCTGGTTCTACGGCTAGACATGAGTTTGGAATCTGGACATCGGACCAATCCAGGGCTGGCCATTTCCCTTTCTTGGTCCAATGGATGGGCTGCTTCTGTCCTTGGCTGGCAATTGATGATGTTGATTCTACAGAGATGGGTGGGCTATGCCCTTTGCTGATTGATACTGAGATGGGCAAGTTGTGCCCCTGGCTGGCTGGAATTGAAGCGGGCAGGTTATGCTCCTGGTTGATTGATGCTGAAGTGGGCAGGTTGTGCCCCTGGTTGGGAGCAGGTATTGGAGTAATCTGATCCTGAAGTTGCTGTATTTGACTTCCTTTTTCATCTTCATCCTTTCCTTCTTCTTCTGGAGGCTTAGATGGTTCGAGAATCTGATCCCATCGAATGGGGGGCCACGTGGCCCAAGCTAGGCTCATCGGGAGGCCTTTGTGTAGTGCAGTCGGTTGATTCCCTCTTGGATCTTTGCAAGGTTCTCCTGGCTCGATGAATTGGATGGGTGTGCACCGAAATTTCTTCCTTCTTTTGTCCATGAAGATTGCCCTGTACTCGAGCCCCCATTTGCGTTGATTATATACTAGCGACATCTTTCTAGATTTGAAATGATTCTTCATCCGATACTTGAGGCTTAGTCGTTCTGCTGGTGAAAAGACACGATCCACCCTTATCGGTTCCGGGTTGGCGATAGCATTCACAGCCTCGAATTTGAAACTATGAAACGGGACGTCCTCTTCAGAATGCTGGATATCGATGACAGGGATGTCTGGTTCAGTGGCGGCAGCATTGGAAGGAATGATGAGCTCCTTTTCTGCATGGATAGAGATCACTTGATTTCCACAGATGTACTTCACCTGTTGATGCAAGGTTGATGGCACAGCTCCAACCTTGTGCAGCCAAGGTCGTCCGAGCAACATGTTGAAAGAGGCTGATATATCCAAGATTTGGAATGTGATGATGGAGACTTCAGGACCTATCTGTACCTCTACGTCGACTTCCCCTTCCACTGATCGGCAGGTGTTGTCGAACGCTCTGATGCATATGGTGCTGGGTCGAAATGAAGAGGGACTGATTCCCAAGCGTTCAGCAGTCTTGAGTGGGCAGACGTTTAAGCTGGAGCCATTATCAATAAGGACCAGTAGGGACACAGAGGTCCTTGTATCATAAGGCTATGTTGAGGGATCGCCCATGATCGCGTCCTTCTGGTGGTAACTCATTATTGGTGAAGGTGATGGCGCGTGGAGCCGGGAGTTGTCCAATCATCAATGCTATCATTTCAGGTGCCGTATCGGAGGAGACGTGAGCATCGCTCAAGGTTTTGGCAAACATTTCTCGGTGTATGCGAGATGTGCAGAGTAGCTCCCATACTAAGATTTGAGCAGGGATTGACTTGAGCTGAGTCACCTCATCGTATGCGGCTTCATTTTTGTTGCCGAGGCCTGAGAGAGCGCCTTTGGGATCTCCTCTGTTCTGATTATCTCTTCGGATGCAACGCCCATTAGGATTCATATTCTCTACTTCCGCACATTCTGGATAGTGCCATGGGACCTCCTTATAATTTTCCTCACCTTTGCCTTCTAGGACCACCGGTTCTTGCAACAGTGCTGGTGTGGGTACCTAGATCTTCCTCGTATGGAGCTTTTGCCTTGAGGACTACATTGTTGCCTATGCTGAAGGGAAAATATCGAGGCTTGTCTTCGTAGATCACATAAGGTCGCGGTCCTGGCTTGACCGTTCCTGGAGCAGGAGGCTCCCATGGAATGAATATTGGTCCTCTTGATATGGCATGGGGTTTTTCTGTTTGTCCCAGCTGTCGTAGTGTGATTGACACGCCTCCAGGGTTTGCCCCTTGCAATATGACTGGCTCAACTGGAGGAGCTCCTTCCAAGACAATGGGCTCTTGCTGCTGGTGAGTATAATCCCTCCATTGCGGATTGGATTGTTCTTGAACTGGAGTTACCCCTTGCAAGATGACAGGTTCGTATGCGGGCTCGATGTATGACTGTGCTCCTTCTAGGATGACTGGTTCCCAACATGAATGGTTGTAAGGTGCCCCTTGAACAACTGGTACATCATACGGAAGTGCTCCTTCGAGTACTACTGGCTCGGAGACTGAAGGAGGAAAGGGACTTGCCCCTTGTAGGATCGGAGGAGGATTTGTCGGCCCATAAGTGTAGGCATGAATGGACTAGATAGGGGAGAAGAAGCAGTCGAGACGCTCTCCTTCTTCTATGCTGTTGAAGGTGGGACTACGAGACGAACTGGGATCCGTCAGATGTTGAGGCAGAGGATTCTGAAGAATTTTGGTGGAAGCTGCTGCAGGAGTTCTAGGGACCGAGATGACGATCTTTCGATCATCGATCAGATCTTGTATGGCATTCTTCAAAGTAAAGCATCGATCAATGGTGCGACCACGTCCTTGATGGTAGGCACAGTACTCATTTTCTCTGTAGTTCGGAGGCAGAGGATGAGGAGGAGGCTTGGGTGCCATTAGAGTGAGTAACTGCTTCTGTACCAGCATAGTCATGACTTGACTAAGTGGTTAAGTGAGTGGAGTGAATTTCTTGAACTCCCTATAATTCTGCCTATTTTGGTATGAGTATTGATCGTTCCCTCTGAACTGCTGCAGTTGTCGAGGTGGTTGTGGCTGTGGTTGAGGATTTGGTCGTGGCTGATACCTCTGAGGTTGGCGATGAACCTGATTCTGTTGATGCTGTTGATGTCCCTGTGGAGGAGCATATTGATTACCCTGAGCAGTGGTGCTGATGTTGTTTACCACTGTCGTCAGTGGTGGGGAGGAGAACAGCTACGGTTTCCGTTCCCATATCCGATGGGTCTTCCCTCCCCTCTGTTCCTCTTGACTGGAGTGGCTTGATGAGGCCATGGGGAGATTGTCCCGGCACGGATTCCTGCTTCGACTTGCTCTCTAGCATGGATCAACTGTGAGAAATTTGCATATGGATGCGAGATGAGATATCCGGATATGCCTGGATATGTTGAATGAACAATCATGGAAATTTGTTCTTCGTCGTCGATAGGTGTCCGCATTCTGGCTGCCATAGCTCGCCAACGTCCCACGTAAGCTGACAGTGTTTCATCACTTCTTTGCTTGAGAGCTGCGAGGTCGGCTCTTCTGGGTGCCATGTTGAGATTGTACGCGAATCTGTCGACGAAAGCCTGAAAAAGTTGTTCCTACGTCCTGATGTGGTGGCAGTCCAATGAGGTGTACCAATCTAGGGCATCGCCCTTCAGAGATTTTTGGAACAGACGAATGAGGGCTCCTTCATTTCCTGAGATTGCACTCAGCTTTCCATAGAAGGCCTTGAGATGTGTTGTAGGACAACCGCTGCCATCGTATCTTTTGTATTTTGGTACCTCAAAGTTTTGAGGTACTTGAGCATCTGGGAAAGGACATAAGTCTCTGAACTTGGTCGAAGGTAGATTGATTCCTTGTTGCCGCTGAAGCTGATTTTGCAAGATCTGGAACTGCTCCCGCAATTTGTCCAGTCCTGAGTGATCCGTTCGAGCGACTGGTGCCTCCTGGAGTAAGGCACATTCTTCTTCAGCATAGTGGTCGATGTCTTCGACCCTATGTGTAATACCCTGAAAATTTTGACGCACGAGTAAGTACACGAGTGCATGTTCACATGTGAAAAATTTAAATTTCAGGCTGTGTTGTCCACACACATACACACACGTATATACGTTTATACGTATTTCCAACATTTTTTTTAAAAGCCTTGGAAAAGCTTAGTATACTTAACTAAATCAATAAACTGACCGTTAGAATGATCTATTGTTGCTAGACCGGAAGATTTAACCGTCCACTTCGATTTCGAAATACGCGATCAATGTAAACCCACCGTACATCACCCTGTACTCATGTCTGTCCATAAATATGACCGTACATCGTGTCCGTCACAAGGCATATGCTTAGACCAGTGATTTCTTGGCCCTATGAACCTGCTTAGGTGTGTTTGTAACACCCTAGGATTTTAGAATAATTTAAATTATAATTTAGTTAATTATTTAATAATTTACATAAATTGAAATATTGATAAATTAATAATAAATCATCCGTAGGGAATTACTATATGGTATCTTTATTAAAGTTGCTTAGAATAAACCCTAGAACAACATGGAAGTGATAGATTTTACAAAACTCGTAAAATTATGATAATTACGAAAATGCCATTAGGTAAACTTAAGTTATACCACCTTTTTAAGTTTTATGATTTCTGGAAATCATTTTCATACGAAACTCTATATACTAGTTTTAGGACATGATCTAACCATACACATCAAATTTCAACCCTCTGATCATCCTACAAATGCCCTAATCAGAAATCGGATCATAAGTGGGCCGCCGTGACTCGGATCTGCCTCATTTTTCTTTTCAGTGATTTATTTTGCATTATTCACATATTAGACGGAGTAAACGGTATTGATCAACTTCAAGTAGACCCTGCATGCAAGGAGGTGCATAAAAGGTACATTACGTGCGACTCACGTTAAAAAAAAGGCAAAAGAATTCCATTCGAATTCTTCTTCCTTGCAAACAGCGGACGGCGCTGCCGTCTCTGTCCGTCCACACCGTCCGTCACGTGGGCCCCATCTTGTATATCCAAGCTGTTCATCAGAGCTCCATTGTACCTAAGTGTAATCTATCTAAAAATCTCTGCCGACAGTTGATCGTGCGGCCCACTTCAATCGACTGTTTGGAAACCAAGAAAACCAAGATCGTGTCGGATCCGGTCCGTTGCTTCGCATGTGCCCTTGAAATTTTAGGGGATTGTTTTCATGGACCCCAACTACTATTTGAACGGTCTACATGTGATTTAGTACAAAAAATTCGGGCGACATGAGTGCCAGGTGGTGCCAACGCCAAAATTAGTCGGGAGTTTCCTGCACCAACTCACTAACTTTGGGAGTCTTTAAAAGACCTCCTTAGATGCATCTCCCTCTTCACAAGGTCCAACCAAGAGAGAGAGAGAGAGAGAGAGAGAGAGAGAGGAGGAAACTCGGGTAGAGAGAGAGAGAGAGAGAGAGAGAGAGAGAGAGAGAGATTACGTTGAGAGGGGGCGGATGCTTCACCTCCTATTGCTTCTATTTCTGCTGAAGCCTCATTCCAAGGCTACGTAAGAAGAAGAAGAAGAAGAAGAAGAAAAAGAAGAAAGAAGGAGGAAGGAGAGAGAAAGAAGAAGGGTTTTCTTCTATGAGTCGAGTCGACTCGCTGAGTCAACCCAGAATTCGAGCCGAGACTATTTGAAACTTGGAGATCAACGAATCTGTGAGTGATTCATCTCATGATTTTCTGGTTGATTTTTTTTATGCTCTTGTTGCTATATTCTAAGTCTTAATTCCTTCTTTTGTTGTTTAATAATTGGATTTTGGGTAAAGAATCCATTTTCCAACTCGCTTCCTTAATCAAGTCTTTGATATGGTCTTTATTCTTCTCTATCAATTGTAAGGGAGTCTTAGGTATGGGACCCACTTCGATCTCTGTTCTTAAGTATCGTATTATAATTGTTCATTCTTGATATTTTTCCCAAATTATCCTATCTAGTTGTACATATCAAGATATTAGACAAACTCGACATAGGTTACCTTATATATCTTAATAAGTTTCCAAATTATTCTCAGCTTCCTTAATTTACTACAAACTAAATGTTTAGACAAAGAACTACTTAAATAAAGATGACACATGCATGGTGTGATTGGAATTGAGTTTGAGATGCATTGTATGCTTGAAGATATGTTTCCATAATTCATGACATTCATATACATCTTTTATACACAACGACAGAACAGGAGCATGGTTGATTTGCCGCCGTCGCTATATGTTCGCTTCCCCAAGTGTAGGGTTGCGATGTAGTAATAAACTCGGTAAGACCGAGGTCGATCCACAGGGACTATGTAGGATCTCACAAATTCATCCACAAGTGTCTATTTAAGTCTACTAATCAGATTGTTGTATGAAGTTGATATGAGTAACAAAAGCTGAATTAAATCGAAAGTAATTAATTATAAGAAGGCACTAGGGGTTCAGAGGATCCACTTGTAGCAATCCTTGATGTTCAATCCGCTGTGGTTTCTTATTCTCTCAACTAGAATCGACATTCCTGTCTATCTAGTCAGATGATAGAGCTGTTAAACCAATCATTCTGTAATATGTAAGTTCTATGCATGAGATTCACTCAATGTAGGCCGAGCTGAGCATGCTCAATTGCATAGGTCATTCCCCTTTCCTATAAGTCCAGTTCTCAATCATAACCATCCTCAAGTCCTCTCACAAGACAAGGCTAGATCAGGATTTGAACTGGATTCAAATCACATGCACAGTCATTAAATATTCCAGAAAATCAACTAAAATAGAACTTTGGCATGAAGTCCCTTTATGAAGAGCTTAGTACTAGAGCGCACTCCGATTCCTCAGATCATACAGGTCTAGACCGTTGCAAACGAATTAAGAAGCTAAGTAATTCATCCAAACATCCGTGAGCCATCACAAGACTAAAAAAAATTACTTAAAAACTTGTATAAACTTCAAACCTTAGTTCATAATCATGAATTCCAAACTGAAAACCACTTAACTACGAATTAAAACATCTTGGATTCACTACAAGCTTCACCTCTTAGCCCTAGCTAAGAGGTTTAGCTGCTCATGATCCAAGGAAACATGAAACAACTACAAAAAGCATGAAAATAGCAAAGCAAACCAAAAGGAGTTGTGAAACTCCAATCTCCACTTCCACAGTCTCCAACCTCGCTTGAACCCTTCTAGGATACCCTAGGAACTATCCCTAGGTGTCCTTTTATAGTTTGGAAGCTTCACAACTTCGGAAGAATCGAGAAAGTGCGTAACACTTACGCAGCGCAGAGAAAATCGGGATGCAATTAGAACTTTCTAAGTCTTCGCGCACAGCCGACCGGTCACGACCTGGTCGGCCTCAATAACTGACCACTCCAGCAAGTATGCCCGACCGGTCATGACCGGTCGGGCCTGTCTATCTTCAGTCCAGCAATGATGTCCGACCGGTCATGACCGGTCGGACGTTTCCACCTTTCCTTCAGCAGCTGTGGCCGACCGGTCAAGACCGGTCGGGCCTATTCATTAGAGCTTTCATGTGTATGGCTGACCGGTCTTGACCGGTCAGGCTTCCTTGGCCGACCGGTCACGACCGGTCAGCTTCATTTCCTTCTTGTTTTCTTCCTTTCTTTCATCTGCTTTCTTTCTTCTTCACTTTCTTCTATGCTTCGGCCCTCCTTTGGGTCTTCATCCAAGGTCCTAAACATGCTCTTTTCAACTTCAAATGAGTGGAGTTCACTCTCAATCCTGTAGTCACAAAACATGCATTATATTAGCCTATAAACCATGCAAACCATGCACAATGAGTGATGAATTGGGGTTAGAATATACACAATTAGGAGCTCAACACTGTACCGGTTAGGTGAGCATGGTTGATTTGCGACAGGTTCCTAATGTTTAGTGGCAGCGAGTTCTGGTCGTTTCACTTATTGAGCATGGTTGATTTGCTCGGTTGGATCAGTGGTGCATGGTTGATTTGCCCACTGGCGTGCATGGTTGATTTGCCGCCTCGCTGTACCGGTTAGGTGAGCATGGTTGATTTGCGACAGGTTCCTAATGTTCAGTGGCAGCGAGTTCCTAGACGTTTATTGCTCTCACACGTATCATAACATACATGACATCATGATAATCATGTTTCATTTATAATAAATCATAAAGTGTATCAATTATAACCTCATCTTTGTACATTTCATACAATTCTATCCGTTGATGATTCACATCCTGTCATCTTATTAACTGGAATATTACATGTGATGGAAATGACCTCACTGGGCTTTTAGCTCACCAAAATCATCACAGTTCTTGCAGGTTTTCAGGAAGGAAAATATGTAGACAGGGCAGAGTATTCAGATGGTCACGTGTTACTCAAATGCCAACTATAGTTGATTTATTTTATCTTATAAAATTCAATGTAATAAGATACTAGTGGAAATGAAACTTTATATTTGGGATTTATTTTAATTATGCGATGTGTGGAATGAAAGTTCAAGGAATCTATGCTCAAATCTTCAATTCACACCCTGGAACTCGGGCTTGGGTTATTGTACTCGGGTTACGAATTTCGGGGCGTGACACTATGGGCTTGCTGAAAAGCAACCGCGGGTTGCTGAAATTAATTTGATGACTGAACTGGATTCTGATGAACTTGTGCTTGAAAGGATTGTAACTGAACTAGAGATTGTACTGAAGGTTGAACTGGAACTTGCTGGAAATTGACTGGAGACTGCTGAATTGAAGATTGCTGAAAATTAACTGGAGTTTGCTGAATTGAAGATTGCTGGAAATTAACTGGAATCCCATCGGCGGGGATGTGCTGGAATTGAAAAGTGCTCCTGTTTGCAGGAGGCTGAGATGCTGGGAAGTGACCCCCTTGTTGGGTATTCGCCACTATCCGCTGATTGATGCGGGCTTGACACTGACCCCCATTGTGGGCATTCGCCAGTGCTGTCCCTGTTGCTGGAAATTGAATTGAAATCCCATCGGCGGGGATGTGCTGAAATTGAAAAGGGGTCCCATCGGCGAGGACATGTTGAGATCTGCTGAGACTGTTGTTTGCATGATTGACTGGAAGATGACTGGAAGTTCCTGCGACAGGAGTACTCTGAGGCGGCCTTGTCGTCGCGGGAAGGTACTGAGGAGGATGCCCCATAGCGAAGGGCTGAGATGGCTGCAGTCAGTAGTCCTGAGCAGACTCCGATGGTTGTACTTGATTTGAACTGGAGGCCGGAGGAACCCGGCATGGCTGCTAAGATTGCTGAACTTGGCCAACTTGATTGTTGGCTACTGCGGTAGCTTGTGCTTGCATGAATTGCAAGATCATTTCTTGCATTCCTCTCATTCCTTGTGCCAATTCTTACATGATTGGCGTATTCTCAATTGGCTGTTGCGCTGGAGGTTGCGCTTCGGTCATTTCAAGAGCGGGGAAGAGGTGAGTTTCTTCTTCGTGGTCGGACATGGCTTGTTGAGCCCGAGTACGGATTATATTGCGGAAGGGAAGTTGTTTCCGAACACTGTTGAGCCCGAGGAGGCGCAATGGTGAGGACTATACTCTACTCTTTTTGGGTTTTGGAATTTTCTATTATTATTTTTTTTTGGTTTTGGGTAGAATGCTATGCAGATGAGATTGTATGAGGACTAATGACTTTCAAGTACGGGAAGGATTCTGTTTTTCAAGTCGGATCACGACTAGTGGGACTAGCTAATCTCCAGTGGAGTCGCCATTCTGTGGACCCTCGCCGTTTTCGCGCTCCCACACGACGTTCTCCCTTTCCTTTCAGGAAAAAGAAGAAGGGGTGCGTGTTCGCGAATCGCCGTTTGTGCCACTGGCTTGCCTCGTTCTCGAGGGCTTTGTTTGGTTGTCGTGTTAAGCTGGATGTGTTAGATGATTTTATATAAGACCAGAGTCGCCACTAGCCAGTTACTTCGAATCTACAGTCGGCTAGATCCCGTAGAAACGTTAGAGAAGGGGATCCGAAGATTCCTTCCTCTAAAATGACTCCTTTTGATCCGCGGCTAAAGGTTCAAGGTAAGGGATCACGGTTACAGGGTGGGAAGAGGTTAAGCACCCCACACACTGTCCCGTATCGAAGTACGGCCTCTACTTCACAGAATCGAGCTAATGCTTGAAAGTCTAATTTAATCCTCGTACATTCTCATAGATGACATGATGCATGAATGCAGGTCTGAACAGTAAGAGTTTCTGATGGGCAGGTTTCCATTAACAGGCAAGCCCAGAGCATACGCTCGAACTGACAGGTGCTTTATGCGAGATGCATGCTGTGTGTTTGAATGATCAAAGTGCTTGTAGTGGCATGTACATGAATGCAGGTCTGAACAGTAAGAGTTTCTAATGGGCAGGTTTCCATTAACAAGCAAGCCCAGAGCATACGCTCGAACTGACAGGTGCTTTATGCGAGATGCATGTTGTGTGCTTGAATGATCAAAGTGCTTATAGTGAAGCAGGGGGGTTGGAAGAAAAGTAAATGTTACACTTATGCTAGATGTGAATGAGATGATGCTGGTAAAAGAGTAGCTAGATGGACGGAGGTGTCGCAAGGTATGCTTCGAGTGGCTGAATCAAGACTTGGATGGCTTGGGAGACTTGGACCAGTGGTCAGGCTGGGCTGGACCAGGGCTAGGCTCTTCTCACTCGGACTCTCCTTGGTGGAGGAATGGGCTAAAGGGTGGAGAGACGGATTGCACTCAGGCTGGAGGCTTCGGAGGGATGGAATGGATTGGATGGGATGTTGAAATGAGAAGGGGCGGGGGGTATTTATA
Organism: Liriodendron chinense; assembly: GCA_003013855.2. NCBI lineage: Eukaryota > Viridiplantae > Streptophyta > Magnoliopsida > Magnoliales > Magnoliaceae > Liriodendron > Liriodendron chinense. Next base: position 346,401 of record PVNU02003543.1, on the reverse strand, counting down.
GCAGCGGGCAGTGGCAGAACCTGTAAATAATTTTGGGTGGCCCCCCATACGGACGCTCCTCGGGTTCCAGTGCATGGTACGGTCTTGTCTCGGGGCTGCTTGTTCGACTCGGTGGGTCGATTCGATGATTTGACTCGATGGGTTGACTCAGTGAGTTTGACTTTTTAAGGATTTTTTGACTAGTTTTTCTTATGGGGGGTTTTTCAGGCTGATGTTTAGGGGCGAGTTGACTGGGTTCAGGCTTGAGTTGGGCTATGGATTGGGGTTTACAAGGGTGAGTTTGGCTGAGTTTGGACATAGGATTTGGGGGTATGGTCCTCCATTCATCTAGCTATCTCTACCAACAGTACTGTAGCCGAAGGTGGGGTGTCTACAGCAGGTCAGGCCAGCAGCATTCAACCTTTCATTAAATGGGTCCCTTTTTATTTTGTTATTATTATTTTTTTTATCTAGCTTAAACCCCCTCCGTCAACCATTTAGCAGGTACCAAACCTAGCTAAAGAAAAAAAAAGCAAAGCAAGCAAGCCCAGTACCCCTAGTTTAGTTGAAGATGTAGGAGTGATTAGAGCTGCACAAGAGCCAAGCTAGCTCAAAAAGATCTCTCAGCTTGGCTCGTTTAAGCTCTGCTTGTCTTGGCTCTCGTAGGCCAGTTCGTTCAAGCTCAAGCTCGTTTTTGAAAGCTCGTTAAAAAACAAGCCAAGCTCAAGCATGAGTGAGCTTGGCTCGGCTTGGCTCGAAGCTCGACGCTCAAATAAAGCTCGGCTCGCTTAAGCACGACTCGACTTAAGCTCGATATTCCTCCCTCCATTTTTTTAAATCTCTCTCTCTCTCTCTCTCTCTCTCTCTCTCTCTCTCTCTCTCCATTCCAGCTTCCTCCCCGCACCGCACCCGGCATCGGACTCCTGACAGTGAACGTCGGACTGCACCGCACCTTCAAGCCTACCTCGGCGAGCATCCACCACTACCAGGTAGGCTTTTCTGATTTGTTTTTTTTTTTTTTTTTTGCTTATTTGTGATTTAGTTTGTTTGAATTTGAAAATACCCTAATTTTTTGGGGTTTTGAGTCGGAATATTGGGGTTAGGTCAGCTGGTTGGGTCGGGTCAGTAGGTTGGGTCAATGGGTTAGGTCGAGTAGGTCAGTGGGTCGGGTAGAGTTTGGTTGAGTTGGGTCAGCGGGTTGGGTCAATGGGTTAGGTCAAGCAGGTCAGTGGGTCGGGTAAGGTTTGGTTGGGACACTGGGTTAGGTGAGTTGGGGTTATACACTCCTAAAAAAGTAAAAAAATAAAAAAATAAAAGATAAAAAAATAAAAAAGAAGAAGAAGAAGAAGAAGACAAAGCTTGGCTTGGCTTGGCTTGGCTCGAACAAAGTTCGATTGGCTCAACTAGCAAGCCAAGCTCAAGCGGCTATTTTGAGCTCGATGCTCAAGCCAAGCCAAGCTCAAACTCAGTGGGCCACTGATCAAGCCAAGCTTAAGCTTTGTAAAGCTCAGCTTGAGCTCGGCTCGTGTGTAGCTCTAGGAGTGCTTCTCTCAACTAGAATTCTCCGCCGCAAATGTGGTTTTCTCCATGAGTGGGCCCTATGACTTGCAACCGCACTAGAGAAGACTAGCTGCCACGTGTTCATGGAGAGTGGATCGATGATTTGTGACCTTGATTTTTAATTTTTATTTCACAAGTTATTCATCAGTTGGAGTGAAATCGTCCAACACATTCGAGAATCTAGATTTTTAAAGACACATTTTTGGAAAAGTTCGGTTGCACAACAGTCGGCTTTGCTGGTCATGTTATTATAACAATCTATTTTTCTCTTGCTTATGGCCCACCTCATGAGTTAAGGGTCTTATTTTTGGGCCGAAGGATCTTCATACTAGGCTGTAATGATCACATAATATTACATAGATGTCAAGAATAATCTCTACAGCCTCTTTATGTGCAAATATGAACCGTGGAGCTCAATGTTGCAAGCTGGGATCCATCACCTTGTAAAGAACAATAACATCCACAATTAAGGCAGAGTGGCAAGTGATGGGACTAGCTTGGGGTGAATGGTTTGGGGAATGGCTCGCAACAAAATAGACAGGCCATTCAAATCCGTTTTTGGATTTTGGCCCAACTCGTGGGGCACATCTTGATCATTTATGATGATCTGTTTCGTCCATCTCGTAGAACTACTCGACGCTAAGAAAACCCAATAAGTATCATCTCGATCCGAGTTACAGATTGATCGTGGCATCCAAATTAGTACGAACTGTCTAGAAAGTTCTGAATTCTGACCACTAAAACAGGAGATGGTCCAGGTGGTCCACTACTACTGATATAAAGAATCTGAACCAACCATCTTGAAGATTACATCAATATCAGTAAAATCACAAAGTTTCGTGTTCATTAGATATGTGGATTGCTCGTACCAGTGGAAGGAATACAGCGCCCGACAGACGTTATACAGTTGCACAAAATTTTCTGTTTCTTTTCTAATTTTATTAGGATTATTTTCTTCCTTTCTAAGTTAGTGTTAAGTACGAAATTAGGGTTAGGTTTAATTTATTTAAACTCTTTTTAGATCATTATTATGTAACTTTTGATGAATTATTGATAAAATTGAGTTTATACTCTGTTTGGCTCGTGTTCTTCGAGTTGCCCCTTGAGAAATCAAGGAAGATCAAGTGTCATTCTCGATCGAGTGATCTTCCCGAAGAACTTGAAATCTCCCATAAGTTCAATGTCGCTAACCTCTACGAACATCATGAGCCTGAGGAAAATATGAACTCGAACTCGAGTTCTTTTCAAAGAGGGGAGACTGATGTAGAGGGGGTGGCGAACCTCTACATGACGAGAATGAATCAAAAGAAGGACCAACGTAAGACCATCACGAAAGGGTTGAAAGCAGTGAAAACAATCAGAACAAATGGCACTGCCGACCGGTCGGATCCAACAAGGACCGGTCGCCAGTCCAGTCGGGCCCAATTGCGAAAATAGTCCAAACTCACTGGACTGTTTTTGTCCAAAATCAATCGGTTGTCAGACCGGTCGTGCATCTGACAGACCAACTCAGACCGGTCGTGGATGGGTCGAGTGATCTTTAAAGAGTTACTGAACTCTTTGGACCGTTTCCGACCGGTCAATCCTAGTCCAGCGGGTTCCCGCGAACTTGCTATTTTCAATTTCTCCTTTTCGTTTTAGGAGTTGTTTCTCTTTCCTTTTGCAATTAGGATATCTAGGTTATGAAGCTTAGGGTTTAGTTAGTATAAATAATGTGTTATTTTCGATTTTAAGGATTATTGAATTTTTTTAATATAATTTCTAAAGTTCTCTCTGTTTTGGCTCGTGTTTTTAAGTTGCCCCTTGAGCGATCAAGGAAGATCCGTGGATTCATATCAGTTATCTTACGAGAGAGATAGTGATCAATTTCGTCTCGCCTATGGCTGTGCCAAGTTGGTATCAAAGTGAGGCTTTCCCTCGGGTGATGGCTTCTAGCGACAATCAAGGCTACAATCCCGCTAACAGTGATCATGGGATTCAGTTTCTAGCAGAGATGATGGAAGTCCTTAAAAGATCAATTGAAACATCGATGCAAGAAGTGTATGAGTCTCTCGATCAAATTGTCACGAGTTTAGCACTACTACGAGTCCTGGTGGGTGTTCCCCCACCCGCAGTTGGAGTCCAGCAAAATCCAGCGATCCACCAAACCCTCCCGGTCGTGAACCAATGACAGGACCATGTCAATTCAAATGGAAGCGACGACGAAGTTGAGAATATCCTTGCACGACCTCAGGAACGTGGTAACGATCGCTGGGATCGTAACGATTATGGATATAGAGGTAAGGGAGAAACCCCTTATTTTAATGGCTTGCTTAGAATTGAAGAATTTCTGGATTGACTAACCGAAGTAGAGAAGTTTTTTTTTATCATATGGAAGTTCCGGAGGATTGGAAGGTTAATCTCGTTGCATATAAGTTAAAGTTGGGTGCTTCAGTATAGTGGGAGCAATTACAACTCTCCCGCACTGGGTAAAACAAGTTGCCCATTCGGGCATGGCCTCGAATGCGACAACTCATTCGATCATGCTTCCTTCCCCGTGATTATGAACAAGTCCTATTCCAGAAATACCAAAATTGCCGTCAGGGATAGCCACCCGTAACGATTTAACTGAAACGGATGTATAGAAAATCGTGAAATTTGTTAGCAGTTTAAGACTCAACATCCAGGATCAAGTACACATGCAACAACTATGGACTGGTAGAAGATGCATTGCAATCCACCAATCACGCCGAAACTCGACTAACAAGAGTTCTTGCTCGATCATATCCCTCATCTCGTGCACCTCCTACCACAATGGAGCAGGAATTTCCCCAGACCAAAGGAAAGGAGCCAGTTGGAGGGCGAGTCCAACCTCCTCCCATAACCATGACTTGGGGAACGAGGATCGAAAATCCCAGACCACAACACAACGTGCTATCCACGGCTGGACCGAATCAAGCTCCAAATCCTTACGCACGACCCCGACCCAATCATTGTTGGAGAATGTGGCTAGCCGGGTCACTTGTCTAATACATGCCTGAATCGTCCAGTGGTTAATTTGACCACGAACGAATGGGGATTCGCTTGAGGAAGAACCCAAGGAGGGTGAGTATCACCAAGCTGATGAAGAATACAGTGAAGATGTTGATGTAATAGAACAAGACCATGGTGAGTCCTTAGTGGTGAGGCACTTATGCTATACTCCAAGGGTGGAAGTCCATCCGCAATGCCACAACATCTTCCGTACCCAATGCACTGTGAACAAAAATTTTTACGATATTATCATTGATAGTGAGAGCATTGAAAGCATCGGGTCTAAAGAAGTGGTGGACAAACTCAAGTTGACGATGACAAAACACACCACTCCTTACTCTATTAGCTGAATCATGAAAGTTAGTGATACCAAGGTAACCGAGCAATGCTTAATTTCATTCTCAATTGGTAGGGATTACAAGGATCAAGTTGTATGTGATGTTATTGATATGGAGGCATATCACATCCTCCTTGGTCGTTCGTAGAAATCGGACAGAAACGCTACACATCGGGGGCGTGACAACATATACATGTTTGTCAAGGATGGGAGAAAGCAAATACTCACTCCTATGCCACCCGAGAGGAATCCCACGACTTCCGTAGTGGATGGGAGCTCTCTCCTAAACATGAAAGAATTTGAGGAAGAGGCCAAAGATACGGGTGAGATCTATGCCATGATAATGAAAGGAGAAGGCTCAGGGACACATGTTATCCCCCCGAGCCTCCGTCATTTGCTTAGGGAATTCAGAGATACATGGCCTGAAGAACTTTCCCAGGGACTACCCCCGATGAGAGACATCCAATATCACATCGATCTCATCCCATGGGCAAGCCTACCCAACTGATCGCACTATCGGTTAAGTCCCAAAGAGAGTGAGATCCTCCAAGGTCAGGTGGATGATTTGTTGAAGAAAGGAATGTTGCGAGAAAGCATGAGTCCATGAGCCATTCTGGCCCTATTAATTCCCAAGAAGGATGGCAGTTGGCAAATGTGTGTGGATGGTCGAGCGATTAATAAAATTACTGTGAAGTACAAGTTTTCAATTCCTCGGCTAGATAATATGTTGGACATGATAGAAGGCTCCAAATTCTCTTCCAAGATGGATTTGAGAAGCAGGTGCCATCAAATTCTAATTCGATCAGATGACGAATGGAAAACAACCTTCAAAGCTAAAGAAGGCCTATTTGAGTGGCTTGTTATGCCATTTGGGCTATCAAACGCACCAAGTACCTTCATGCGAATGATAAACCAAGTGTTGAAGCCATTCATAGGTTGTTTCATCGTGGTTTACTTTGACAATATTCTCATTTACCGTCAAGATGAATCGGCCTATACGACACACCTCAGGGAAGTGCTTCAAGTGCTTCAAATCAACAAGTTATACCTAAATCTGAAGAAGTGTGATTTTCTGATGGATCGTCTTTTATTCTTGGGTTTTGTGGTGTCAGCCATAGGCATTCAGGTGGATGAAGACAAAGTTAAAGCCATCCGTGAGTGGCCTACACCAACCAACATCCATGAATTATGTAGCTTTCATGGGCTTGCGACTTTCTACTGTTGCTTTGTCAGAAATTTCAGCACGATTGTCGCACCCATTACAAACTGCATGAAGAAGGGCCTATTCCAATGGACTTAGGAAGCCGACTGTAGTTTTGCTGAGATTAAGCACAAGTTATCATCCACTCCGGTCCTCGTATTGTTCAATTTCGACAAGGTTTTTGAGGTAGAATGTGACGCCTCATACATGGGGATTGGAGTTGTTTTATCCTACGAAGGTCGACTCATCGCATTCTACAGTGAAAAGCTCAGCGACGCTAGACAAAAATGGTCCACATATGAAATAGAGTTGTATGTTGTGGTACAAGCTCTCCAACATTGGCGTCATTACTTCATCTAGAGGGAGTTCGTTCTAAATACTGATCACTAAGCTTTAAAATACATAAACAGTCAAGCTAACATCAATCGTGTGCATGCTAGGTGAGTCTCATTTCTGCACGAGTTTACTTTTGTGTTACGACACAAGTCGGGGCAACAAAATAAGGTAGTGGATGCTCTGAGTCATCTAGCCGCTCTCCGTATTACACTATCTAGCGAGGTGACTGGGTTTGAGTGCCTCAAGGAGTTCCATGTGGAAGATGATGACTTTAAAGAATGCATGGACAATCGCCCCGGTGACTTTCATGTTCATGATGGATTCATGTTCTACGGGAATCAATTATGCATCCCACAGTATTCTCTACGGGACAAGATCATGCTCGAACTTCATGGTGGTGAGCTTAGAGGCCACCTGAGCCGTGACAAGATGAAGCTAATGACGGAAGAGCGTTATTATTGGCCTCACATAGGCCGCGATGTAGGACAGATGGTTGCCAGATGTCATATTTGTCAGAATTCCAAGGGCCACTCCCAAAATACAGGCCTCTATACTCCCTTGCCAATACCAGAAGGCCCTTGGGAGGATATCTCCATGGATTTCATCTTAAGCCTCCCAAGAACACAACGAGGCGCTGATTCAGTATTTGTGGTGGTAAATCAATTCTCGAAGATGGCCCATTTCACCATGCAAGAAAATGTTCGACGCATCGAATGTGGCCAATATATTTTTTAAGGAAATTGTGAGATTGCATGGAATCCCCAAGACCATAACTTCGGATTGAGATACGAAGTTCGTTAGCCACTTCTGGTGAACCTTGTGGAGCAGATTCGATACTCAGCTTCAGTTTAGTAGTGCTTATCACCCTCAGATAGATGGACAAACTGAGGTTGTCAACAGGACATTAGGTAATCTCATTTGGAGCATTTCGGGAGATAAATTGAAACAATGAGACTTGGCCCTACCTCAGGCTAAGTTTGCCTTCAACAATATGACGAATCGGTCCATAGGAAAGTCCTAATTCCAGGTTGTCTACAGACGGACCCCGCGCCATACACTCGACTTAGTCCCTTTGCCTAAAGTCCGCAGAAAGAGCATTGCTGCTAAACACATGGCCAAGAAGATTGTAGAGATTTATACAGAGGTCCAGAGCAAATTGGCTGAGGCAAATCAGAGATATAAGTCAGACACCGACAAGTGTCGACGAAGCAAGATTTTCGAAGTTAGCAATCAAGTCATGGTTTACCTACGCAAAGAACGTTTTCCGACTGGCACCTAGAACAAGCTCAAACACAAAAAGATTGGGCCGGTACCGATCATTCGGAAGATCAATGATAATGCCTATGTTGTTGATCTTCCCGAAGAACTTGAAATCTCCCGTACGTTCAATGCCGCTGACCTCTACGTGAGCCTGAGGAAAATATGAACTCGAGGTCGAGTTCTTTTCAAGGAGAAGAGAATGATGTAGAGGGTGTGGGGAACCTCTACATGACAAGAATGGACCAAAAGAAGGACCAGCGGAAGACCATTATGAAAGGATTGAAAGCAGTGAAAACAATCAGAGCAAGTGGCATTGCCGACCGGACGAATCCAACAAGGACTGGTCACCAGACTGGTTGGGCCCAACTACGAAAACGGTCCAAACTCACTGGACTATTTTTGTCCAAAATCGACCGTTTGTCAGACCGGTCGTGCATATGACAGACCAACTCAGACCGGTCGTTGACAGGTTGAGTGGTCTCTAGAGAGTTACTAAACTCTCTGGACCGTTTCCGACCGGTCGACCCTAGTCCAGCGGTTTCCCGCGAGCTTGCTATTTTTAGTTTCTCCTTTTCGTTTTAGGAGTTGTTTTTCTTTCCTTTTGCAATTAGGACACCTAAGCTACGAAGCTTAGGGTTTAGTTAGTATAAATAAGATGTTATTTTCGATTTTAAGGATTATTGAATATTTTTAATACAATTTTCAGAGTTCTCTCTATTTTAGCTTGTGTTCTTCGAGTTGCCCCTTAAGCAATCAAGGATTGTTTGCTCGATAGATCCGTGGATTCAGATCAGTTATCTTACGAGAGGGATGGTGATCGATCTGGTCTTGCCTACCACTGCCCCAATATAAAACTCAAATATCGAGGTGAGCCTCACAGATGGGGCTGAACTCACCTGACTGGATTAGGCCCCAGGGTTGCACTTAATCCGCGTTCCACCTGCCATTAGAAGATTGTTAATCCTTACGTTGACCGTTGATATGAGTCCCCACCATTTCTGGAAAATTCACAAAAGATACGCCGGATGGTAAACAAACTAACCCTTCAACAGGTGGCCACAAATAGTATGCATGTTACAATAAAAAAAATAGCAATCGTTAAAATTCAAGTAATAAAAAAGAAGGCTAAATATTCCATTGAGAGGATCTCATAATGTGGAGTTTGTCTTATGAAATGAACATTCACAGCGAGACCCATTGTATCAACGGTTGGGATCACTCTAACATGTCACTTGCCCTGAACATGCCAATGCAACTTCCAATACATGTTCTGACCCGAGGAATTGTGCCGGCCGTCTGCTCGTTAGGTGGTTACAAGATAACTGATCAGAATTTTAGGTCATAACATGTAAATGTGGCCCATCTGATGGACTTCTTAAATCTTGATGCCTATTCAAAAGATAAGTGCGACAAGGCCTCTTCATGCTGTGTGGTATTGTCCAATGGATAGACCATGATGGACGGCTGGGATTCTACACGCATGTCCTATACTGGCACGTGTGAAGTAGAAAAACTTGAAATAATAGGAAAAAGAAAAAAAATAATAAAACACATCCAACACTGTATTCAATCTATTTATTATTTTTCCATCCAAAGAGAACTACAACACATTGGGTCTCATCAACGCTCTCGAGGCTTAGATCTTGTAACAACCCACTCGTACGCCGACTGATGAAGCCTGCAGCGAAAGGAACCTGGATGATTAGTGGGAGAGCATATGCACTGCTGCTGCCTCCATCCAACCGTTAAAGACGCCGCCCGTAGTCCCACATCATTATCATCACCACCATCAGAAACATCGACCAACAACTGCTGCAAAACGACTGTGGGCCACTCACCATGTTTTTTAGAGGAGCCAAGCCCAACTATAGGGTGGCCTGGGTGACACATATTTCCACACGTCCTTTGCTTATTTTCTCAACCTCAGGGCTGAAGGAAGTCGTTTGGAATTTATATGCAGTAACAGAAGAAGAAGAGGTAAGGAAGTGAAATTTGGGGGTTGTTGTTGTTGTTGCTTGTGGAAGAATGCTTTCTTAATGCTTACAAAAAGCATTGTCTTTTAGTTGATGGTTTTAGAAGCTTATCCCAATACTACAAGCATCACAGTTGTCAATGATAGAGCAAACGTGGATAAGAAGCATTTTAGGAACCGCCGGCCACTACCAATTAGATAGCAGCAGGGCTGTCAATGGGCGGCTGGGATGTCCCATTGGGCTTTCATCAATGGCAAATGTAAGACCCAGAGGGAGAACTAGACCTGGGCTTCATGTAAGAGCCCGCCAGCCTGAATCCGGTCTGGGCCGCCTTCTTAAGGTTTTAAGTGCATTTTCTTCAATATCATGCATGATTGAGCACACCATCACACATTTGCTGGCTGGACTCGGGCTGTGTTCGGACGAAGGCCATCTATAATCATCATGTAACCAAGATAACTTGGGCTTAGGCTTCATTTTGTCAGCTGAGCTCGGAAAGCCCAAACCCAGCTGTTGACAGCCTTTGTAAGAGCTGTGGAGTCTAGACAGAGCTAGCCCATTGGTCGCTTAGGCATGCCCTCTGGGAATTTCCAAAAAAGACTGAGGTATGTGGTATGCGAGCTGCGTCTGGGCCTAATATTCAAGCATGTTTAGTGATCGAGTTAGGCCCTGGCTGTGTCAATAAGTTCGACGGCCCAATCAAGTCAATTTAAGGTTTTGAAGCCATTTTCGGAATGTCACGAGTTCACATATTCCGTTTCTTGGTAAATAAATGCATTGTTTTCTGATGGATACGCCCATTTGCGGTGCGAATTAACAGGCTAATGGTGTTGATCATGTTGGTTGTGGACCTTTGGGGGCCCACTTGTGGGCAACCACTTGTGGATTGGGACCCATAGGGAGTGGATCGGGAACCATAGTAAGTAACCGCATCCCTTTTCCTTCCGGGAATGTGATTTTCAAATTCCGGAGGTGGTTAGATGAGATAAGGATAAACCTTATCTCATCTCACCATCTTATCCCTTTTATCTCTCGTATGAGTATTATAAAAGGGATAGTTCTCTTCCGATATACCACACGAAAAAAAAGAAAAATGATAAGTGATATACGGAGAGAAAAGAGAGGAATAGCCTTTGAGAGTTCATCTGGTCTATATATCAGATCTGAGCCATAGATCTGATCCGGTGACCATCTTCACCGTAGGATCAGAGGGGTGAACAGACCTATTTGTTCCCGTAGCAGATAGGCGAACGGCTGGATCTCACCGTACATCCTCGGCTTTGCGAAGGTTCTCATCGAGTAGACCGTCGGATCCTGGAGGCCCACACTTCCGCAAATTACTAACAGTGGTATCAGAGCAATAATCGGCGGATCTCCGATTTAAAGAAGGAATAATCGCAATCGAAGTAAGTGGCCTTTACCTTAGGATTATAAATTATAATTAATTTTATTTTAATAAAATACAATCGATCATCATTTAAATGTTCCTTTTATTTACTGCATTTATTCTAATTTTTTTTTCTCTGAGGTATAGAGGTTAAAAAATTTTAGAATAAGAAAAATAAATAAATAGAATTTTTTTTGGAAGATAGTCCGTTTGATCATTAAGGAACGGCTTATATGTGGGCCCATCACATTAATGGTTTCAATCACTAGATTGCAGGCCCCATGACCGGCTGATAGGTTTTAATCCAAACCATTCAAAATGGGGACCCACCTGACGGACGGATGGCCTAACACATGTGCCATAATGACACGCTGCATGAAGTGGCAGCCATGGCCACCGCCACCGCAGGTAGCAGCCATGGCCGCCCAAACCTCTCTCGATCTCTCACTCTCCTTCTCTTTTTCTGTTTACCAAACCACCGCCGCTCGACCGCCACTGCCGCAGCAGCAGCAGCAGCAGTGCAAGCCGCCGCCGCCGCCGCCGCTGCTACCTGCAGCAGCAGCCACCGTCTCTCTCTCTCTCTCTCTCTCTCTCTCTCTCTCTCCTATTTTACCCATGGCCGCCAGAGCAGCAGGCACGCCGGCCGCTGCCGGAAGCAGCAGCAGCCGCTGCAACCATGCCCGCCGCCACCGCTACAGCCAGCAGCAGCACCCGCAGCCGCGGCAGCAGCGCCGGCCGCCGCCTCCGCCGCTGCCAATCACAGCTCCCCCTCCGAGCTAGACATAATGATGCTGCTGCCCCCAGCTGGATCTCTCTTTTAATGGAAGCAGCCATTGATGGGTTTCTTCAAAACCCTAATATGAAAGAAGAAAGAGAGGTGGGCTTTTATGGGCCTGGGTTGAAGCTGAGATATGGGCCCTTTGGGCCAGGACTGGAGATTCAAAATGGGCCTTTTGGCTTGGCTTGGCTTGGCAATAGCCCTTTATTTTGGAAAATGATAAAGAGCCTATCCTTTTGGGCTATCACTTGAGAAAATTGGGCCAAACATATGGGCCTATAAGTTGGCAAATTGGGCTCATTTTGAATTACCAATCGTTAGCCCAATTTTTTTTTTTTTATATATGATGGCTTAGAATTGATTAAATACTAAATCTACTTTTCATTATTAATTAGTGCAAACTAAAGCTATTAATCACAAATGGGCCAATTTAAGAATTGGGCCTTTATAAAAAGAAAAGAGTTGGGCCTAATTAAAGTAATTAAAGGCTAATCCTCTATGAAAGGATTAGGACCATCAAAGGACATCCATATGCGAATGGATAGTCTAATATTGGCCCAAATTTGAGAACATGACTCTTTACTATAATCATACCATTAATATCCATAATTTTGGACAAAATTAAGAGACCATTATGAGCTATCCATATGTGATTGGACAACCCATATTGATCCCAATATTATGTCCAAATTATAAATGGGCTAAATTAGAAGCCTAATTCACTTCCTTTCAAGATTAAGAGTATCTTGTAAAAGGGCCTTTAATCGGCCATTTATGAACTGATTTAGACCAAGTAATAGGAAGTGACTTGGGGTTTTTCAGCAAGATCTAACCAATGGTATGATCAGATTTTGTGATTAACGGTCCAGATATAAAATTACCATGATGATCGATGTATGTATTAAAATGAAAGCATATGATTTAAATTATGAATTTTTTTTTATCTCAAAATATCTATTGATTACTTAATGTATATATGCATGCATATGTGTAAAAGTGAATGAAGATCATGATAAATATCCATACGATCACTATTGATCACGGGTTCACAAATGAACAAAACCATCATTAACTATGATGATCAACATTGATGAGAGGATCCATCATCAATGGTGAACATTAATAGTAATGATCGGATCCATCATGAATGGACACGATAAATGGGATGATTATATTGTCCTTTAATCGTAGAACTTTTAATATATGATCGATAATCATGATAGTTTTCTTTAATCTAATGATTTATTCATTTTGACTTTAATTTTTATATGATTAAAATTAAGTCATCATTTCATTAGAAGATAGAACTCTTATCCCAAGGTTGTGCATAACCTAAGTGGGAGTTTCATTCCTTCCGTGAACGATGCATAAACCCATAATGGTGGGTTGTAGGTTATACAAATAGATAGTCGTAAAAGCATCAATTTCATTTTATTTAGAGAACTTGATTGATCTACACCACCCATACAGGTATGTAGGCTTTCAGATCCCTTATAAGATGGATTGCATACTTTTATAAACTTAAAAGTTTGAATAACTGGTAGAAATTCTGATGATTAGTGCCAATACTTTAGATCATAAGCTAAGTACTGATACATGATGCGATGTAGAGATGGCCTCTAAAGCTTTAATCGCCGATCAACTAAAAGGACAACATTTCGACGGCAACAACTACGAAGACTGGTCCCGCGCAGTGCGAAGCCTTCTGGATGAAGATGACATTTCACACACTTTGGATGGGGTTCAAGAGGAACCCATAATGGCTGAAAATGGAAATCTAGGTGAACATAGGGCCGCGATGAATCGCTACAACAAGTGGCGTAAATAAAATCGCTCTGCCCGTAATGTTTTGATTAGCACAATGCACAAAGAACTCATACCCACGTGTGAAGTGTATGAAACCGCTAAGGGGATCTGGGATGCACTGGCTAATGCCTATAAGCAGAAGTCAGATGCAAAGGTTCGGGCTATGGAATTAGAGTTCCAAGAATACAGGATGCCTGTAGGTTGCCCCATCAAGGATCATATCCGTAAGATGGAGCAGATGATAGGCGCCCTGAGGAATGTAGGGTGCAAACTAACTGAAAATCAAAAGATTATAGCTATGCACCGTTCCTTACCCGAATCATGGGCCCAAATCAAAACGATTCTGAACCATACTGATTCTATCACAACGTTCAGAGACTTTTGTGGCCATCTGGTACGAGAGGTTGAAATGAATGCAATTCAGCCAGGTTCGGCCAAGGCTTTTGCAGCAGAAACCCACAAGCGGAAAGCTAACAAGAGAAAGTTCAAAGCTCGCAAGAAGACGAAGAAGAACAATTAGGAACAGAAGACCGCAACGCCTCCTCCAAATCCCAAGAAGGGGAAAGGAAAGAGGAAACCTAAAAAGACAAACATCACCTGTTTCATTTGCAGGAAATCCCGGCCATTATGCCCGTCAGTGTGCCCAGAAAAAGATGGTAATTCCTCAGTCACAAGATACTTTATTTGTAGGTGTTTGTTCTGAGATCCTTTCCGTTGATATCCTATCTAACGAGTGGATTTTGGATTCAGGCGCAACAAAGCACGTGACACGAGATCGTCGAGAACTCGAGGAATTTCGACCTATAGCCTCAGGGAGCTATAGGGTGTACATGGGGAATAACGCTGCTGAAGACGTGCTAGGGATTGGTGTTTATCATCTCCGTACGCGCGTAGGGCACACAATAACCCTCCATGATACTCTTTATGCACCGGGCATGCGCCGGAATTTAATTTCTGTTTCTAGATTGTTAGTTAATGGTTTTGACATTCGTTTTTCCGGGACAAGAGTTTCATTAAGACTAAATAACCTCATCTTTGCATGGGAAAATTTAATTTCAGATTTATTTATTCTAGATGTAGAACATGATAATGTGCCTCTTGCTTTGTCTGCTATATCGAATGAACATGTAGTATCTGAATCTTTAAAATGGCACGCGAGGTTAGGTCATATTGGAAACGACCGTATGACAAGACTAGCTAGATCTGGTCTGTTAGGTTCATTATCCAAGGTTGATTTGCCATTTTGTGAACATTGTGTGTCCGGGAAGACTTCTAAGAAACCATTCCCTAAAGCGACTAGGTCGAAGAGTTTACTAGAGATAATCCATACAGATATCTGTGGACCCTTAAATGTACATGCTACAAATAGATGCCAATACTTCGTCACATTTATTGACGATTACTCGCGCTATGGATATGTGTATCTCATCTCCCATAAATCTGAGGCTTTTGATTGTTTTCTCAAATTCAAAGCTGAAGTTGAAAATCAGCTTGAGAAAAAGATTAAAATTCTTAGATCTGATAGAGGTGGCGAGTATATATCTGAAGCGTTTAAATCATACTGTGCAAACGTTGGCATCATCAGGCAATACACTATGGCTTATACTCCACAACAAAATGGGGTTGCAGAGAGAAAGAACAGGACACTATTGGACATGGTCAGATCGATGATGGCACATGCCAATCTCTCTACCACATTCTGGGGAGACGCGCTTCTTACAGCCATCTACGTCCTAAATAGAGTCACAACTAAATCCGTTCCTAAGACCCCATATGAGATGTGGACTAGGAGGATTCCTTCTCTAGCCGACCGACGTCCTTGGGGATCTTTAGCATATGTTTTATTGCCTACTCAGCATAGAAGTAAACTTGATAGTAAAGCTATTGAGTGCGTATTCATCAGGTACCCAATGCACTCAAAGGGATACGTTCTAGTTTATGAGGATCGTGGAGGATGGACTGAGATTGAATCTCGGGACGTAACCTTCGTCGAAGACAGATACCCCAGCCGAAAGAAACAAAAGGTTTCCACCGAACTTTTTAAAATTCCCGATGTATCTCAAGAGAGTGGGAGTTCTGCTTCTGAAAATGGAGATACTCCTATAGTTCATCAGGATAGTGGGAGTACATCTCAGCAGGCTCCTGAGTTACGTCGAAGTGAAAGAGGTTTGATTCCCAGAAGATATTTCGATATCGATGGTCAATCTTTCTCTTGTGTTGCGGTTGACGATGATGAACCTGATTCTTATCAGGATGCGTTATTATCTCCGAATTCGGCTGATTGGGTAACTTCCATGGACGAGGAGATTACCTCCATGGAGAAGAACAAAGTCTGGGAACTTGTAGATCTGCCTTCCAATCGCAAAGCAATTGGTAACAAGTGGGTACTTAAGATCAAAAGAAAGGCAGATGGTACAGTGGACAAGTACAAAGCAAGATTAGTCGCAAAATGTTTTACACAAAAAGAAGGTGTTGATTATGAGGAAACTTTTTCACCTGTTGTAAAATTTTCCTCAATCCGCATGATCTTGTCCATTGTCGCAAGTTTAGACTTAGAGTTATATCCAATGGATGTAAAGACTGCTTTCTTAAATGGTGATTTGGATGAAGATATTTACATGCAATAACCCATAGGTTATGTGGACAAAAAGTATCCAAAGAAAGTCTGCAAGTTGTTACGATCTATTTATGGGTTGAAGCAATCTTCAAGGCAGTGGTACATGAGGTTCCACTTAGCAATCACTACTTTTGGATTCACAATGAGTGAAGAAGATCATTGTGTATACGTGAAACGGTCTGGAAGATCTTTTCTGATACTATTTCTATATGTAGACGATATCCTATTAGCTGGTAATGACATGCAACTGTTGATGATGTCTAAAGATTAGCTTTTCTCGAACTTTGAGATGAAAGATCTTGGTGAAGCTAACTTTATTCTAGAGGTTAAAATCATCAGGAACCGTTCTAGGAGATTCTTAGGCTTGTCACAAGCCACTTATATACAGAAGATCTTAGAGCGGTTTAGGATGAAAAATTCAAAAGCTGTTGAAACCCCTATGGATAAAGCTACCAAGTTAGACAGGAAATCATGTCCCCAGACAGAAGCTGAGAAATCGGCAATGTCCTCAGTACCTTATGCGAGTGCAGTAGGCAGCTTAATGTATGCTATGCTTTGCACCAGGCCAGATATTAGCTATGCAGTTGGCATAGTCAGCCGTTACCAGAGTAACCGGGGATAGTCTCATTGGCAAGCCGTGAAACGTATATTCCGCTATCTCAGAGGAACCAAGGACTTGATGCTGTGTTATGAAGGTGCGAGTCTTGAGCTCAAAGGATATTCAGATGCCGCCTGGGGTAATGACGCCGACGAGGGCAAGTCTACTTCAGGATATGTCTTCTTGCTCGGAGGGGGAGCTATCTCTTGGTCGAGCAAGAAACAGACATCCATGGCACTTTCATCTATGGAGGCCGAATATATTACATGTTGTGCTGCAGTTCAAGAGTGTGTATGGGTTCGCAGATTCCTACAAGGATTGGGTGTTGTTCCAGGCATACATAAGCCTATATCGTTGAGGGTAGACAACACCTCGGCCATTGATTTGGCAAAGGATCCCAAACACCACCAGAAATCGAAGCACATTGAGATAAAGTATCATTACGTTCGTGATCAAGTAAAAGAAAAGAAGGTTATCCTCGGCTACATTCCTACCAAGGAAATGATGGCTGATCCCATGACGAAACCTATAGCTAGAGATCTATTTCAGGTTCACGTCAGACAGATGGGATTGAGGAAAGCTTGAATGATATGCTTGTATCATGTATCTTTGATCTTTCATGAATAATAAATTTCATTTTATTCAGTATTGAGCACTTGTTAGACTAGGTATGTAGATTATCAGCATTTTCTTTGAGATCAAGTAAGATTTCAACTATTATCGGCAGGCCGGTTACCCACTCGCACGGGTTGACCAACCCTAAATGTACAAGAGAGGTATACTTGGGGTGATGTTCATACACTGAGGTATGAACCACCCTTTATTGAAAATGATAAAGGATGAGGATGCGAATGAGTTGTATCCGCCTTCAGTCCAATAAGATTGAAGATGAGACTGACAAAGTCGAATAACATAGTCGCACCATTACTCATAATGCGAATAATGTTAAGGCCTGAATCACAGCCAAGTCGTGAGGTTATGAGATGAGTCATACCTCATGTGAGATGACCTGCGTAATGTAGACCCGACAGATACCTAGTATTATCTACTTTACGGCGTGGATTGTAGCCACGTGCTTGGACCTATTACCTATAGATTGCTTTGATTCGATCTAATCATTGCAACGTGCGAATAGCCAGTCCCGTAGGTGACTCTTTGTGTCCTCACCTACCCTCCTCTTGTGTACATGAGGATGAGATTGAGTGTCGCTACTTTAGTATACGATGACGAAAGGCCCTTGATTGGCCAGACTCGGTTATACTAGGAAAGCGGCTTGATCAATTCTAAATTATACACCTGCGTGGGGAAGATCCGGTGACAGCTACACCAAGTTTCTAGAACTATAAATACGCACTTAAAGACTTATCCGCCGGCAGTATCGAATTTTCTTAGACTTTTACAAACGATATTCTCTTTCAAAATATATATGTTACTTTAAAAAGAATTCAAATTGATGTTTGCAGATAATCAAGTTTTTCAGAATAAAACTCGATAAGTTGGATAAGTGCGTATGTTGGCCGAGTACTCCAGATTGGGAGTTAACTCTATCCGGTGTGGTCATGCGGACTAGGACAGGCAATGTAAAGCTTGGGTTATTGAGTGCTAGATAGGTGGTCTCTTAGTACTCAAACACCTGTGAGAAGATAACGGTGTTCCAGCTGGTCCCACGCTTCTGATTCTTTTGATCGTGATTCTTTGGTTTTGATTATTATGTGATGAGTTAGATGAACTCTCATGATGTGTCTACCCCATAATGTGATTGAGTGGGAGATGTTGGTTGTGGACCTTTGGGGGCCCACTTGTGGATTGGGACCCATAGGGAGTGGATCGGGAACCATAGTAAGTTACCGCATCCCTACCGCATCCCTTTTCCTTCCGGGAATTTGATTTTCAAATTCCGGAGGTGGTTAGATGAGATAAGGATAAACCTTATCTCATCTCACCATCTTATCCCTTTTATCTCTCGTATGAGTATTATAAAAGGGATAGTTCTCTTCCGATATACCACACGAAAAAAAAGAAAAATGATAAGTGATATACGGAGAGAAAAGAGAGGAATAGCCTTTGAGAGTTCATCTGGTCCATATATCAGATCTGAGCCATAGATCTGATCCGGTGACCATCTTCACCTTAGGATCAGAGGGGTGAACAGACCTATTTGTTCCCGTAGCAGATAGGCGAACGGCTGGATCTCACCGTACATCCTCGGCTTTGCGAAGGTTCTCATCGAGTAGACCGTCGGATCCTGGAGGCCCACACTTCCGCAAATTACTAACAGATCAGAGATACGTGGAAGTCATTATCAGAATTGAATCCTGCGTGTACTCTGCAACTACATTGGCCACTTTCCATATCATTCCTGGGCAAACTAGCTACCGCCCTGATGTTTGAAAACGGTGGGGAATAGAATAGGGGAGTCAAACGGGCCAGGCTCCAGAAAACAAAAATCACAGGTCCGACCCATAAACAACCCAACAACCGAAAATGATCAACTGTTTTAGGCACGAAGCTAACCAGGATTTTTTTTTTTAAGCCGGAACAACGAGGTGTAAAATCATCTTCGCATTTAGGGTGGTTGTTAAAACTTTGCTATATTTAAACATCAGATCAAGCACATTTTGATCATTTCAATGGTCGTGCATCAGACCAACTGTAGCTAAAAATGCCATGCATGCAGCGGCCTAGCATTTTACACCCTTCTAAGACTTAATCCAACAGTTGGTATTTTACCCCTCTGAAAGAAGGGTTGCTAATACTTAGTTTCATAAGACTTAATGGGCAAATCAATTTGCCCAAGGGGAGGGAGATATCACCCATGGCACTAGACCTGGCAAAATTCAACCTAACCTACTAACCCGACCAGACCCAACCCGATTTTTTCTAGTTTAGGGTTAGAAAATGTGACCCGAATTCAATTTTTGGGTTGACCCGACCCGACCTGTATTTTTATGGGTCGGGTTAGGGTTAAAGGTGACCTGACCCAACCTGAATCATATAAGGGTTAAGTAGACTATAATATATTAATTTTCTTATTAGTTAAATAATACATAGTTTTTTTTTCTCATACACCCTGTTGGGAACGGTCCACATGTTTGTCAATTTAATAAACATGTGCACAACAATAATCACATTTTATGACATGTACAACTAAAATATCATGAGATTTTTTGTAACACCCTAAAAAATTATTTGTGATCTTGCATGTACGCGGGTGCTTACACACATGTACATCCCAAATCTTGAACCCATATTTTAACAACACTTAGAATGTTCATCCACATATACACATTTAGACTCATACACCTTGTAACAATCACCTAATTAACCGTGGATCCTGGTAGAGCAAATCATCCAATTGTCCAGCTCACCTTCAAATGAGCTGATCTTTATAAACCAATTTAGTATGTGAGCATGTTTGTGTATTACCCTTTAATGCATCTCAGGTCCACACACCTCATCAAAATTATTTTATCGTGAATCTAAACCATTGAAATTACTCATTCTAACCCATTAAACCTGTCCAACTAGTAAATTTCGATCTAGACCCCATCACCATTTCAATCTCCGTTATTAATAATAACTTAAACCATTCTTTTAGGATGTGGTCATTTAAACTTCGAACCTCTACCTCATTTTTTAGCTTGCAACTATAAGATATTCATCAAACCAAATGGGCGATGTGGATTTCTCAAATCCATCATCGGTGGATCCAATGCACTACCTTTTCTAAAAGGAAAAAAAAAAGAAAAAAATATAATATAATACAATTATGGCCAGCATTGAAACGCTGACAAAAAACCAAGCCGTGACAAAAACCTAGCCCGCTCCCAACCACTGCCGCAGCTCGACCTCACTATCGATCCCAACCATCCACTGTTTAATATCCATTTTATAGATCCAGATCGTCCAGCATGTTGCCTTGAAGATTTTGACAGCAGACATCCAATCCTCATTGTTCCCAATCATGCAGCCCACCTGAAATTTTATATCTGATTCACGTTTTGGCCCATGGTCTGTTCTAACCTGGTGAATCTGATGGACGGATTGAATTTCTCTCAAACCATTCAAGTTGACCCCACTTAGTCCCATTTCCAATTGCACATCTGCATGCAACCTATGACCCACGTCCGTACGTGAAACCAAGATCCCCAAACCCTACGTCTCCCTCCTTTTGTGCAAACACAACTCGCCATAACCATCTGTCCAAACAGCCACCCACTATGTTGTGACCCACCATTCCATAGGAACAATCCATATGCACTAGATGATCATCAAACCCCATCCGTTGATATTACTCACTCTGATACCTTTTATGTGGTCCGCACCGTTCACCGATCAACTTCATTTTCGAGCTCCTATTCTAACTCAACTTGCCGAAATTGGTGAACAGCTTTGATTTCCTCTCATATTAGCCTAGTGGACCCCACTTCATCACACAAAAGACCGACTATTATATCTCCCACCCGCAAACAACGTGTTCAACCCAATTTTCATTTTCTCTTTCCAATCTTAGAGAGATTCTGTCTCACAATCCGTGTGAGTGCACTTCGCATGATCTCAGCCATCTAAACCTTTCATCGAACGGTAGACAACGCACCAGCACTCTTTTTTAATGGATCTTCCAACGTTAGAAATCGGGGATACCAATAGCAAGAGATAGAGAAGAGAATCGAAACCTAAAAACGTAATATGGAAAGAAAAAGAAGCAAAAGAAAAACAGATCAGAAGGAAGAAGAAAAAGAAAATAAGATTAGAGGAAAGAGAAAGAGGAGTCGAGAAGAAATAGGAAGAAGCCCTACAGACCATTTCACTAAGCTGGGATAGCTAGGATTGACGATTCATAGAAGCTCCACCTAAGGAGCCAAACCTTCATCAGATCATTCACAGCATCAACAATTAGGTGATCTCCTGGTTGAACCCTACGTTAACCTTTAGATTGATTCTATTTGAATATTTGTTACATATTGTAGATTTAATGTATTTAATGTTGTTATGAGTTATGAATTGAATGCTAGTGTTATATGCATCTACTTTAATCTACAAATTGGTTAGTTGATCACTAAAATGTGGGTCAACCCAACCTGACCCGGTTTAATTTGGGTTGGGTAAGGGTTGGGAAAATCCAACCCGAATTCAATTTGGGTCGGGTTAGGGTTGAGGTGGAAACGACCCAACCCGAACTTGACCCAACCTGACCCATTGCCACCTCTACATGGCACCCTCCGACTGAGCACAGTCTACTTAGACGGACTGATGAGCAGCTCGATGAACAAGCATATTCAAAAGATACTAATATAAAATGTGATAATCCTTGCCTGTTAAACGGGTAAGTCAGTAAAGCTTAAATGGAAAAAAACTGAGCAATCAACAAGGCTAAGGAAAGTTAGTAAAATATTGCATCCACAAAATAAAGATAAGTAAAGAAAGGTTTTTCATTGATTTCAAAAAATGTCTGAAGGCAGTACATTTAAAAGAAAAAAAATGCCTAAAGGCAGTACATTCAAAAGAAAACAAAAATACAACTATTTGATAAGAAAGGCTGGAGGGTCTTAGACAGTTGAAGGAGGTTCAGTAGCGACGGGCTCGACGACTGGGGCAGAAGGAGTAGATGACTCAGTAGTTGAGGTCAAGGCTTAATTAATAACCTCCTTCCTAGTGTCAGGGGCCTCAATCGCCACTCTTGTCTCCTCTTCTTCAGCAGCCTTCTCCTCTTCAGCGATCTTCATCTCATCACTCTCATAGCCTAAGAGGTCGAGGCCAGGATGCAGTTATTGGATCACCTTCCGAGCCTGGCTCCGGGCAGTAGTATACACTAGGAGACAATCCTCATTATAAGCGTCGGAGTCCTTAAAGGCCTCAATCGCCCGGTCCCCTTCACTTCGGAGCTTCTCTTCCAAACCAACCTTAATTCTTTACTTTTAACTTGGTGATCTCAGCCTCCAGAGCGACCTTCTAGGTGACTTCGGCCTCCAAACGAGGAACTGTTAGCTCCCAAGGAGAAGTCATGGAAGATTGAGCCCCCTCTGAATAAGGGGGTAGTGTGTTGAACCCCCACAGGGGATGAGGCTCTCGGGGGGGCTATGATGATAAAGCCTGAAGACTTGGTGCAATAGTCTCTTGAGGATGTGGTGCAGAAGGTGCATGAGGATGAGATGAAGTGGAGGGCCCCACCCCTTTCGTCTTATTCGGAGCCTTGCAAGGAAGGAGGACCATGGCGGCTCTTTTCTTGCTGGGCTCCCCAGAAGTCTTCTCTTCGAAACAAGAATCCATGTTAGAAACACAAAGAGATCTATTACTCAGCATAAAGGAGAATAAAGATGAGTTAGCATTCACCGAGGATGAGCCCACTCTCTAAAAGTGAAGAAGGAGCTACAAGAACCTTTATGTTCAAGGAGTCATTGTGCACTCGAATGGCCTTCTTAATCTTCTCCTAAATTCCCCCGTGAAGACTCGATTTTTCAACTGGTACTCCTACAGACAAAAATCAAAGAAAGTTTAGAATCGAGTTATCAGTTATAGTGCTCGGCTCGGAAAAATGAGACCTAAAATATTGATGAGGACCCTGGCCTGGGAGAACGGCATAAGGGACTGAGCTCCAACTTGGTGCCTCCTCAGTCTCAAAAGTCTCCCAGGCACCTGAGGCAAAAAACCACCAATTTTTTCACTTCTTATTAGAGGATGAGTTCTCAAGGATAAAGTTTTTTCCATGCCAATATCCAAGGTAGTACCACCGTTATATTGGGGGTTCTTCTTCAACTAGAACATTCTGAGAAAATCTCTTGTGCTAAGCTCCCCAATACCGGCTTGTTTCCACGGTACATAGGAGGCCAGCTTGACTCTCCAGTCATTCAATGTGAGCTACCTAGGGGCGATCCCCAATTCAATTAAGGCATCCTTTACGTAGGGATGTAGTTGAAGTCTAAACCCTACTTAGAAGAAATAAGTGTAAATAGCCACCTCCCCCCAAGGTGGCTTACTAAGAAATTAAGATGGACCGAAACTTCTCCAGATCCTCTTCAGTGAGGGTGAAAGGATGATTGTCAGCGGAGTATTCAGATGGAGGTTGATTATGTCTCCTAGGGGTTGATGATTAGAAGAAGAAGACGAATCAGGGGTGTGATGCCCCAAAGCTTCTGCTTTCGACTTAAAAGATTCAGAATGGTTGACCATGGTGGAAAAAGAAATGCGAAAAAAGGGAACTGTAAATCAACAGTGAAGAATGAAGAAAACCCCAAGGGCTGGATAAATGCCAATCTACGGAGATAAGGAAGAAGAAAGTACAAAGGAGAAAATGAGTGTTGTGATTAAATCTCTAAGTGCGACAGAAGAAGGTAAGGACGTAGAGTTTTAGCAAAGAGAGGAGAAGAAGTCTCAAGGTTTTGTGCCCCAACGAAGAAGAAGGGTGGGGCATTTATAGAAAATCATGCCTCCATCCCTCTCTCTTCTCCCAAGGACGACACTATGCACTTTCCCGTTCATTACGACATATGAGGCGACACACCATCTTTAAGGTGTTGTAGCTTTTCGTACGGAAAGGAATGATTGTAACGTTTTAGTCCACATCTATTTAATGTGGTTATTTAATACGACGACATTTCAAGAACTGTACAAAATTGCGACTGTTACTATTTAAGTTAGGCGCAAGAAAGCTTTATCAGATGAATTGAGGACATATTTCAATTTTTGTGCTCGGCTTCTCTGACCACGAAACTTGGGGGGCAACTATTATGGGTAATTTTGAGTATATCCTTGATCGTGGCCCAAAAGATGTGCAGCCGTCAATATGTGGCCCACTGATGTCAGCTCACCACACGTGTTAGAGAATGATCGAAGCTTGTCAAGGCAGAAAGCCTTTATACTCATCTGCAGCCATGGATTAGATCTGAGGCCTTGACATCGACCTCAGGTAACGGACTAAGTCCTGAAGACTTGGCTTCAGCATCGGATAATGGAAAGGGCCTGAGGCCTTGGCTTCGGCCTCAAACAACATACATATATAGAATTGAGGCCTCAGCCTTAGGCATTGATGCTTGCCATGTAGCAGTCACTCTATCTTGACAACTCGACTGAGGATATCGAGGGCTACCTGCACCAAACATCCACGGACTTGAGCACTTACCTCACCATCATATAAATATAACGATTAGCACTAGAATCCGCAGGATTCGGACATGATAAGCATAATCTCTAATAAACTGAAAATGTATCCTAGACAGGATCTAATATGAAAACGTATCATAGATGAGATCTATGAATCCACCGCCATAGGCTATAATCATCAGCTATAAAAGGACACCTCCGCATCACCTCAAGGTACGCATTAACGGACCACGCAATACAAAACTAAGCTCTTATGTTCAATCGTCTCCCTTATCGATTTAAGCATAGGAGGGTCCTCCACCGGCACGACCGACATCCCCTCATGATCGTCCTTCGTGGTTGCAAGTCTATCAATCAGTATCGTTTATCATCGTGTCCACGTCGAATGATGGAGATCTACCATTGATCATTGATCAACATCTGTTGTCCAATTTCGAACGTTAAGAGGCAGCTCTGGTATTGCCCAAGTTTGTGGTTTTGTTTTTAATTTCAATTCTATTGCTTTATAAGTGGATGTAAAAAGGATTAAGGTAATTCTAAGACGTGCATTAGGGTTTGAGAAGGTTTTTGGAGAGGGAAAAGCTAAGGTTTTCTCTTGGGTGCTTTGATCCGGATAAGATGCATCTCTTGTAACTTTGTTTTTCATAATGCATTGATCACTTTGTGTTGTGATTTTTTCCCCAGAAGGTTTTTCTACTGTAAAATTGGATTGTCGTCTATGTCATTTTGCTTAATGTAATTGTGATTGCTTTGTTTGATTCTATTAAGTCCTTCCGTGAGTTCCCAATGGAGGGTCCCAATGTAAACCAAAGCTCTATGGGGCCATTTAAAACCAGTGTCAGATGGATCCCCATGTAAACCAAAGGTTTGTGGGACCATGTAAAACCAGTGTTGTAGGGAACCCATCCTACAACAGTGGTTACACGGAACCCATGCAAGAAAAAACTTGTGGGGTCCACTGTGATGTGCGTATGGTATGTACTTTGTCAATCAATTTGGTCAGCTCATCTTAAAACATGATCCCAAAAATGAGATGGATCCAAGACTCATGGTGCAAGGGTGGAGGGACACTCACAATATAAACGCCCCCGTGGGAGAATATATTCCAGTGACATATTCGCTACTTCCAAGATTCAAACACTTGGCCATCTGCTTTGATACCATGTCAAACAACTACTTAATCTAAAAAGTCAAGCCATTAAAGGATGTAATGGTGTATCAATGTATATCAAGGGAATTTAACACTAAGAAAGATCCTATGAACAGTTTGGGTGATGTTGTGGTGTGGGGCCAAGGAGGCAACAATGGTGAGCGTTTTCATCCCACTGTCTTGTGTGGTGGGGCCCGCTAGTCTTGAATTTGCCTCATTTTTCCGCTTTTGTCCAGCTTGAGCTGGTGAAACTGATGAACTGATACATCAGTGGTGGAGCCCACTGGGTTTGGGGCTTTTTCTAATGTGTCATCTCACTGTTTTAAGAAGAAAGGTTTGATCCATATCATCTTGACTTGATGCTGCTTCCTCTCTTTATTTATTTAGTTATTTTTTTTTAACAATACCAAATTGGGCTCTTCCAACCTGACAAAAGAAAAAAAAAATGTAATTATTAACAAAGTTATTTTTTTTCTTCAAATTCAAAAGATTCTTCTTATTTTATATAAAAATATTGTGACATTTCATTTCTTCGTAGTTTTTCAAAGTGATGGCAATGGATGATTCCATCATGTATAGTTGAAAAGTTGAGTCACTAGAGGTTTTTCAAATCAGAAAGGTCTTTAAAAAAAACTTTTATAATGAAACTTACCGGCTTCACACTTGTTTATTCCAAATTTTGGACTAATGAGTTCCCTGTGTGATCCACATGATTGGATCAGCCCGATTTCCTGGGCCTCTCATTAATTGATTAGGCGCACTGGATGCACAGTTCGGGTGGGGGAGGTGGTGGTGGATTTTGGACTGTTACCACCTGTAATAGCATTCTCCTACCTATAGGTAGTAATATACAACATGTGGGCCCATTCATACAGAACTTATTCACCGGCGTATAGAAGTTTTTCAATTGCATGGAAACGTGTTCACATGATCGCGTGTGGAAAACTTCTTCCCATAATTTATTCATCTTACCGTGTGGGTCATCCCACAATCGCATATAACAAGTCCCACCACCATGATCAGCTCAACAGTGTGAATTGAATGCCTACTATTGAAAACCTCTTCGGGGCCATAGCAGTTTTGGATCAGGCTGATATTTGTGTTTTCCCTCAAACCAGGTACATGTGACGTTATGAACAGGTTGGATGACAAATAAAAATCACCGTGGACCTAAGAAGGTTTCAATGGTACTGGACATTCATTATCCCCACTGTTTCCTATTGAAGACCATTTGAACTTTGGATATACTTTGATCTTGGGTCATGCCCAAAATGAATTGGGAAAACGGAAGGACGATGGGGATAAGACATACAACCACGGCAGGCTCCACAGTTTACTCATGATCAGTAAGCAAACTGCTTCCCCTGTGGGGCAACTTTCGCAGGGTTGGATCTCATATAATTGAAAAAAAAAAAGAAAAAAAATAAATCCACAGATGCATAAAATAGATTCTTCTTTGATGATTTTCAGCCCGTTTGGATGTGCGCACTTCCTCAATGAGGGGTTTTGAAAAGGGGATTCCAAGCCTGCCTTTTCGGCTGAGTTGGCAGCATACTTCTTTGATGATTTTGGGGATGTTTTCATTCGCTTCTCAAATTGGTGGGTTTTTTTTTTTTCCCTTGATTTTGTCAAGTACTGGAAGATGGAGATTTGCAAAGTGAATCCAAACTCACACCATCAACCGTCATTTGGATCAAACTGCTCTTATGGCTCAAACGTCCCTTTGGAGGGTGCATCCAAAAATGCCCCTTGGTGGATACCTGGGTCTTGTTTGGGTGCCATTAAAACCAAGTTCTCATATCTTCTGTTTCTAACTCCAGGATCAAATGGACACTTTTGCGTGCAATTAATTTAGAAAGGTTGTGTGGCCTTTGAAAGTTTAGGAGATGTTAAATGAAATTTTCAAGATAAAGGTATTTATAAAAATTTAAAAATCCGTGCACTTAGAAACAATAGCTTGGATTTACCCACGAAATCAAGTGGCTAGGATTGTGTGAAATTGTAATAATATGTGGCCCACTTAACAATGTGAATTTGTGTAACTATCTATATGAATTTGTGATTTTGCGGCCATTTAACCATGCCATCATGAAATGCATGTCTGACCACTTTTTTTTTATTTTCACAATCATTCCGTGATCATATGATACCTCTTTTCATGCATAAGCTTCCACGCCACTTAGTTTTATTTAATCAAAATTATATGTTAGAGATCAATTTTAGTAGGGATTAAAAATCAAAATATAATGTGTCAAGTCTAGATGATGGGACATAATTTGTAGTACATACCGTGAATAACTTCTAACTTATCAAGTGTATCTGACCTGTCAACCTGTTCATCAGGGTTGTCCGCATCGAAAAGGTCATTTTTTTTTATTATTATTGGTAGATATGGTTTTCTATGGTGTGGCCCAGCTGATGAGCAGATGGGGCTGATTTTTGCACAAGATGATTTTTATAATACGAACAACCTACTGGAAGTATTGGATGTGGCCAGCACATGTTAAGTTGAAAGTTTTTAGATGGGTGGACTAAAATTTTAGGTGGCACCCAACACGGGCATCTTTGGATGCCACATACAGCGGTTGAAAATTATTTTTTATGAAGGCCTAGGGGGATATACCATAGTACTGGTGTGAGTATCCTTCTGAATGGAGCTTGGATGGTGTAGAGTGCATATTTAACTTTTGCCACCTAAGGTGTATGATGACCTGATTTTATAAGGGTTTATATGGTTCACACCTGCCATGAATAGGCACGGTAAGACTACTTTTTCCCCTAATATCTCCAACCATTTTTCAGACAAGTTAGGCTGTTTTTCCTTATTTTTCCTATAAATTCTCCTGACTGAGAGGCAACATTTTTTTTCTTTCAGAAAGGTGGTTGCACACCCCCTATAACTTTGTTCATGACAAAAAAAATAAAAAATAAAAAAAAAAATAAAATAAAAAAACATTTACATCAATTCAGGTGGGTTCCACCAAAAAGAAAAAGAAAAAAAGAGGGCCTCACCTATCATTTTGAATTGTGTGGTTGTGGTTTAGATACCCAAAGACAACATGACGAGCCATTGAATTAGTAGAAAAAAAAAAAAAAATAGACGTCATCCAAAGAGGCCCTTAAATAAAATCAAATCAATTTTGAAATGAGAAACAAAAAGAGGGTTGAATCCTGATTACTTTGGTAAATAATGGAGTTCAGATATGCAGCAAGTAGAGAGACAGTAAGCAGTTTGCAATCAGTTGGACAGGATGGGTCATCTTGCTCAACCGGTTGGGCAGGTCAGGCAGGGCAGGGTTCAATCTTTTACTTAATTAAATGGATCACATTTATTTATTTATTTATTATCTTTTATTGGCCTAAACCCGATCCACCACTCATTTAGCATGGACCAAACGTAGTTCAAAGGCCAATCGGGCCAGCCCACACCTAATTTGGACGAAGATGTTTGGAGCGCTTCTCTTAGCTGATTTCTCCGCCTCAAACGATGGTTTTTTCTACATGAATGCCCCTATGACTTGCGAAGACACTAGAACAGATGAGGTGCCTTGTGTCCGTGGAGAGCAGATCAATGATTTGTGAACGTTGACTTTAATTTTCATTTCACAAGATATTCATTAAGTTAGAGTGAAATTGTCCAACACATCCAAGAATCCAGACTTGTAATGACATGCATTTTCGGAAAAGCTCCAGTGGGCACCAGTCGACCTTGCTGGTCATGTTATCATAACAATCTATTTTTCTCATGTCTATGGACCACCTTATGAGTTAAGGGTCTTATTTTTGGGCCAATGGATCTTCATACTGGGCCTTAATGATCACATACATTGAACGGATGTTAAGAATCATCTCTACAACCTCTTTCTATGCAAATTGACAGACATTCTCTTGTATACTTTGTGGAGTACTATGAACCCTAAACCCAATGCTGCAAGCTTGGATCCATCAGTGCCACAATGAATAAAAATATTCAGAATGGCAGAGGTGGGATAGCTTGGGGTCAATGGCCCGCTAAAAGATAGACCGACCATTCAAATCCCAACCCAAGTCACAGCCCACGGACCTGTGACTGGATTCTCACCCATTTACTAAATGGATTTATTATGTTAACACATGGTCCCACAGAATCAACAAAATGTTAGGCCTGAGCGCCACTCCTTTGGCCCATTTATTTAAGGGCTCTCATTTTAGGCCCCTCAGTAACTTT
Source organism: Liriodendron chinense (assembly GCA_003013855.2). Classification (NCBI taxonomy): domain Eukaryota; kingdom Viridiplantae; phylum Streptophyta; class Magnoliopsida; order Magnoliales; family Magnoliaceae; genus Liriodendron; species Liriodendron chinense. The sequence continues at coordinate 316,100 of PVNU02003543.1, read as the reverse complement.
TATGATATTTGGGAATTGAAACCTTCTATTAGTACTTGCATCTGAGACGAGTCCGCCATAGCCTAACTCATTTACTTTAGCAGGCCTTGTTTTCAGGCTGAAACTGAAACACTGCCCAATAAGTACACCTGAGCCCAAGTTAGAATTGGGAGCAGATTAGGTGTGGCCCCGCCTCACCCAAGATGGTGCGGCTCTTACTGTGGTGCTCATATTGATGTATTTATTCTATCTGTTTTTCTAGATTGTTGTAGAGCATGAGTGCTTAACCTAAACAAGCAACTAGCACAACCTGGCGTGGTGAGGCAGCATTCCCAACCTAACTGTACTCGACCACTTCTGCTGGATTCGCAGGGTGACGCAAAAATAAACCAGATCCAAATCTCAGGTGCACCATATCATAGGAAAACAGTGGTCATTGGCCATTATAAACTTGTTGTGGGCCACGAAAGTTATGGATCAACCTGATATATTATTTTTTTTTCACTTCATTCATGTTTTTGTGGCCTTACCAAACAGGTTGGATGGAAAATAAACATTACATGAACATTATGATGGGCCCTAGGAAATTTTTAATGGCAGGGCATTCAATCACCACTGTTTCCTATAGTATGAACCACCTGAGATTCGGATCTACTTCATTTTTGGGCTCATACCCTAAAATGATTCAACAAAATGGATGAACAACAAGGATGTAGAATGCATACATCAAGGTTGACCCCATGGTAAGGGTGCACCATTTTGGTGAGGCCAGGGGCTGCACCTAATCCACTGCCGCTAGAATCAGTCCTGGCCAGCTTGCCAGAGTCACAGGCACTGTTGCTAGCCTTAATTTAGTGCTCCACTTGGGCATTGCAAAATAAAAACTTTCGTTTAAACTTTTCCTTGGCAAGCCTAAACAAATGACTAAAAAAAATCTAGACCCGCATCAAGTCCCATTCTCGACTCCTTGGAATCTAGCAGCAGCGTGCCAAAAAGGGAGATGACTTTGAAGTTGAATTTGGGGCCAAACCCATCAAGTCATGGGCCCGACACCTTGAAATCTGGCAGCACCCAATAAAAAAAAGTAGCTTGACTCTAATGGGGGAGAGGGGGGACTTGACTCTTAAATGTATAATCTAAGGCCCAAATCCATCCAGGTGGGGGGCGCACTCCTTGAAATTTCGATGCTCAGGGGAGACTTTGACTCAAAAAATATGGAATTTTGGCTTAAAGCTATCCAGTCCCAGGCCCCACTCATTAGAATAACGCAGATGCAGCTTGCCTGTAACGTGGGATTACAAGAATCCCCTGTAACCCCAGGCTCTGTGGGTTCCGTCCTGTTGTGTATGTTATATCCACTCCATTTATTCATTGTGCCAGTTCATGTTAAGAGGTGTTGTTAAAAATTAGGAAGATTAAAAAACTTAAGTAAGCCACACCACATAAAATAGAGAAACTTTTTGCTACACCCACGAGTTAGCTGAGTTAGCTGGTGTAGCAATGACCCCACCATGATGTATGTGTTGTATCCACGTTGTCCATTCATTTGGAGAGATCATTTTAGGGAATGATACCAAAAATGATGTAGATCCAAAGCTCAAGTGTCCCCCAAGAAGTTTTTAATGGTTGGCATTCAATCTCCACTATTTTCTGTGCTGGATCCACTTGAGCTTTGGATCTGCCTCGCCCTAAAATGATCTGGCCAAATGGATGGATTTGCTGGATACAACACATACATCATGGTTGGGTCATTGCTACACCCGGTGTAGCTAGCGTAGCTAACTTGTGGGTGTAGCAAAATTTTTCTCCACATATAAAATAGTGGTAATAGAAACACCCATGTTGAAACTTTCTTAAGGGCCACCTGATGCTTAGATGCCATCCAAAACCGTTCAATTAAGTTGGTTCCCACACGGATGAAGGGAAACAATAACATCAGCCTAATCCAAAACTTCTATCGTCCAAAGGAAGGTTTGGGACGGTACCGTTAGTCCTTCAATCACCACTTTTTCTTGTGGTGTGGCCCATTTGAGATTTGAATCTGGTTGATTCGTGAAATCACGCCCTAACACATAGAAGTGTAATATGTAAACAGAGTGGATATAACACAGACATCACCTTGGGCATCATAGAGCTTAGGGTAAGAGTGGATTCATGTAACCCGACCTTACAGGCAATTCGCAGTGGTTATGACTTTCGGGTGCTCCCAGCATAGAGGGAGCCCCATAGGCAAAAGCTCTGTGGGCCCATCGAAATGTTCATAAAAAAATCCACTTTGTTCATCAAATCCCGTCATTAGGACATGAGCCAAACCATAAAGCAGATCCAAAACTCAAGTGGGCTACACGATAGGAAATAGTCCTAACATGAGCTGGCAAAATTGATAAATGGAGTGGATGTTACATGTACATCATGTGGGGCTCATATAGCTACCACCCACTGGAACATCCTGCAGTCACGGGCGCATGCAATTCACATCCATTCATGTCCGAAATTCAAAGCAGAGAAGACAAAAAAATAAATAAATAAAAAAAAAAATTGAGTACCATTCCATTGTTAGAAACTTTCTTAGGGTCGTAGAAGTCAATTAAGAGCAGCCAAGGAAAAAAAGAGGATTGAATACCGTCGTTGAAACTCTCCCAGGGCCACGTAAGTTTTGTATCAGGATGACATTTGTATGTTCCTTTCATCCATGTAAGAATCACCATATAAACATTGTACATGGCCACGCTGTAGCAAGTTATCGACCATAGGTGTTTCCATCTGAACTATTTATTCTGTTGTGGCCCACTGGAGCTTTGGATCTTCCTCTTGTTTGGGCTTATCTCTAAAATGAGCTCGCTAAATGAATGGACTGTGCATGCAACACATACATAACGGTGGGCCCACAGAGCTTATGACGCAGGGAGGAGTGGTAGGTCGATCACCGTCTCCCTAACTGATGGTTTCTCGAATCCACGAGAATAAATAAAAAGATAAAAAGAGGAAATTATTTCCGAATAATTGTTTTTTGTTAATTGAATAAATAAAAAATGGAATTACAATGCATATAAATAGGAAACTAAATCCTAGACTCCAACTCCAACTTAAACTCCTAGAAAATGCAACTTACTATAAATAGTAAGTTTTAATCCTACTAAAACTCTTGGTTTCGGTCAAAAATAAAAAGTTACCAAACGACCTCAACCATATTGTTCTACTCAATATTCTAAGCCCTTTTTATGTTGGGCACTAACTCTAAAGCCCTACAGATCCCAAATTATAATCGAATTAAAACTTACTATAAATAGTAAAACTGAAAATAAACTAGACCGTCGATACGGTCAAATCTCGCGATTCCGGCCTGGGCAATCCAACATAGCGGGGTTGGTTGGGTAAAGTAGCTCGAGCTACCCCAAATTGATATATTATATGTCCCGAAACTCATTCCGGATTGCGAGATACGGCCGGTTTACGGTCCTGATGGTCCGAATCATTTTCGACTCCGACCGGTCTTCTTTTGATCCATCTGGGCCATGAAATAATCAGCAACCCGTTCTACATCAGCTTGAGGTTAAAGGCACATAGCGTCCTGCACATGTGACTTGCCCGTGGAGTTACATGTGATTCCGAGTAACCCTAAGCTCCATAGGCCCCATGATGTTTGTATTATATCCAGTGTGTCCATCCGATTAGCTAGCCCTGTTAAGATGTGATCTAAAAATATTAGTCAGAATTGAAAGTCAAGTGGATCACACTACTAGAAAAAGTAGGAATTGAACCTCCACTGGGCCATAAAAGTTTTATATCAGGATGATGTTTGTCTTTTACTTTCACCTTATGAAGTCTGTGTTTGTCAAAGGCCTGTTATCCCAGCTGGTTGACCACGGTGTTTGTCAAACAGCAGGTCTCAGGTTCAAGACACGCGGGCAGCACCTCCGGGCGGGTCGGGTCAAAAAAAAAAGGAGAGAGAATCACCTTATGAAGGAGTTGGATGGCATAAAAACATCGAGGTGGCCTTGGTAGGTTTCAATCATGGGAGTTTCCATCCCCACATCTATCCCCTACATTTGGATGGCATTCCTCACTCTGTTTTTAATGCTAGAAAGGAAATATCAACCTTAGGAAGACATGCGACATTACCACCTATGTGATGATAAAAAATCCGAAAACCAGAATGCACTGCTAGACGTTAATCCTCTGTGCTAGTGCACGTAGTCATCATCTAAACCGTTAAAATAATGTTAGAAACTGTGGATGGTCCATAAACCTAAAATGGGACTTAACAAATTATTCTAAAACCATCATATCAATGTCTAAAATATGGATGGTGAAAATTCTAAAGTGTCAAAGGACCTGCATTCAATGAACTAATGGCCAACGTTCAGCGGTGAGATAGGCCCAACCGAACTGATTTCATCTATTACTCCCCATCTAAGTGAGTGTCCATAAATTGGGGTTGTCTAGATCGTGTGACTCCATGTGTACAGCAAGTCAATACTTTTCTGCATTTGTATCAAATTAACTTTTTTTTTTTTACACTATAAATACCCATCCATCGTATGTTTGTAACAGACCACAAGCAACATCAGCCATGGCCATACATAAATCTCTCCCCCTTTCTTTTCTTCTCTTTTTGCTACCCTTTCTTTCTTCCCATGCAACATCATTTGCAACAGCAGCAGCAGCACCCCCACTCCCTGAAGCAGAGGCTCTCCTGAAATGGAAAGCCAGCATCTCGCCAGCACAAGCTCTCCATTCATGGTCTCTTCCTGCTGCTAATGCTACCACCAACACAATCTCTCCTTGCAAATGGATTGGGATCTCATGCAACAGCTTTGGAAGCATAACAGAAATAAGCCTACCGAGTGAGGGCTTGCAAGGTAAGCTTGATAACTTGAGCTTTCCTTCATTTCCAAACCTCGTTCGTCTCAATCTCAGTGGCAACAATCTCACCGGAACCATCCCAGCCAATATTGGCACTCTTTACCAACTCATGTCCCTCGATTTGTCTGCAAATAATCTTTCTGGCATTTTACCGCTTTCAATGGCTAATCTTAGTCACATTTCAGAGCTCGACATCTCATCTAATGAAATAATAGGCGAACTAGCTCCAATTTTCTACACCAATTGGACCAAACTCATCTCCCTTCAGTTACAATACAATCAACTCGCTGGAAACATTCCATCTCAAATCAGCCTGCTTACCGATCTCCAAATCTTGAACCTCACGGCAAATAAAATAAATGGATCAATACCTTCAGAAATAGGGAATCTTGTGAATTTGAATAAGCTAGACTTGTCCATTAACAATATAGATGGTTCCATCCCTTCCACTTTAGGGAACTTGACCATGCTCACAATTTTGTCTTTACAAGAAAATCAGATTTCAGGCACAATTCCTGTAGAACTAGGGAATCTCAAGAATTTGATTGCGATGTCGTTGTTCGAAAACAATCTGACTGGTCCGATCCCTCCTTCTTTCGGTAATTTGAGCAACCTAACAGTTTTGCATCTCTACACCAACCAAATTAATGGTTCAATTCCACCAGAAATAGGGAATCTGGTTAATCTCAAGAGTCTTGACATATGCTTTACCCCTCTAACAGGTTCTATCCCTTCCACTTTAGGAAAGTTGACCAAGCTTACTTGGTTGGCCCTTATTGACTGTCAATTATCTGGTTCCTTGCCTCAAGAAATGTCAAACATGACAAATCTTTCTAAACTCTACTTGAATGGCAACAACTTCTCTGGCTATTTACCTCAGTTATGCCGCGGTGCATTACTTGAACACTTCACTGCACCTGACAACCATTTCACTGGTGAGATCCCGAGAAGCTTCAGAAACTGCACTAGCTTAACAAGAATGCGACTCAATAGAAATCGACTTGCTGCAAATGTATCGGAAGCCTTCGGTGTATACCCGCATCTTACATTCATGGACATCAGCGACAACATGTTGTTTGGTGAACTCTCACCGAACTGGGGAGCATGCAAAAACCTGACAAAGCTACAATTCTCTGGGAACATGATCACCGGTAGAATTCCTCTGGAGATTGGGCAGTTGAGGCAGCTAGAAGTGCTTGGTCTTTCTTCGAACCATCTAGTAGGAGAGATTCCGAAGGAATTTGGCAAGCTGACTTCTTTGTTCAACTTGACTTTAGATGATAACCAGCTTTCTGGTCAAGTACCCCAAGAGATTGGAATGCTATCCAATTTGGAGGTTCTTGACTTGTCAAAGAATCACCTAAGTGGTCCAATACCACCACAATTAGGTGATTGCTCCAAACTCCAGTATCTGAAATTGAGCAAAAATGTTTTGAATGGAAGCATTCCTTTCCAGATCGGTAACCTAGTATACCTACAGGGTGTACTAGATCTAAGTCATAACTCCCTCAATGGAGAGATATCACCACAACTTGCGAAATTGATTAGGCTGGAAAAGTTAAATCTCTCCCACAACATGCTGTCAGGCTCCATTCCACCTTCTTTTCAACAGATGTTCAGCTTGCAATCCATTGATTTTTCTTACAACGCTTTGGAAGGTCCTCTTCCGAGCAGCAAAAGCTTTCAGAAGGCTCCTGAAGAGGCATTCATAAATAATAAAGGCTTATGCGGTGAAGTGCAAGGCTTGCGACCTTGCAATGCCTCTTTAATAGGTCATGGCAATGCGAAAAAAGGTCACATTGTGATCCTCATTATTTTTCCTCTCTTGGCGGCCTTGTTTCTTTTATTTGTAATTGTTGGCATTTCTGCTATTTATTACCAAAGAAGAAGAAATAAAGAGAAAGTGGTTGTTGAGAGGAGCATCGGAAATCCATTTTCAATATGGAATTATGATGGGATTGCTGTGTTCGAAGACATCGTGGAGGTGACAGAGGGTTTTGATGACAAATACTGCATTGGAACTGGAGGGTATGGGAAAGTTTACAAAGCAAATCTACCAGTGGGTCAGGTAGTAGCTGTCAAGAAACTTTACCCACTCGAAGGCGGGGATCAATCTGATCAAAAAAGTTTTAGAAATGAGATACGAGCATTAACCAAAATCCGCCATCGCAACATTGTGAAGCTTTATGGCTTTTGCTCCCATGCTCGATGCTCATTTTTAGTCTACCAGTTTATGGAAAGGGGAAGCTTGGCAAGCATGCTAAGAAATGATGAAGAAGCTGCACAGTTGGACTGGACTCTAAGGGTGAAGGTTATTAAAGGTGTGGCCCATGCTTTATCTTACATGCACCATGATTGCACCCTGCCGATTGTCCATCGAGACCTGTCAACCAACAACATTCTATTGAGTTCGGAACTTGAGGCTAGTGTCTCTGATTTTGGTACTTCACGATTGCTTTTACCTGATTCATCCAATTGGACTAGGCTCGCAGGCACTTATGGATACATCGCTCCAGGTTAGTCACTAACACCTTCCCAATGCTTTAATAATTTTTCTTTTTTAAATTAGTCTTTATTTTTCTTATCTTTTTTGTTGGTAATTATGTACTATAAAGTTTGTTCATTAGTCATGCTATTGTCAGATGTATGTAGGGTGACTGGAAGTTGAGAAAAGTCATATTTGAAAAGTTTCCCCTCTCTCTAAGATTCCTTAATCCAAATTACTACAATAAGCCTTGTAAAGATAATATATATCTGTGATTCACATTTACCTAACAAAATTTAATGGTACATTTGTTGGCCACCAATTGGTTGGATAGAATCCTTCCATAAGTGTCATTTCTGGGACCTCTCCATCTACAATATAGAGCAGTTTTCAGATGGTCTAGATTGATTTATATGCATACCAAGTTTAGATGGATGAGTTATGGCTATTTAAGAAATAATTCGAAAAGCACATGGCTTCTAGACCATACTAGTAAATTCGAAAATGATTCATCAGGTAATGTGGCATTGTGTAGTGCTCGCCAAGAGATCCCAGAGAATGGTTGGGTTTTCTCCGTTGTACAAGAATTCCATAACTCTAAGATCCAAATTCTCCAACTGATGTCCCACATAATGAATGGGCCACGCAACAAAAGAACTTCCTAGATTGGAAAATACTAGCCATTGAATCTATGGTCTTTCTTCGTTGAATGTGCAGAATTGGCTTTTTAATATGCTAAAGTAATTATGCTTCATTGAAATGTGTAATTATGCTAAAGTCATTTTAATATTAGGAACACTACTTATATCACCCAATCCATGCCAATGAAATGTGTAGCGACAATGATCCTGTACACACGATTACACTCCAGCTCAGACATGCCAACTTCTTATGCAGGGAGGATGTGCTAAGTTTGAACACCGTCTTTCTCACTGGATAACTACCTTAAATCCACAAGGCCTTCGGGACTCCTTAACCGGACTTTTTTGAATCGACGAGAGAAAATTAAGAAAACAAGAATAATTCTAAGAAATTCATAATAATTGATTGAATAAAAAAAAAATGAAATTACAATGCTTTAAATAAGAAACTAAACTCTAGGATGAAGTAGCAGAGACATATTCCAACTTAAACACCTAAAAAGTGTGACTTACTATAAATAGGAAACTTACTATTTATAAACATCACCTTTTCCTACTAGACTTCATGGTTTTTGGCCAAAAATAGTAATTTCCCAATCCGGCCCAACCACGTTATTCTCCTAAGTTTTCTAAGTTCTTTTCTACCTGTGCACAACTTCTACAACTCAAAGGATCTAAAGTTATATATACTCAATCTAAAACTTACTATTTATTATAAAAATGAAATTAAACTAAGCTTATGACCGTCGATCTAGTTGAATCTCGCAAATCCGGCATAGGCAACTAGGAAAAGTGGGTTGGTTGGCTTAAGTAGCTTAAGCTACCCCAAAATCATATATTATATGTCCCATAACTCATTTCAGGTTGTGAGATACGATTATTTTCCGGCCTTGACAGCCCGAATCACTTTCATCCCCGATCGGCCCGGTCCGTCTTGACCATGAAAATGTTTGCAACCCACTCTACATCAACTTCTCAAGTATTTGAGACATCTGAGGGGTACATAAAAGTAGGCCGAACCATAAAGATGACCCAAAACAATGATTAATTAAGTTAGTCCCCTTATTGGGCAGGCCATCGGTATGCACTCAATGTATATATGTAACTTGCCTAATGAGTGGACCATCTTTTCTTGCTAGATCACCTGAATTGGCCATCTGATGCACCTCCCAGATGTACCAAACACATCTCTTGGCATATGCTCAGTTGGTATATATATGCCTTGGGATTAGCAAGCACAAAATCCTAAAAGGTATGAAACCTAGACTGAGAAACCCATGTCAGTTTGACATATGAATAATAGTTTAGCTATTGATGATTAGCAAAGAGTAAAGAACATGACTGAACTATCTATGTTTCGACAGAGCTTGCATATACAATGAAGGTTACTGAAAAATGCGACGTGTATAGCTTTGGTGTTGTGGCACTTGAAGTGATGATGGGAAGGCATCCTGGGGAGCTCATCCCCTCATTGTCATCACCAAATCGAGAAGATATACTGCTAAAGGATGTGCTGGACCAACGTCTCTCTGATCCAATGGCGGAGGTTGCGCAGGAAGTCATATTTGCGGTGTCCATGGCACTTGCATGCATTCAGTCGGATCCAGATTCTCGGCCAACCATGCACCACGTGGCTCAAGAGCTTTCTGTTGGAAGGCCTTCTTTCTCTCTAAAGCCATTTCAGGTACTTACATTACATCAACTGATGGATCTCAAAGTATAATTGGGTGAGGTTGTGGCTTGTAGTTGCAAGAACTTTATTATTATGTGTGTCTATTGTATGAAAATAATCAAGATCGAACATGTGTTTTTCTTGGTATGATATGTAAATAGTTCAGTGTGTGGAATCACTGTTTTTCTAAAATGTAGATTTCTAGGATATGTGATAAAAATCTAAATGTGATAAAAGTAGGTTGAAAGAATAAAGATGTTTTCTTGTGTGATGGTTATCTTCCAACTAAAGATTTTTATGCCAAAGAATTTACCTAATTTTAAGAATTGTAATCCTTTTCTATGATATCAATAGTTTACAAATGTATTAGCAAAAAGTAGAAGAACGAGTTTATTTATGTATTAAAGAAGGCATAAATTGTGGCTTCTTTAAATAGAATTTTTTTTGGCATTGTTGCAACTTGCAACCATCTTCTTTTTTCTTCTTTGAAAGTTCTTAAATAAAATGATTTTATTTATTTATTTATTTATTCATTTATTTTTTAGAAAGGTGGGAGCACTGTTGGGAATAAAACATCGGCAGCGGAAGCAAAAGCCGAACACACAGTAGAATATTCGAATATAACAAGCAACACGATGCAACCAATCACACATGCATTCAACCACAAGGGACAATCAGATTTTATGAGGAAAAATCCTCAACGGGTAAAAAACCACGGCATAAAGCGATCCACTATGATTCAGAAGATTACAGAAATTGACAGCCCACAAGAAGGAAAACCCAAAGAAAACCCAAGCTCTCTCTCTCTCTCTCTCTCTCTCTCTCTCTCTCTCTCTCTCTCTCTCAAAACACTCTCCCATCTTCCTAATACTCTTAGGAAACCTTGGATACCTTAGGATTAAACCTAATCTCGATTACAACCCGTTTATATAGGTAATAAACTAAAATTATAAACTACTTATGCAAATCCGCGTATCTACTTAAGAAAACGTATACACAGCTGACTGGTCAGACCCCATGGCTGACCGGTCGGACAACACAAAAAAAATCTAGAGGGAAAGTTCTCAAATTCATCATGTCTGCCTCCATAGTTGATCGGTCGGACCCCACTATCCGACCGGTTAGACCCGTGAAAATCTGTCCAGATACCGGCTGCCTTCGCTGTCTAAAAAACGGAGCGGTCAGACCGATTGGACCAGTCCGTCCGACCAGTCATGGGAACCTGTCAGTGCAAAGTTTGAAGGCTCTTCCAACAATCTCCACCAAGGCTTTAAACGTTGAATGAAACCATCCTCTCTTTCTTCCTCATCTCAACTTCAACATAGCTCCACCGCTTCTCGTGCCTCCATCAACCCTATCATTTCACTTTCACACCATTTACCACTCTTCTCATGTGGCCCTTGGGCACTTGCCGCATTCGAGCAACCGTGGATTTTATTGTCGATCCCGCAACTCCACCGTGAAATGTGCTCCCGATCAACTTGTAAAAATGGTCACACCTCCGTGCTGTCATTCACACGAGTGCCCCTTTCATTAATTTATAACAATGATTGCAGCCAATGAACATGCACCCTTTCGCCTCGAGTGCACCAAGAGAGATCACATTCTTCTTCATTTGGGGACATGCCTCACATCTTTCAGGACTCGTTCGATCACATCGAACATCTTGATACGCACCGCACTAATACTCACCACCTTGTGAGTGTAGCCATCGCCCACAAGCATTGATCCACCATCATACTCCCTGTATGTTATAAATGAACTCCAGTCAGAACAAACATAATATGAAGCACCTGAATTTAGGATCCACTTTTTACTGTAAGATCCCTTGTCGGATACAGTCAAAACTTAACAAAGATCGACATCATCCTCTATGGTATTAGCTCTCTCTCCAGAAAAATTGTCATACTTCTCTTGCTTCAACTTGAGATTCTGACAATCCCCTCTCATATGACCTTTCTGACCACAATTCCACCATTGCACCTTGACTTTCCCTTTGCCCTTGGCTTTAGATTTCAATTTAGAATATCCCCCATATGCTCAAAATTTCTTCTCCTCATAATCAGTGCCCTTGAGGAAGAACGAGAACCCACGTCACCACTTTTCTTTCTCATCGCCTTCGACTGGATGGCTGAGATAAAAGTCTCAACATTGATGGTCTCCCTCCCTGCGCACAAAGAGTCCCTGAATGACTCATATGAATCTGAAAGAGAATTTACCAGGATGCATGCTTGATATTCATCCTTCATCAGCTCATCTATCTCCACCAACTTGCAAACCAACCAATTGAACATGCTTAAGTGGTCCTCCACATCCACCCCCTCCGCCATCCTCAAGGTGAACAACTACATTAACAGATACATGCGGTTCTCTAGAGATTTCTTGGCATAAACCTTCTCTAACTTCACCATCATATCAGCCGCAATCTTCTCCTTCATGACATTATAAAGGACATCATCTGTTAGGCACAACAGGATCGAGGTTTTGGCCTTCTTGTCGAATTTCGTCCACTCATCCTCTTTCATAGCTTCAGGTCGCTTTCCAAGAGCTTCGTTAAGCCCTTGCTGAACTAGGAGGGATTCAATTTTCATTTGCTAGAGAACTTCTATACTTCGAACCTCATGCTTGATCTCATGTTCTCGTCTCAAATATGAATTTTACTCTACCCCAACTATAGCTCCGATACCACTTGTTGGGAATAAAACGTCGGCAGCGAAAGCAAAAGCCAAACACATAATAGAATATTTGAATCTAACGAGCAAGACAATGCAACCAATCACACATGCATTCAACCACAAGAGAAAATCAGATTTTACGTGAAAAAACCCCTCAACGGGTGAAAAAACTTACAGAGATTGACAGCCCACAAGCAAGAAAAACCTAGAGAAAACACAAGCTCTCTCTCTCTCTCTCTCTCTCTCTCTCTCTCTCTCTCAAAACACTCTCCCCTCTTCCTAATACTCTTAAGAAACCTTGGACACATTAGGATTAAACCTAATCTCGGTTACAACTCATTTATATAGGCAACAACCCAAAATTAGAAACTGTTTATGCAAATCTACGTATCTGCGTAAGAAATTGTGTACATAACCGACCGGTTAGACCCGTGAAAATCTGTCCAGATTGCTGCCTTCGTTGTCAAAAAAATGGACCGGTCAAACCAGTCGGACCAGTCTGTCCGACCAGTCATGGGACCCTGTCAATGCACAGTTTGAAAGCTCTTCCAACAAGCACATCACCTGTAAATTCTATTGATTAGATACAAAAATACACCTAAAACGGTGTTGACAAGGACCAAGCCTCTTACAAGTGACTTATAAAACATATGGGATCCTTGACCAACAAAATATAGAAAGAAATCCGAGCTTAATCAAAACAAGACACAAACAAAAGGAAAATTTGCGACAACCCAGAGTTTGCAGCGTATCTAATTGACCAAGACTCAAGCAGAATAGAGACCAATGCGCAAGGGGTAGGAACTTCCCCTAGAGGGTGCAACATGTGGTGATTCCTGGCTAGGAATATATTGAGAGCCTCAACAAAGATTCAAGACTTTCACTTAACACCCACAAATGTCATGAGGCAGCTGCTGAAGAAAAACGCTGCCGTAGATGCTATTGATGGTGAGGGACATCAACATACTGAAAATCTTGCTGCTGATAATGAAGTTGAAGAAACAAGTTGCTTTCTTCTTCTTCTTCTTCTTCTTCTTTATTAATGTGAAGTTGTTGGACTAGTGTCTATACCACTACTTTTTTCGCTCAAGAAAAACCGAACATCCCACTCTAAAATCCTGCAGACCGGACTAGAACTCATACAATCCAAGCGACCCGGAATCAGAAGAAATCCCAAAGAGAATAGACCAGCTGTTGCTCTGCCTAGAGAACAGACTCCATCATCCTCCAACTGACGGCATCAATTTAAAAAAAAAATCTTTGGATTTGTCACATGCTCAACGATCCTCCCAAATCACTACTGCCAAGCTATATGGCCAACCCACTACATCCAAATAACACTAATTCAGCCATACCATCACCGTAGGACCCAACAGATAAACAGACAAGCACAACCACATAACACAAATCAGCTCTCACGGCTAGCAAGGAGCAACTACTTCCACTTGATACTCCCTATCGGGTTTGGGCCATGGCCGGTTCCAATCAGGTTCAGGTTGGGTCCCCAACAAGGCACATAAGTAAATTTACATTGTTCGGCCCACCCATTAAATGGATTAGATTGCACACACGCGTGCCATACTGACACATCCCTATTAGGTAAATGTGCCCTCTTGCATGCATATGGCCTGGCAAATCCTATTCCAATTGCTTCCAGTGGGGTGCAATTTGCCTTTGCGGGGAAAAGAGACCCTCTCGGAATTGTCTACTCTTCAATCTCTAGGTCTTAATGGTTCCAAGCTGAGCGAAGAAGAGAAGTTCCGCATTGTGAAATGGACCCAACCTCCTCCAGGTTGGCTAACTTACTGTGGATGGCTCTGCGAGAGAAAATTCGGGGGGTGGTGGGGGGTGCATTTGTCCATACCACAAGGAGCATTTAATTTTTGCATTTCATCATGCCTATGGTCAGATTTCTAATAACGCAGCTGAAGCCCAAGCTATGCTGGACAGCCTCAAGATTTGCGAGAGCATGGGGCTGTCGAATATCATCGTTGAAACTGACTCATCCATTGTAGCTAAGGCGTTCTCCAATCCTCAGTTCGCAGCCCTATGGAACCTTTGTATCACATTGGCATCATCAAATCCTTGCAGCGGCCCATTCACGTGGTCTTATTCCATACTCTTCAGGAGAGAAATGCAGTGGCTGACGTGCTGGCCCAGATGGGAAGCGGGGGATGGCCTGACAAGTCTTATCTTGCTAGGTCAAATCTCCCAAGACAGGTTAGAGGTCTCATCACCTTGGATAGTGCCAGCCTGGGTGCAATTAGAAAGGGCTAATCCTTCTTTCCCTGGGCTGGGGCCATAGGTAGTGTTGGGTTTTTACACATTTTGATCATTTTTTCTGTATTATGTTTCTCCTTTGTGGTTAAAGAGAGATTAGGCTTTACGATAGGTGAGGTCCTCGATAGCTTTTTGTAGGGCCTACCTGAATTGTAGATTCTTCTATCTAGCAATAAATTTTTCTTAAATAAAAAATAAATAAAATTGCTTCGAGTGAATATATAATGAGTGCAGATCGTCTGTCTTCAACACAGAGAATTCCTTTGTTGTCCCTTGTCCATGTCAGCGCCGATGACCATGTAATCATTAGCTGATAAAAATTAAAACCAAATACATACATGTTTTAACTGGGAGTGGATTAGGTATGGCCCTACACCCGGGTCATGGTATCCATTCCCAAAGTGGGGGTGGCTAATATTGTAGTGTCACTATCAGGGGTGGTGGGTATACCAACAATGGGTGTGTGTACTAACAAAAAAAAAAAAAACAAAGATTAGGCGTGGCCCTCACCGTTGTGGGGGGGGGGGGGGGGGGGGGGGGGGCGGGTGCGTGTTTTAATGGGTGGATAACACCTCTCAACTGTTGTATGTGGTGTAGCCCACCTAAGTCATGGATTAACCTGATTTTTAAACCCGTAATCCATCGTGGAATGGCACATCTAACTGATGGGGCAGATTTTCGATCCACATCACAGTGGGGCCCACACAACTCGACCTCATGGGAAGTTCTATAAGGTCGACCTCATATATTGTACCATTTCCAGATATATATATATATATATATATATATATATATATATATATATATATATATATATATATATATATATATATATATATATGAACCATCCAATTAATGTCCTGTAGGTCAAACTTTTTGAAATTAACATTTAATATTTCATCCGATCCATCTAATTAATATCCTGCAAATCTATTTTTATTTTTTGACCATTGGATCAAATCAACAAGACCATTTGATATTTAATTTTTTAAATAGTTAAATTGTGGACACAATTATTGAAATGGAACCATTTGATCATTTCATTTTAACCATCCAATAAATTTTTATCAACAATCAAATCAATATAACCATTAAGATAATTTTATTAATTTATTTTATGGACCATTAGCTACCATTTTGGTTCTCCAATAAATGAGCACTAGAAATAAAATAAATAATCTTATGCTATTTTAGTCCTACATGT
Organism: Liriodendron chinense; assembly: GCA_003013855.2. Taxonomy (NCBI): domain Eukaryota; kingdom Viridiplantae; phylum Streptophyta; class Magnoliopsida; order Magnoliales; family Magnoliaceae; genus Liriodendron; species Liriodendron chinense. The sequence goes on along the minus strand of PVNU02003543.1, from coordinate 300,298 downwards.
CATAAAATGTGATCATTGGTGTGCACATGTTTATCAAATTGACAGACATGCAGACTGTTTAGCAGAGTGTGTGAGAAAAAAAAAAACTATGTATTATTTAACTAATAAGAAATCAATATCTAATAGTCTACTTAAGCCCTATAGGATTCGGGTCGGGTCGGTTCAGGTCACCTTTAACCCTAACCCGACTCATAAAAATTCGAATCGGGGCGAGTCAACCCGAAAATTGAATTCGAGTCAAATTTTCCAACCCTAAACTAGAAAAAAATCAGGTCGGGTCAGATCGGGTTAGCGAGTCGGGTCGAATTTTGCCAAGTCTAATTATAATCCCTTTGTTCATTCATTTTGACATATCATTTTAGGGCAAGAGCCCAAAAATTAAGCAGATACAAATCTTAAGTGGACCATATTATAGGAATCAGAGGTGATTGAATGTCTCACAATTAAAAACTTCCTGAGGCCCACTATAATGTTTCCATAATGTTTATTTGACATCCAACTTGTTGATAAGGTTAATAAACCTAGATGAAATAAAGAAAGTCAGCTTGATCCAAAACTTTTGTGGCCCATAAGAAGTTTTTAATGGTGAATCACCATTGTTTCCTATATATGGTATGGTTTACCATGAGATTCGGATCTGTTTCATTTTTGGACTCATGACCTAAGATGATATAGAAAACCAATGATAAAAAAAACCGATGCGTGGGTATAAAATACATACATCAAGGTAGGATCCACAGTAAGGGTCGCACCATCTTGCGTGAGCCCAGTGCGGCACCTATTCTACTCCCATTTTTAACAGGGAACTATAAGCATCTTCTCTTTTCTACCCACCGATTTTCTCTCTCCCCCTCATATACAAGGAACTAAATTTTGACATGTGGAACTTTTGTGGCCCACCATGATGCATTTATTAGATCACCCCATTCATCCATTTTTCCCAGATCATTTTACTGAATGATATATAAAACGAGGCAAATCCAAATCTCTTATAACCCACACTAGACAACTGGAATTGGATGCTTATCGCTGAAATCTTCCTGGAGCCCACCATGACGGTTTTTTTTTTCCTGCCATCTAACCTATTCATAAGGTCACACAAACCTGGATGAAGGTTAAACACAAATATTAGATTAATCTTAGCCTTCTGTGGCCCCAAGCAGCATCTAATTCCAGTCTTTCCTATGGAGTGGTCCACTTGAGTTTTGTTCGCTCGCCTCAAGTGTAAGGTTGCGATATAGTAATAAATCTCGGTAAGACCGAGGTCGATCCACAGGGAAAGAGGTAAACAATTCCAAGTACTCTAATAACTAAAATCTAAGAAGTTTAAGAAAGTAGTTTTTCATATGAAATAAGAAAATCTGAAAATAAGAAGAACTAGAGCATCAAGGATCCACTTGTAGTAGTCCAATGCCAATCCATTCATCCAAGTACAACAAACTTAGAATCAAAGTCCTATCTCTCATCTAATTGGAAGATATAACATTCAAGCACAAACAGTCCCACTTAAATCTAGAAATCAGATTTCTAGTTCTAATGAAGCACATAGAACTTGAACTTGTAGCCTTCGGAGTAACAGCCATGCCTATGGACTATGGCATGCTTAAGGGTTACTACAATTCGAATTCAAACAACCCAATCATGGTAATCTCAGAGAATTGCAAGGAACTCATGTCCGGAGCACACAAACTCTCACAAAAGTTCTAAAAAACCAAACTTTATTCAAACTAGAACTTCAAAATCAAAATTAAGAAAAGGGTACTTGAAATAAAAGAATTAAAGCATTGAAACCAACTACAAATTTCACCTCTAGCTCTAGCTAAGAGGTTAACTAAGAAAAAGCATATTAAAACTAGAACTAGAACTAAGAAAAGGAAGAAAAACTAGCTGTAGGAGGCTAGGTAGCCTCCTAGGACTTGAACTCCTTGCTTCCCACGTCCTTTCTTGATTTGGAATAGAAGAGAGCACCTCCTTTTATAATACAGCAAGAGCAACACAACAAATTTTGTTTCGCTTCGTACGGCTTAACCAATGGTCGGATTGCCTTCAAATTTGATTTGTAGCTTCCTTGTAATGTGATCTTCCTCATAGATGATTTAGATTTCCAATATTATCTTCTAAATGGGCCCACCAATCACATCAGCGACCACCTCTCAAAATCACGCAATTCGGGTACCTTCAGAACTAGTCATCTTGCTTCCAACGCTCTAGAGTGTACAGAGGTCAGATTGATCTCAAATTTTGAACATTGGTAGAAAAATCCTCCTCTACATGATGAACGGATTAGATTGTCCAAAATAATTCCAAAATGTGGTCCAAAAATTAGAACACTCAGGCCTTTTATAAAGTTTGCGCAGTTGGATCTTTCTGGATGGTCCATCTTTCTTCAACCGGTATGATCAAACCACACATCCTTTTGATCTGAAACTTTTGTGGTTATTTATATATGGATGTGATCTAAAAGATGGTCAAAGTAGATTCTTCCTATCATCAATGATGGGTCACCTGGACCAGCCCAGAGTGGAGTAGGCGGAATCTGGAACTTTTTGAACAGTTTGTATTGTTTTGGCCACCACGGTCAATCCGTAGCTCTGATCGACACGAAACCACTTGAGTTATTTCGGCGTCGAGCTCCTCTTCGACATGGATATGTTGGATTTCCAAATATCATCAAGATGGGCCCAGAGAACTGGTCCGAAAAATCAGAAACGGGAATAGCCTGCTGTTTGGAATCTGGAAGTGTGAAATTGCATGGCCGACCGGACTTGACCGGTCTAGCCTGTCTTGAAGGTGTCCAGGAAGTGCAGCCGACCGGTCGGGCCTTCTTGGCCGACCGGTCTTGACCGGTCGGACCTAGTTTCTGCATTTTTTCTTCGTTCTTTTCTTCTCTTCTTCCTCTCTCTTTGTTTTCTTCTTTCTTTGGCCCACCTTGGGTCTTCATCCAAGGCTCCTAAATGTCTCTTTTTGGTCTCCAATTAGATGAAGTTTACTCTCATTCCTACGATCATAAAACCTGCATTAGATGGGCCTTTTAAACATGCAAACCATGCATATAATGTGATGTAATGGGCCATATCATGTATAAATTGGAGGTTCAACAAGTTTTTAGTCTACCTCATTTTTTGGATCATGCCCTAAAATGTTATGAAAAAATTGTTCGATAGTATAAATCTAACAAATACATGTACATCATGATAGGCCCAAGAAAGATACACACGTAGAAACTGTTCATTTTCTTCCTTTTCCCTTTGGATTACGTGCTGTGCTAACACTACCAGCAACGGGAATCAATTAGGTGCCGCATATCATGAGGCACATCTTGATGTATTTTCTCTGTATCTCCTATCTGTTTTTTTCATATCATTTTAGGAGTAGATGGAAATCTCAGGTGGCGCATACCATGCGAAAGAGGGCCACTACAACAACAGATTAGTCTTTTTACCACGAGTCAATTCGTCGCTAAAAACCCAAAACTCGTCGCAAAAGCGTTTTGGCGATGAGTGTTGCTCGTCACTAATTTTGTCGCAGATACGGCGTCACAAATTATATTTTGCGACAAAAACACCAACTCGTCGCCAATTAGTTAATTATTTACGACGACCTAATAACTCATCGCAAAATATAGCCAATTAGCGACGAGTTGACATGTCGCCATTACATATTGCAAAACGTCGCTAAAGATGAAACTCGTTGCTAATAAAGACATTTTGCGACGAATTCACTCGTCACTAAAAACCCAAAACTCATCGCAAAAGCTTTTGCAACGAGTGTTGCTCGTCGCCAATTTTGTCGCAGATACGACGTCACAAATTATATTTAACGACGAAAACACCAACTCATCGCCAATGAGTTAATTATATTTAACGACGAAAACACCAACTCGTCGCCAATAAGTTAATTATTTGCAACGAATTAATAACTTAATCGCAAAATATAGCTAATTAGTGACGAGTTGAAACGTCGCTAAAGATATATGTCGTCGTTAATAAAGACATTTTGCGACAAGTTCACTCATCGCAAAAGTCTTTTTGCGACAAGTGTTTATTGATTTATTAGCAACAAGTAAAATTCGTCGCTAATAGAAATATTCTTTTAATATTTTTTCTATTTTTAATTTTTTATGTTTTTCCTTATTTGAACCAATTAATCCAACAAAATAACATGTATCAATCGATATTCATCATCATCCATTGAAATATAAAAATAATTTTATTAAATTAAAATCAAATTTACAATTATCCTGAATACATATACAAATATGTACACATGTCCAAATTATCCAATAAAAATTAATAAAATAAGAAAAGAAACGTGCATCCTCGATAACATGATGGGGCTTGGTAAGATAGCATCAGTTTGTAGAAAAATTTGCAAAATAATTGAAATAAATTATGATTAGTGATCCTATTATACACTAGTTGCATATATAATTTAAATGTGACATTCAACTTACCACTGAGGATGTGATTAGGGTAGCTGCGACATGAGGATTCTCCAATTGAGCTTGTCATGTCCGCATATCCTTTATCGTCCCTTGTATGACCTACACTTCAGTCCTAAGCTCAATTGATGTTAACTTTGCCTGCTCAGCCCTCCTTGTAGCCTCATCTGCATCAGCATGGCTACGATGGGTCGATGTAGGCACCTCCCCATGCCCGAGCCTACGGATGTAGCCATATCCAAAGCCAAAGGCCCTAAAGCGTGCCTCGTCTCCTATCAACAATGCAGTGTCCTCTGACTCGGATAGAATATGGAGCTATAGCATATCATTCCACAATATTAACAAAGCATTATGAGTATGAAATGAATAAGTAATTAAAAAAAAACTTTAAAATAAGTTAGAATGATTCTTACATATAGCTCCCCGCAATGCAGTCACCCAAGTGTCTATCATCTTCCTCATGTATGTTTTTCGATAGAAAGTAATGAGATACATGTACTTGCTTCTAGATAAATAGGGTTACAATTGCGGATCCATCTAGCAAACCTATTTGAGAGATGGAGAACCAACTGGATTACAAAAGACAATTGTCAAAAGAACTCATTTCACACATTTGTAGAGTTTTAACCTACCATTCAAATTCAATTAGCCACAATACAAGTGTCAAGTAACTACGACAAATCTCTACTATGACCCACACTAGATGGGGCAAAGTTCAAAATCAGAGTAATCATAGCACATCTCATCTAATTGATGGACATTTCTTTGTTGAATCCAAATTGGTGGTCATCTTTCTTTTGGCGCCATTTATTATGTCCATGAATGGGCCTGAGCCTGAATCAAGACGCATTTCTTAAAAGGGGTCGAGCACAAGTACAAGTTGCATGCATCATTCACTTAATGCAGGCCATCCTAACTGTGTGCCCGATAGGGGATGGGGCTTAGTCCAGACATCACATTCAACAAACAATCCAAATCACTCAACCCATGTCTCAAATGGATAGAAAGAAAATCAATCAATGGTCCATATTCAACAAGAAAATGTCCATTGCCTCAACTGTTACAATTGCATCACTGGTTTGTTTTTCTAGCTGTGCAAATCATCAAATCAAACCACAGCCTAGACAACCTGAATCAAGTATGACTTCCATGACAAGTATGTCCCACTATACTCTACCAAAGTATCGTCATAGTCCTTCAAAACCAACAACAAAAAGCCCAAACCTCACTGAAAGATAATAAATACTTCTCTTAAGAGCACAAAAAAAAAAAAAAAATCAACACAAATGAAACTTCAAGCATTGATTTCAAGCTAGACCCCAATTCACCTCCACTATATGAAAAAAAATTAAAGTCATATACCCAACAAATAACACAAACCATAAAATTAGATCAAGATGAACAAGGAAACAATATACAAAGACCATGGTTATTTAAAACTATTTCTGCAAGTTATGGTACAACATGAGACAATTCTCATTCGGATTTAAAACTATCCCTAGCATGAGTTTGGAATGTCAGATTGTTCGGATTCAAAATTCTAAGATATAAAATGCAAAAAATATATAAATTTGTATGATAAACTAAGGCTGTGTACGGTTCATGGCTACTTCATGAGGAGAGAATAATTTGTGATTTTGTAATTTCCATGCCCATTAGAATTTCATGAATTCCAAAATTGGGTACTTGTGTATTGTATTGGAAAGGAGCTATTTCACATGCACATGACAGGCTTTTCATGATTTTTTTTTTTTTTTTTTTTTTTTTTTGGGGGGGGGGGGGGGGGGGGGGGGGGTGGGGGGGGGGGTATTTCCGCTATAAGTAGAAATCTCAAAATTTGTGAGTTATTTTTCTCACAGCCTAGTATAGTCCAAAACACCATATGCCACTCATGACAGTAATCAGAATAAAATTTAGAAAACTTGAGTAAAAATCACTACCTATATATTCATAGGAATGTGCTACAGTAAACCTGTCAGAATTTGGAAAGTTTGCTCATGTGGCATGCTTGTAGGATCCTTGCTCATCTACACCTGACAGAGAAAATATATCATTTATGACCCTGAAATGTAAGTGAAACCACGAACAAGAATTATCAGGAAATGCAATTGTAGTGAAATAATAATCCCACACAAGAACAGGTAGTTCCCATTGTATATCTGTTACAAAATGAACTATTAGATCATTCGTAATTAAAATATTCCTTACTTTTTGTCATGTTGCCCATCAACATCCATAGCACTCGCGAACAGAGCAATACAGATAATTATCTGCATTGATTCTCTTTTGCAGCTCATGGTTCTTACCATTCTTATCTTTTGCTATATCTAGTGCAATTGGAATCTAATAGCAAACACAGCATAGCATGTGAACATAGGATTCGGTTTTTTCAGTACCAAAACAAACAAGCAATACAAACCTTGCTAGCAAGCAGGAAAGGAGGCCATTGGATAAGGTCCAAATCATGATCAGCCCAATATGGAAAAAGCAACCAAGTCCATTTTTCTGAAATTTTGAATGAGCTTACATTTGTTGACATGATAAATGACAGCAATAAGAAATTAAGAAACAATACTTGATGAATTTGTTCCATAGTTGGGCAAATTTCGCAGCTTGCTTCTCTTTATTAGGTGTGATATGAAATAACAAATTCATGTCCATGTAATTTCAAAGTTTATAATTGGAGTTATTACTGACTCTATAAGATAGTAGCAATTCCAGGAGTTTACAACAAAAAAGAGATGATCGTTCTAGCAGTCTGATGCACAGTTGAAGGAGCTTTTGACCTCAGCAAATTTGCAAGATAATGTGGCCTTAAGCCCTTTCTTCTTAGTCTCAGTCTTCTCCAATGGAATCAACCGAGCATTAAAAGCAACCCAGGCTCCCCCATTCTGTACATACCCACCTACATCGTAGTCCAAAGTACCATATCCCTTTGAGGAATTTCATCAAACACGCAGTGTGCATCCCAATTCCGCGAAGACTATAGAAAAATATTATCGCCGATGCCACAAAATAAAATCCCCTTAAATATGCACAAATACCACAAACCAATCGACAATTGAAAGGGAGAAAACTCAATCGTGAGATTTCACATTGATAGGAGGGACTGAGAACTCTTCTTACATGATCTTCAACATTCTTCTCTCCGCAGAAACTGGAGTCTGAAAAGGAAAAGCATGCGGCCGTCCTTGAGCTGCTTGCCGGCGAAGATGAATCGCTGCTGGTCGGGTGGGAATTGGGATGCCCTCTTTGTCCTGAATCTTGGATTTGACGGCGTCGATCGAGTTGGAGGACTCCGCCTCGAGGGTGATCATCTTCCCCATTAAGGTTTTCACAAAGATATGCATCTTCAGATGCAGATGTTGCAGCTAGGGTTAGGGTCTCTCTCTCGAGGAGGCGAGTGGACTAGGGTTTGGAGGGGAGAGAGAGGAGGATAAAATTAGGGTTAGGGTTGGGATATCGAGGGAGAGAGGGTTTAGGGTTAGGAGATCGAGAGGAGCGTGAGCGAGGGAGAGAGCCCAGAGAGGGAGGGAAAGGATTTTGGAAATCCCTTTCCAAAACTTTGAATTTTTTCATTTCCGCACAGTGTGTGATTTACACCAAAATGTGTTTTGGCTAGAAACGCTGCCACGTGATCTTTGGGCCCCACTATGATGTATGTGTTTCATCCACACTGTCCATTAATTTTTAAATATTATTTCATGGCTTGATGAAAAAAATGAGGCAGATATAAATCTCAGGTGGACCACACTATGAGAAAACTCTATTGATTGAATGTCCAACGTTAAAAACCTCCCAATCCCACTGTAATGTTTATTTGACATCCAACCTCTTGATCAGGTCATACAGACCTGAATGCTGGGAAAAAATCAATTATCAGCTTGATCCAAAACTTCCGTGGCCCTCGAGAAGCTTTTAATGGTGGGCGTTCAATTAACACCGTATCTTGTGATGTGGTCCACTTGAGATTTGGATCAACCTCAGTTTTGGACTCAAGCCATAAAATAATCTGGGAAAATGTATGGACAGCGTGGATGAAGCACATACATCGTAGTAGGGCCCACAGAGCACCGAACACTAGCCATTACCTAGTGGCTAGGTCACTAGCCAATTCGCATATGTTATCCTAACCGTGTGGGGCGAAGTTGATGTATTTTATGTGAATCCATCTTTTCCATTTATTCTTTAATATCATTTAATGATGCAGCACTAAACCTTAAGAAGATCCTAATCTTAGGTGAACCATACTACTAGAAACAATGATGAATTGTCATTAAAAATGGTTTATGACCACATATTTTTTTGGATTAAGCTAATCTTTGTATTTACCTTTCATCCATAACTTCTGGACATTATCAACGGGTTGGATTGCAAGTAAACATTACTAAAACCTTACGATGGGCAGTTTGGAATTTTTAATGGTGAGGCACTAAATTATAGAGAGTTCTCTCTCAATCATTTGCCCTATTATGATGGGACTAAAAAACATTTCATTTCCAACTAGACAAGTCAAGTCGAAAGCCATCCGAGTCAACACGAACCGAGTTTCAAGTCAAGCTAAATCGAGCTAGGGTTAGCTCAAGCTCGGCTAAAAACTCTTCGAGTTGAAAAAAATTGGCTTGACTCAGTTCGAACTCAATGTTCAAATCGACTTAGTTCGAACCAAGTCGAGCGAGCCAACCGAGCTAACTCGGCTTGTGTACCAAATTTAACCTCGCCTAGATGATAATGAGAAATTGTTGCAAAAGAGAAAAGATTGGATGGCATGGGAATTGACTTCATCATTGCTAAGAGAGATAGAGGATGAAAAGGGCCGGATGGTTTTTTTGGGTGGAGAAAATGAGAAAAAAGATAGGAGGCAAAGGAAAAATAGGGTTTTTCAATAGTCGAACTGTACAAATTTGAAACCAAACATCTGCAGGCCATGTATTATTTAAATTTCTACATTAACAAAAAATAAAAAACTTGATATTCCATAATTACCGACTCAAACCCAAAAACCTCCAGAAAGCGAGATCGCACTCAGGGCACCCATTTTGGACAGAGTATCACCTAAATATGACCCCTATTAAAGTATCTTAGCCATCCAATTTATGTTCATTCAATGGACCAAGAAATGGTTGATGGTCCACCTACAATGGCATGCACAATTTGATCGGCCAGATTGACATCTACACCACGTGTACAGTTGATGGGTCACCAACATGTTAAAAATTCAACAGGAATGAAGCTCACCTGCGTACGAGATTGGGAATGAAATCAACAAGCTTAATAGTGTAGGGCCCACCTTGATGTATTTTCTATATATCTAAACTATATGTTTTCAAATCTTATTTTAGGAAGTGATTCCAAAAATTGTACAAATCTAAATCACAAGTGGGCCATACCAGTAAACAGTGATGAATAGCCATTAAAAATAAAAAAAAATCTTTTGCGGGCCACAAAAGTTTTGAATTAATCTGATCTTTTTAAATTATCTTCATCCAGATTTTCTTGACATTGTCAATAGGTTGGATTGCAAATAAACATTACTAAAATCTTAGAATGGGCCATTTGAAGTTTTTAATGACGAGGCACTCAATTACACGCATTTCTTAGGTTTTCATGAGGTCAGCAAGTTGCAGCTCAATTTTGACGTAAAATTTTACCCTAATTTGAAAATCTGGTCCAGACACTCTATTCTATTTATCAAGATCTTTGATTTTACTAGTCACTCATCTTAATCGAGTTTCAGATAAGAAAGATATTAGGCGGACAAGATTGATCACCCATTTGATGGGCCATATCTGGCTATCTAACAGTCAGACTTATGTGAAATTTAATAGAAACATCTAAAATCATTTACTCTTCAATCATTTAATCTTAATTTTTTTTCAAAATTTCAATTTTTTCAAACTTCTCTATTTTTTTTTTCAAAATGTCTATTTTCTTTTTTTTACTTTTCAATTTTTTTCCAAAGTCTTACTTTTTCAATATCCTTTTTTTTTTTTTCAAAATACAAAATCTCAATTTTTTTTAGAATCTATTTGTTTTCAAACTCGTCAATTTTTTTTAAAGTGGTAATTTTATTTTTAAAAATATAATGTCAATTTCTTTCTCAAAATCTCTTTTTTTTTTTAAATTATTTTTTTATTCAAAATCACAAATTTTTTAAACTTCTCAAGTTTCTTATTCAAAATGTTAATTTTTTGTTAAAATCTTAATTTTTTAATATTAATTTTTTTCTTCTAAATTTCAATTCCTTTTCAAAATATTATTTTTTTTATTAAACTTTTCAAAATTTTAATCTCATTTTTTATAATCTTAAATTTTCTTAATTTATGGGCCATTAAATTTTTAAACAAATTAATAATTACTCTTAAGACCCTTTTTGGCGATGAGCTTAACCAGTCATCGTTAAACGACATCTTTTGTGACGAGATTCACAAGTCGTCACTAAAAGCCACTTTTAGCGACGACACCAAATTCGTCGCAAACAATAGCTTTTTGTGACGACATTTGAAACTCGTCGCGAAAAGTCTTTCCCACCCCTCGAGAAGTTTTTGCGACAACCGTTGGAGCTCGTTGCAAAAAAGTTTACTATTAGCGACGATTTGAAATGTTGTTGCGAATAGTATCTTTTTGCGATGAAACCATATTCATCGCAAATAGTCTAAATTGATGTTTTTGCGGCGAGTATAATAAGTCGTTGCTAAAAGTGGGTTTTTAGCAACAAAATTTAAAACTCCTCGCGAAAAGTCTTTCCCGCCAATGTAAAATTATTTCCCGCCAGTGAAAATTTTGGCGCAAAAGTATTCGCGACAAGTTTTTGCGATGACAATTGTAACTTGTTGCAGACAAGTTGACTTTTTGCGACAATTTGAAAAGTCATCGCAAATAGTCGATATTTTAAGGCGAGTTTTTAACTCGTCGCAAAAAATTGACCTTTTGCGACAAAACATGACTCGTGGCTAAAAAAGTCATGGCAAAAAGTCTGATTTGTTGTAGTTATAACTAACCAATAAAAACTCTTTGTGGGCTACAAAAGTTTTGGATCTAGTTGATAATTGTTTTATCCTTTCATTAGGTTCTTGTAACATTACAAGAGGTTGGATTGCAAATAAACATTAATGTTATGGTGGAGCCATCAATCTCCACCTGAAACTTTTGTTGGCTGAGCCTTAAATCTGTCAATTCACAGGGGGTTTCGAGCGACCGACGATATTCAATTTTATGGCTAAAACTCTCTGGACGTTTTTTGGCCCTTTTCGGGTGACCAACCCATGGTTGTTGGGCGACTAAAATTGGGCTCAGGTGCCTGATCGGGTGATCGACTTTGTCGGCTTCTATTACACGTTTTTGCACTAATTGTTTCTATTTATAGTTTACGCTTATAAAAGCGGGTGTAATCGGGAATGAGGGTACCTAAGACGTTGTTCAACGTGTGTGTGTGTGTGTGTGTGTGTGTGTGTGTGAGAGAGAGAGAGAGAGAGAGAGAGAGAGAAGAGAGAGAGAGTTTTGGTTGAGAGGGACCTTGGGTTTACTCTTGGGTTTGCTTTGTCGGGTAATTCATCTCTTGTATTCTTCTGAATTCATAGTGCAGATCTCTTTGTGCTATGGTTTTTTCCCACAAGCAAGGGTTTTTCCACATAAAATCATATTGTCTCTTGTGTGTTGATTGTGTGTGTCTTGTGTGGTGATTGTTTGATTCTCCTTTGTGCTTCCACAAGGTTTCCCAACAAGTGGTATCAGAGCTATCGTTGGGTGTAGCATATTTGAATTCTAAGATGATTGGATGGCATCGATCATGAAGTTCAACGTGGAGAAATTCTTTGGGAAAAATAATTTTGAATTATGGAAGATTAAGATGGAAGTCGTCCTAATTCAACAGGGGGTCGAGCACGGCCTTGGGAAGCAACCGGAAACTATAAAGGAAGATGAGTGGACCCAGATTGACAAAAAGGCCAGAACCTATATACAGGTGTGCTTGATAGACGACGTCCTCTATCACGTCATGAGGGAGAAGACAACGGCTGTTACATGGACCAAGCTAGATAATGTGTTCGCAAAGAAGTCTCTAGATAACCGGATGTATTTGATGATGTAACTTTTCACCTTGAAGATGGCGGATGAGGCCGATGTGGATGACCACATCAACACGTTCAACCTGTTGATTCGCAAGTTGCTAGATATTGGTGAACAAATGAAGGACCAGTATCAAGCCTGTATCTTGCTGAACTCACATCCTAGTTCATATGTGTAGACACCCCACCTTTGGCTACACTGTTGGTAGAGATAGCTGGATGAATGGAGGACCATACCCCCAAACCCCAAGTCCAAACTCAGCCAAACTCACCCTTGTAAGCCCCAATCCATAGCCCAACTCAAGCCTGAACCCAGTCAACCCAGTCCTAAACATCAGCCTGAAAAACCCCCCATAAAAAAAGCCAGTCAAAAAATCCTAAAAAAGTCAAACTTGCTGAGTCAACTCGCTAAGTTAACCCACTGAGTCAACTCGCTGAGTCAACCCGCTGAGTTAACCCACTGAGTCAACCCACTGAGTCAACTCGTCGAGTCAAAACATCGAGTCAACCCGTCGAGTCAAATCACCGAGTCGACCCGCTGAGTCAACTCACTGAGTCGACCCACCAAGCCAAACAGCAGCCCAGAGAAACGACTGTACCGCGCGCTGGAAATCGAGGAGTGACCGTACGGGCGGCCCAAAAATAATTACGGGTTCTGCCACTTCCCGCTGCTATAAATACCCCCCTCCCCTGCTCATTTCAACAGAACAATCTGCCCAGTCCAGCGACCGTCCGTTTGAGTTCTTCTCCACCCTTTAGCCCATTCCTCCACCAGGGAGAGCCCGAGTGAGGAGATCCTAGCCCTAGTCCAGCCCATCCTGACCACTGGTCCAAGTCTCCCAAGCCATCCAAGTCTTGATCCAGCCACTCGAAGCCAACCCTTGTGACACCTCCGTCCATCCAGCTACTATTTTTCAGCATCATCTCATTTGCATCTAGCATAAGTGCAACATTTACTTTTCTTCCAACCCCCTGCTTCACTGCAAGCACCTTGATTATTCAAGCACACTGCATACGTCTTATATTAAGCACCTGTCAGTTCGAGCGTATGCTCTGGGCTTGCCCGTTGTTGGAACCTGCCCATCAGAAACTCTTACTGTTCAGACCCGCATTCATGCATCATGTCATCTATGAGAATGTACGAGGATTAAAACAAACTTTCAAGTATTAGTTCGATTTTGTGAAGTAGAGACCGTACTTCGATACAGGCAGTGTGTGGGGTGCTTAACCTCTTCCCACCCTGTAACCGTGATCCCTTACCTTGAATCTCTGGCTGCAGATCAAAAGGAGTCATTTTAGAGAAAGGAATCTTCGGATCCCGTTCTCTAACGTTTCTACGGGGTCTAGCCGACTGTAGATTCGAAGTAACTGGCTAGTGGCGACTCTGGTCTTATATAAACTCACTTAAACACATCCAGATTAACACGACAACCAAACAAAGCCCTCGAGAACGAGGCAAGCCGGTGGCACAAACGGCGATTCACACTCACGCATCCTCCCCTCCTTCTTTTCCCTAAAGGGGAAGGGACGAGAATGTCGTGTGGGAGCGCGGAAACGGCGAGGGTCCACAGAATGACGACTCTGCTGGGGATGAGCTAGTCCCACTAGTCGTGATCCGACTTGAAAAACAGAATCCTTCCCGTACTTGAAAGTCACTAATCCTCATATAATCTCATCTACATAACATTCTACCCAAAACAAACAAAAAATAGAAAATTCCAAAACAAAAAAAAATAAAAAATTCCAAAACCCAAAAAGAGTATAGTCCTCACCATTGCGCCTCCTCGGGCTCAACGTGTTCGGAAACTTCTCTTCCGCAGCATAATCCGCACTCGGGCACAGCAAGCCATGTCCGACCACGAAGAAGAAACTCATCTCTTCCCTGCTCTCGAGATGACCGAAGCGCAACCTCAAGCACAACAGTCCATCGATAATATGCCAATCATGCAAGAATTGGCACAAGGAATGAGAGCAATGCAAGAAATGCTCTTGCAATTCATGCAAGCACAAGCCACCGCAGCAGCCAACAATCAGGTTAGCCCAGTTCGGCAGTCTCAACAACCATGCCGGATCCCTTCGGTCTCCAGTTCAAATCAAGCACAACCATTGGAGTCTGCCCAAGACTACCAACAGCAGCCATCTCAGCCCTTCGCTATGGGGCATCCTCCTCAGTACCTTCCTGCAACGACAGGGCCATCTCAGAGCGCTCCCGTCGCAGGGACTTCTAGTCAACTTCCAGTCAATCTTGCAAACAACAGTCTCAGTAGATCTCAGCATGTCCCCGCCGATGGGAGACCTTTTCAATTCCAGCACATCCCCGCCAATGGGATTTCAATTCAATTTCCAGCAACAGGGACAGCACTGGCGAATGCCCACAATGGGGGTCAGTGTCAAACCCACATCAATCAGCGGACAGTGGCGAATACCCAACAAGGGGGTCACTTCCCAGCATCTCAGCCTCCTACAAACAGGAGCACTTTTCAATTCCAGCACATCCCCGCCGTTGGAATTCCAGTTAATTTCCAGCAATCTTCAATTCAACAAACTCCAGTTAATTTCCAGCAATCTTCAATTCAGTAAACTCCAATTAATTTCCAACAAGTTCCAGTTCAACCTTCAGTACAGTCTCCAATTCAATTACAATCCTCTCAAGCACAAGTTCATCAGAATCCAGTTCAGTCATCAAATCAATTTCAGCAACCCGCGGTTGCTTTTCAGCAAGCACATAGGGTCGAAGACATCGACCACTATGCCGAAGAAGAACGTGCCTTACTCCAAGAGGCACCAGTCGTTCGAACGAATCACTCAGGACTGGACGAGTTGCGGGAGCAGTTCCAGATCTTGCAAAATCAGCTTCAGCGACAGCAAGGAATCGACTTACCTTCGACCAAGTTCAGAGACTTGTGTCCTTTCCCAGACGCTCAAGTACCTCAAAACTTTGAGGTACCAAAATTCAAAAGATACGATGGCAGCGGTTGTCCCACAGCACATCTCAAGGCCTTCTGTGGAGAATTGAGTGCAATCTCAGGAAATGAAGGGGCCCTCATTCGCTTGTTCCAAAAATCCCTGAAGGGCGACGCCCTAGATTGGTACACCTCATTGGACTATCATCGCATCAGGACTTGGGAACAACTCTCCCAAGCTTTCGTCGACAGATTCGCATACAATCTCAACATGGCACCCAGAAGAGCCGACCTCGCGACTCTCAAGCAAAGGAGTGATGAAACACTATCTGCCTACGTGGGACGTTGGCGAGATATGGTAGCTAGAATGCAAACACCTATCGACGACGAAGAACAAATCTCCATGATTGTTAATTCAACATATCCGGGCATATCTGGATATCTCATCTCGCATCCATATGCGAATTTCTCACAGTTGATTCGTGTTGGAGAGCAAGTTGAAGCAGGGATCCGGGCCGGGACAATCTCCCCATGGCCTCATCAAGCCACTTCAGTTAAAAGAAACAGAGTGGAAGGAAGACCTATCGGGTATGGGAACGGAAACCGCAGCGGTTCTCCTCCTCGCCCGACAGAGGTAAACAACATCAGCACCACTGCTCAGGGTAATCAACATGTTCCCCCACAGGGACGTCAACAGTATCAGCAGAATCAGGCTCAGCACCAACCTCAGCGGTATCAGCTGCAATCGAATCCTCAATCACAGCAACAACCACCTCGTCAACAGCAGCAGTTCAGAGGGAACAGTCAATACTCATACCAGAATAGGCAGAATTATAGGGAGTTCAGGAAATTCACTCCACTTACTCAACCACTTAGTCAAGTCATGACTATGTTGGTACAGAAGCAGTTACTCACTCTAATGGCACCCAGGCCTCCTCCTCACCCTCTGCCTCCGAACTACTGGGAAAATGAGTATTGTGCCTACCATCAAGGACGTGGCCATACTACTGATCGATGTTTTACTTTAAAGAATGCCATACAAGATCTGATTGATGACCGCAAGATCATCATCTCGGTCCCTGGAACTCCTGCAGAAGCTTCCACCGACATCCTTCAGAATCCTCTGCCTCAGCATCAGACGGACCCCAGTTCGTCTCGAGGCCCCACCGTCAACAGCATAGAAGAAGAAGAACGCCTCGATCGCTTCTTCTCCCCCATCCAATCCATTCATGCCTACGCTTATGGGCCGACAAATCCTCCTCCAATCTTGCAAGGGGCAAGTCCCTTTCTTCCTTCAGTCTCCGAGCCAGTAGTACTCGAAGGAACACTTCCATACGATGTGCCAGTTGTGCAAGGGGCATCTTACGGCCCCTCATGTTGGGAACTAGTCATTCTGGAAGGAGCACAATCGTACATCGAGCCCACATACGAACCTGTCATCTTGCAAGGGGCAACTCCAGTTCAAGAACAATCCAATCCGCAATGGAGGGGTTACACTCATCAGCAGCAAGAACCCATTGTTTTGGAAGGAGCTCCTCCAGTCGAGCCAGTCATATTGCAAGGGGTAAATCCTGGAGGCGTATCAATCACACTACGACAGCTGGGACGAGCAGAGAAACCTCCTGCCATATCAAGAGGACCAGTATTCATTCCATGGGAGCCTCCTGCTCCAGGAACAGTCAAGTCAAGACCACGACCTTATGTGGTCTATGAAGACAAGCCTTGATATTACCCCTTTAGCACAGGCAACAATGTAGTCCTCAAGGCAAAAGCTCCATACGAGGAAGATCTGGTACCCACACCAGCACCATTGCAAGAACCGGTGGTCCTAGAAGGCAAAAGGGAGGAAAATTATAAAGAGGTCCCATGGCACTATCCAGAATGTGCGGAAGTAGGGAATATGAATCCCAATGGGCGTTGCATCCGAAGAGATAATCAGAACAGAGGAGATCCCAAAGGCGCTCTCTCAGGCCTCGGCAACAAAAATGAAGCAGCATACGATGTGGCCACTCAGCTCAAGTCAATCCCTGCTCAAATCTCAGTATGTGAGCTACTCTACACATCTCGCATACACCGAGAAATGTTTGCCAAAACCTTGAGCGATGCTCACGTCTCCTCCGATACGGCACCAGAGATGATAGCATTGATGATTGGACAGCTCTTGGCTTTGCGTGCCATCACTTTCACTAATAACGAGTTGCCAGCAGAAGGACGTGATCATGGGCGAGCCTTACGATACAAAGACCTCTGTGTCCCACTGGTCCTTATCGATAATGACTCAAGCTTAAACGTCTGCCCACTTAAGACTGCGGAACGTCTGGGAATCAATCCTTCTTCATTCCGACCCAGCACCATATGTGTCAGAGCATTCGACAACACCCGCCGATCAGTGGAAGGGGAGGTCGACATAGAGGTACAGATAGGTCCAGAAATCTCTACCATCACATTCCAAATTCTGGATATATCAGCCTCTTTCAACATGTTGCTCGGACGACCTTGGCTGCACAAGGTTGGAGCTGTGCCGTCAACCCTGCATCAACGAGTGAAATACATATGTGGAAATCAAGTGATCTCTATCCATGCAGAGAAAGAGCTCATCATTCCTTCCAATGCTGCTGCCGCTGAACCAGACATCCCGGTCATCGATATCCAGCACTCTGAAGAAGACATCCCGTTTCACAGTTTCGAATTCGAGACTGTGAACTCTATCGCCAATCCAGAACCGATAAGGGTGGATCGTGTCTTTTCACCGGCAGAGCGTCTGAGCCTCAAATACCGAATGAAGAATCACTTCAAGTCCAGAAAGGTACCGCCGATATATAACCAATGCAAATGGGGACTCGGATACAGGGCAACCTTCATGGACAAAAGGAGGAAGAAATTTCGGTGCTCACCCATCCAATTTGTTAAGCCAGGAGAACCTTGGAAAGATCCAGGAGGGAATCAACCGACTGCACTACACAAAGGCCTCCCAATGAGCCTACTTTGGGCCACGTGGCCCCCCATTCGATGGGATCAGATTCTCGAACCATCTAAGCCTCCAGAAGAAGAAGGAAGTGATGAAAACAAAGAAGGAAGTCAAATACAGCAGCTTCAGGACCAGGTTACTCTGATACCTGCTCCCAACCATGGGCACAACCTGCCCACTTCAGCATCAATCAACTGGAGGCACAACCTGCCCACTTCAATTCCAGCCAGTCAGGGGCACAACTTGCCCATCTCAGCATCAATCAGTCAGGGGCACAACTTGCCCATCTCAGCATCAATCAGCCAGGGGCACAACTTGCCCATCTCAGCATCAATCAGCAAGGGGCACGACTCGCCCATCTCTACAAAATCAACATCATCAATCATCAGCCAGGGGCAGAAGCAGCCCATCCATTGGACCAAGAAAGGGAAGTGGCCAGCCCTAGATTGGTCTGATGTCCAGATTCCAAACTTGTGTCTAGCCGTGGAACCAGACGAACTGCAATGCGAAGTAAGTGATCCGGGAGGGACTGAGTACGGCTCAGATCTTGAACCCGACCAGCGAGAAATCATGGTCATTGGGCCAGGCTGTGATTCTTTGCCCGAATCATCAACCCCCACCTCTTTAGGGGAGGAAGTGTGGGGTCCTGAATGGTCATCCGTTCCCCTAACTTTTGAATCAGCCAAAGAGTCATCTGAGGGCTCTGGCTTCCAAAAAAAAGTGCCTATTTAAGTAGCGACCGGAACTTTGGAACAAGTTGGGCTTAATCATGGTCTGCAATGCCCACTTGTTCAAAGTCCCATGAATTTCGAAAATCTAAAAAAATAAAAAAATTTCAAAAGCCAAAAACATCTAGCATTTCCATTTCAGAAAAATCTCAAAAAACCAGAAACATTTCTTTTCCTGCATTCAACAGTGTGCCAAGTTCGTCTAAAGAGTCACATGAGTTTGAAGTCGAATCATATGACTTTGACATCGAATTAGACTTCGAGCTCGTGGGTCTGGACGAAGCTCGGGATGTGGAAGATGATGATCCGGCTCTCAAACTAGAGGATCTCCTCAAAAAGTTCGAATCTAAAGCCAATGTTGTAGCCGATGATTTCGAGATAGTAAACTTGGGGACACCTGAGATCCCTAGGGAAGTACGCATTGGAAAATCGTTGCCACCTGAGATGAAACAGAAAATGATAGAGTTCCTAGCTCCAAGATTGTCCAACTTCGCGTTCTCATATGAAGACATGTCGGGGCTCGATGAAGAGCTCGTTGTACACCATCTGCCAACCAAGGCAGATATGAAGCCAGTGAAGCAGAAACTTCGAAGAATGAAGTCAGAATGGGCTCTGAAAGTCCGAGATGAAGTCATCAAGCAGTACAACGCGGGATTCTTGGTAGTCTCCAACTACCCTGAATGGCTCGCCAACATCGTACCAGTACCAAAGAAGGATGGCAAGGTTCGAATGTGCATCGACTTCCGGGATCTCAACAAGGCCAGTCCAAAAGATGACTTCCCTTTGCCACATATCGACACTCTGGTCGACAACACTGCTGGATACAAGGTCTTCTCATTCATGGATGGGTTCTCAGGTTACAATCAGATCAAGATGGCCGTCGAAGATCACGAGAAGACATCGTTTATCACTCCCTGGGGAACCTTCTGTTACAGGGTAATGCCGTTCGGTCTAAAGAACGCAAAAGCAACATATCAGCGAGCAATGACAGCATTATTCCATGACATGATGAACAGAGAGCTTGAAGTATATGGGATGACATGATCGTCAAATCTCGCACAATTGAAGGGCACTTTGAAGATCTGAGGAAGTTATTCAACATATTAGAAAAGTACAAGCTCCACCTCAACCCTCAGAAATGTGTCTTCGGCGCAATGAGAGGTAAGCTCCTCGGCTTTATGGTAAGCGAGGATGGCATCAGGGTCGACGAGACCAAAACCAGAGCAATCATCGAGATGCCCCCTCCTAAAACAGAGAAAAAAATTCGTGGCTTCCTTGGCAGAATTCAATACATCAGTCGCTTCATCGCACAACTCACACCTATTTGTGAGCCCATTTTCAAGCTCCTTCAGAAGAACGTTCCAAAAGAATGGAATGATGATTGCCAAGTCGCCTTCGACCGCATCAAGAGATATCTCATGAATCCTCCAGTCCTAGTGCCACCCACCCCTGGACGTCCACTATTGTTATACATCTCAGTAGCAGCAGAAGCCATCGGCTGTGTCCTCGGCCAGCACGACGAGACCAGGAGGAAGGAACAAGTAATATACTATTTGAGCCGAAAGTTCACCGACTACGAGACCAGGTATTCCCCGATCGAGAAGACCTGCCTCGCCCTAGTCTGGGCAACTCAGCGACTCCGTCAATACATGATTGCATCCATATTCTCCTCCTCGCTCACATGGATCCGCTCAAGTACTTGTTCGAGAAACCGGCACTCACTGGAAGGATAACTAAATGGCAGCTACCCCTGTCTGAGTTCGACACCACCTATGTCACTCAGAAGGCAATCGAGGGACAGGCTCTCGCCGATCATCTTGCCGCCCACTCCCTCCTGGATTATCAACCACTCAAGACATTCTTCCCTGATGAAGATCTCTTACTTATCGAAGGCGAAGAAAAGAAGAAGAAAGATGAGTGGACGTTATTCTTCGACGGCGCAGCAAATTCTAAAGGAAGTGGTATTGGAGCAATCCTCTAGTCTCCAGATGATGTCCCTATTCCTATTTCAAGGCGCATAGCATTCGAGTGCACCAACAACATGGCAGAGTACGAAGCATGCATCGCTGGCTTAAGGGAAGCCATGATCTTAGGCGTCAAGAAGCTACGAGTATTTGGAGACTCACAGCTTATCATCAATCAGACCAATGGCGAATGGAAAATCAAGGATGAGAAGTTGATACCATATCATGTGTATCTTGAAAATTTGATCGAAGAATTCAAAGAAGTCACCTTCTCATACATGCCCAGAGCCAAGAACCAGTTTGCAGATGCTCTCGCCACACTTGCATCAATGCTCGAGATACCAAAAGGAGCTTCAGAATGGGAGCTCACAGTCGAAATTCAAGAAGAACCTGCTTTTTGCCTGCAAATAGAAGAAGCCGAAGCTGTCCCTGACAAACCCTGGTATGCCGACATCAAGCAATATATCGAAACACAGGAGTATCCAGAGTCAGCAACAGCAACAGATCGCCGAACCATCCAGCGTTTGGCCGGCCAGTTCACCATCAGTGGCGAAGTTCTTTACAAGCGATCTTATAATCACATCCTCCTTCGATGCGTCGATGACATAGAAGCTGCAAAGATCATGGGAGAAATACACGAAGGAATCTGTGGCCCACACATGAACGGGCACATGATGGAAAAAAAGATTCTACGACTCGGCTACTATTGGCTCACCATGGAGACAGACTGTTGCCAGCACGTTAGAAAGTGCTTCAAGTGTCAAGAGCATGCGAATCAAATCCATGCCCCCTCATCAGAATTATACAACCTGACCACCCCCTGGCCCTTCTCCATGTGGGGACTCGACATCATCGGCAAGATCAGTCCCAAAGCATCAAACGGTCATGAGTACATACTTGTGGCAGTCGATTACTTCACCAAGTGGGTAGAGGCAGCCTCCTACACCACAATTGCAGCATCTTAGGTGATCAAATTCATGAAGAACAACATCATATGCCGGTATGGAATCCCCAATGTTATCATCACAGATAATGGAACCCCGTTCGTCAACAAGAAGATGGGTGACTTCTTCAGCAAATTCAAGATCCAACGTCATCGATCAAGCCCCTACCGTCCTCAGATGAATGGTGGGGTAGAAGCCGCAAATAAGACAATCGTCAGGATACTCGAGAAGATGGTCATGACCTATCGAGATTGGTCAGATATGCTCCCATATGCACTTTGGGCCTATCGAACGTCTGTACGGTCTGCTACGGGCGTTACTCCTTTCGAGCTTACTTATGGAATGGAAGCAGTTCTACCAGTCGAGGTGGAAATACCATCACTACGAGTGTTACTCGAAAGCGGAATTGAAGAAGGAGAATGGCAACGGGCCAGATTCGATCAGTTGCAGCTAGCAGATGAAAAGCGCATGCGTGCGCTAAGTCATTCACAGTGCTATTAGAAAAGGATCGCTCGGGCTTACAACAAGAGAGTCCGAAAAAGAAGTTTTAAGGTAGGCGACATGGTCATGAAGAAGATTCTACCGTCGCACCTTCCGAATCCCAGAGGAAAGTTCAAACCCTCGTGGGACGGGCCACTGATCATCAGAGAAGTACTTTCCGGAGGCGCCCTCAGACTCACCAGCATGAGAGGGGTGGATCTTCCTGAGCCAACCAACGCCGATAATGTGAAGATATTTCACGGGTAAGTTATTCTGACCTTATCAAGAGTTACTTTAATAGAGCTGAAGTCAAGAGGTCAAAGCTAAGACCTCTAAGAAATCATTTTCGTCCACCAACAAGTGTTTCAAATAAAGGGATTCAAAAAGAGAAAAAACAAAAAAAAGGGGGATTCAAAAGGAAAAGACAAAAAAAAAAGAGAAAAAGAATACAAAAGAAAAAGAAAAAAAAAAGAAGAAAAGAGAAAGAAAAAAGGAAGCCAAAGCAAGGCACCCAAGAAAAAAAATCAGTCCAAGAAGAAACACAGTCATCCATCCATTCATCTCAGAAGGGTCTTTAGCTAAGACCAACAGCTCTATCATCGTAACTTAGGATAAGGGCTGAAAGACTACCGTCGGCCGGCAACGACGGATTCCCGACCTCTAGTCGCCGCAGTTATCCAAAGATCCAGAAAAATGAAGAAAAAAAAGCAAAAAAAGAAGAAAAAAGAGAAAATGTGTGCCTAAACAAAGAGGGCGGAGTGAAAACCCGGAAGGGCGCTCCGAGTAAAAACAGTGGGCATACAGCGGACTCGGTGAAAACCCGAAAGGGCACCGAGGGTAAAAACAGCATAGCTGCCAAGGGGCAGGCAAGATCAAACACCCGGGACGTGGTGAAAACCCGAAAGGGTGCCACGGGCAAAAATGACAGGAAAAGGCCGGTTGTGGTGAAAACTCGAAAAGAGCACTGTAGGCAAAAATGGCTCAAATGAAAAAATAAAAAAATAAAAAGTGTAGGTACCAAGAAATCAGACAGTTTAGAACGGTTCAAGCAGTCACAGTTCAAGAACAAGAAGAAGTGCAGTCAGGAACGAAGAGCTCTACAAATTTTGACAATCTCAGGAGGCAACAGTTTCCGTTGCCTACACCTCTGAGGGAACCAAAGGAGCACACAAGTCAAATCTCGAGACATCGGTCAAAGTATTGACCGAGCTCCAGTTCTGATTCCTATATCCCGACACAAAATCCAGACACACTCACAAGACAATGGCACAATAGATTTTCAAATAGTTTTCTCTTTTCAATTAAATGCATCATATTTCTTTTACACCTATCATGGCATCTTTTTCAAAAAATACAAAAAATGCATCATCATCAATCATATATGCAAAAAAAAAAGGAATGTGCAGGTGGCCAACACAATCAATCTCTACCCTCCTCCTCGGCCACATCAGGTAAGTCCTCTGACTCATAAAAGGATAGCCTCGCTCTCAACCTACTCACCTCCATACGCAGGTAATGCGCCTCATCACGCTCAAGGGTACGGATCGCTGTCTCCTCATCAGACAACCTCTGATCGGCAGCTAATCTCCTCGACATCATCTCACAATGATACCGAAGTGCAGAAATCTCAGACAGCAGATGGCCATGAGTGGCCAAAAGGAAGCAAGGATCAATGAATGGGCGCTCCTCAAAAGGTTCATATGAACCAGATGAAGAGCCAGCATCTCCAAGGATATCCTGCTCATCCTCATCAGCAGTCTGGTGCCAACAAGGGATATGTCGATACAAGGACTGCTCAGCAACCCAGTACTGATATAGGGCGGTCGCCATCGGAAAAGTCCACAGCTCAAAACCCAGCAAATCAGCAGTCAAGTAACTCGCCCAAGATCCATCGACCCGGGTCCTAAAGTCAGAGGATCTAGAAGGAAGCGCTCGATGCCCGATACCCGTGAAAGCGAAAAGAGGAACATCCTGCTCATACCCAAACTGCCGCAGGAACCGAATGGGATGATAAGAGAAGTAAGATCGAAAGCCTACCAACATCAGAGGAAGGCGGTGTGCATCACAAAGCACTGGAGGAAGTGAAAGCCAAGATGACTCCCAACGAACGTTCTAGTCACGAAGTTCAGCGAACATCCTACGATACAAGGGCTCGCTCATCCTAGCTGTATGAGGAAGAAACTCCATGATATAACGCATGACGTCAGAGCTAGGAATGCCAGGAAGGGGTACAGGAACGGTCAAAGAAAGACGCTCCCATAGCCAAACCTGATCACAAAAAGGAAAAGAAGTTCAGCTAGAGCCAAGCAATTCCTAACAAAGCAAGAAGAAAAAAGGTGTAGAAAAGATACCCGAAGAAAGGCACAATAGCCGCGAAGGACACAAGTGCGGCCCAGGGCGCAGTCGGTCAGCCCGTTAAACAATTCGGCTAAGATGAGAGAAATGATCCCCTGCCGTCGGATAGCTCGGCTCATCACCTCAAAAAGCAAAGGAGTCTGAGACCTGCGCCATCCCGAGAATAGCACCTCAACTATCAAGCAGAACATCAGTGCGTTCAGAGCAAGGATAGAATCGGCCACACTCCGAGGACCCCAAAAAAGATCATACAGCAAGTCCAAGGAGAACACTACAGCATCCTGGCCGACAGCTGTAGGCCGAACAAGATAGGGGATCTCGAACCAGTTCTGCGACGTGGCAGCTTTCGGCGATGTCTTCGGCGAGAAATACTGAGTATAATCCCAAGGTAGGCCTGTCAAACGCCAAGCTCCTCCAAAGAGGGTCCCATCTCCATATCGTTGAACGCGAACAAGTTCAACGAAGGGACCCAATCAATCAAAGCAGCTCCGAGCATCCTCCAATCAATGTCAACTCTAGCCATATGGATCAGACTGCCGAAGCCATAGGACTCCAAATCCCGAATCTCATAAGCTGACAAACCATCAAGCCAAGTAAGCAGCCGTGGCGAGCAAGAAGGACGAGGAAGCAGTTGACAAGTCCTCACTGGCACCCCCTTCAGAACAAAAGGCCCAGAAATCAATGACGACTCATCAAGGATCGGAAGGTCGACAGGCGAAGGAGAAGGAAAAGCTAGAACCTCTGCAGACTCGACAACCCCTGACCTACCCTCAGTAACAACTATGTCTGATATAGTCGCATCACTGTCCGAAACTGTCATAACCTCAGCCGCATGGGAAGACTCGCCCACCTCATGAACAGAGTGCGCAAAAGACCGACGATCAAGAGAAGGACGATACTCTCCATCAAAAGGGCTACTAGCGAAGATCACACCGCACATCGTAGCATCCTGGCCAACCTGACCGTCGAAGAATGCATCTGAACCATCAAGAAGGGTCCCAGCAACCCCGATCGAAGAATCAACGGTCAGATCTGGACCTGTGGCCCTCTCCAACAGGAAATCATGAATCCAATCATCATCCTGGCCGATCAAAGGGATCATCGAGGCATCCACACCGTCCATCATCAGGGGGACATCATCAATGATCACATCAAGCCCACCCAAACAAGTATACCGCACATCTCGGCCATCATCAAGAGCATCCAAACCATCAAAGGTATCATCTGAACCATCCATCCCATCCAGACAGGAGATCAGCCCATCTGTGTCCATCATGGTCCCATCACCTCCATCAATCACATCATCCATGTGGCCCATGTTCAAGGGATGCATAGCCTCACCTATGTCCCATCCTCCCATCTCATCCATGCCATCCATTTCTCCCATAATGAAGGCCCCATTCAAATCCAAATTTACAGCCATCCCACCATTTATGGAGTCATTCAAACCTCCACCAACCTCCAAGCTTAAGTCTTCATCAATGCCCCCATTCAATGCACCATCTCCACCATCCATTAAAGAAATCCCTCCATCATTAAAGCCTTCAACACTTCTGAAGTGTGGGACCCACCATGGACAGCCCCCACAACCCCTAAATCTCCACCATCCATTGCCCAAGAAAGGACAAAGCAAGATGAGGACAAGATGAGGAGGAAAGAGGAGACAAAGGGAAGATTCATGGTTGAAATCGAACTTGGACGTACAGAGCAGGTGGAGACAAGGGCAGCAGACAACAGAGAAGGTCCGAACCCGAGCCAGCCCAGGCCGCACAAGAAGCGAGCCTTGGGCGGCTCTCTCTTGGCCGCCCGTACGGACGCGCTCCCTCTCTCTCCGCGGGATTGGCTCCAGGGTTCTTGGTAGGTGAGGCTGACAGTCCACATCAGCAGATGGCACCCCGAGGGCCGCCCAAGGCTCCAGTCCACTCCAGATTTCGATTGAGGTTGACCAAGATCATCTGGAAGGTACCCCACCGGTCCAATCATGAAGCACTACGGCTAGAATGGGTCTGATCAAGTCAAAGAGAAGGAAAGATGATCAAGAGGGGGCCACAAGCAATCCAAGTCATTCAAAGACTAGATCACCATGATCTAAACCATGGAAGAACCTACATGAGCCATCGAACAGCAAGATCAAAGGTCCGATCATCAAGAGAGATGGCCAGAATCCAAGATCTGATCATCAAGTGACCCACAAGGCCAAGACAAGCGATCCGAGACGTTCAAGTCATCATCCACACCATGAGAAGCTTTCTTAGCCTCACAAATCATCAAAAAGAGGTGCTCCAAAGTAAAGCTGAGGTCTCAAGTGGGCCCACAGGGCCGAAGCTATAAATCTGAGCCATTCAAAGACCAGATCAGTATGATCTAAACCATGGAAAAGCTTACACAAGTCATAAAGCAGCAAGATCAAAGGCTTGATCATCAAGAAAGAAGGCCAGAATCCAAGATCTGATCATCAAGTGGGCCCACAAGGCCAAAACAATCAATCTGAACCGTCCAGGTCATCATCCATGCAGTCAAGAAGTCTCATCTTCCACAAATCATTAAGGAATGAGTCAAAGGCCAAAACATCCAGACATCATCAAGGAATTTGAGACAAGTCAAAGATCGTATATTCATTCAGAAGATTTTACAAAAGAAGGTAAAAAACCAAAAGAAGAAGGTCATCCATCAAGTAAAGCTGAATACAAAAGCAGGCTACAAGTCGCCAACATAGTCGTCATCGTCCCTCCTCTCGTCCCGCTCCCGACGGTAAAGATCCATCAAAGGAGCTGTCACTGAACCTCCAGCATATCTGCGACGACCCCCTGGAACATAGAGCGAAGGAAGCAGAGGCCCCTGGCCGTACAGCAAATACCACTTATCATAGTCACGATCCGGGATCGTGAAACGAAATCCGGGCTGGCCTGCAAGAGCATCAGCCATCTCGCCAGCAGGAATCCGAGCAGCCGAAGGAGGTGCAGAACAAGGGACCCGAGCCACCCTAGTGACTTGCCGAAGCAACCTCTCACCTGGATACCACTGAAAAGATTCAGCGTCGGAAAGCATGATACGGAGACATGAAGCGTCATATGCCTCCACACGCTGAGGGGTGTAATAGAGAGGGAAGCTGGCATATGGCATCCGAGCGAGCTACAGCAAATGAGGTCACCACGATCAGTTATAGTGCAGCACGAGGGATAAGGAAAGCAAGATACTTACATCATCAACGGTCAACCCGTCTATGTCAGCGCGCCAATTGTCCCCAGAAACTCAGGAGTTCCGCTGACGGTTTTGTTGGTGCCAGTACATGTGGCGATACAAAGAGGGCTCAATGTCGTCCCGCATCCTCGGCGCGAGATGGGGAAAATGGTCATAAAAGCAAGTCTGGGCAAAAGCACACCTAGTGATCAGAGAGAGAAAGAAGGCAAATGTCTCCAAGAAAGGTGAATGAAGAAATACCTCGACGACAGGCCAGAAACCGGTGTAGGACCGGCTATTCCGACATGTCTTATCCAGACCCTGGAAAATATGAGTCAGGATAGCCCCGTTCCAATTGTAGGGGTGGTGTAGATCCTCAACCAAGCGAAGAAATTTAGGATCAACCCTCTCATTGGCGTGGCAGAGAAGGAAAGACCCAAAGGCATAAGTGATCATGGCTCGTGCTTTGTGGA
Organism: Liriodendron chinense; assembly: GCA_003013855.2. Classification (NCBI taxonomy): domain Eukaryota; kingdom Viridiplantae; phylum Streptophyta; class Magnoliopsida; order Magnoliales; family Magnoliaceae; genus Liriodendron; species Liriodendron chinense. The sequence goes on along the minus strand of PVNU02003543.1, from coordinate 271,796 downwards.
GGGCCTCTCACTCAGTAGTGGGGATGACGGAGGCAAAAGTGTTGTAGAACCATCGCATCTTTACTTGATGGCCTTGGAATTCATCCTCGGGTGGGACATCACCGACGAGCCGTAGTCAGTCAGTGGAAGTGATGGGAGCCAGAGAGCTGACTTGAGGAACAACTGTCCCATGAAACGAAAAGCCTATTTGCATATAAATGTCCAGGGGAGTTATTCCCCATTCACCACAAGGGAGCTGGAAGGTGTGGGTCTAGTCCCACCACCTCTCGCAAAGGGCCGCGAGCATCATGCGGTTGGCACTGTTGTTATGAAAACGTAAGGTGAGGAGGCCAGCAAAAGGAGTACCAGCCAATACTCGTTCAAGCAAGGGTTGTGGATCCTTCACCCAGTTGTCCCAGTGATCCCTAGTACCTCGACCCTTGATAGCGGGAAGAGGTTGATGCTCCATAGCCAAGGAACACATGTGGTCCCCTCGGCGGATGATGAAGGCAGGATCATCCTCATCAATCACTCGACGACCTCTGGTACCGTCCGCCATTGAATCCTACAAGCTTGGCAAGGTAAGTCTTTATCCCTTACCCGTTAAAATCCAAATTATCATCCAAGAAACCCATGGGATTGGACTCACATTCAAATGCAAGATCTAAAGTCCAACTCCATGTGTCACCTAGGACATGTGTTGGGCCCATGGAGGAAAGCAAGGCCCACTTTAAAGAAGGTTGCATGGCATGCCTTAGGCAAGAAAAGTCCATCATCCAAGGACACATTTTGGACAACAAATGCACTCAAGTGCCATGAGATCAACAATGGATAAGAATCCTACTTCACATGAGAAGCTCTTCTTCAAAGTCCATATGTGGCCAAGGATTGATCCACTTTTTATGCCAAGGCCATGATTCTCACTTAAGATGTTTTCATCTTTTTACACATGTACATGGACAAGTGGGGGATAGAAAGGAAGTGGGCCCCCAAGAGCAACCCAAATGCCTCACCTCAATGGATTGAAGGGAGCACATAGCCCACTTGAAAAACATGAGGACCCATTCATGGGTTAACCATGGGCAACCCTATGTACACCATCTTGATGAAAGTTTTGACCATGAGAGTACAACATGGCGTTCTACCTACAAACATATGAATCAAAGAGGCTAATGGTAAAAAGTTGATGCACATAGCCCACATGAAGAATCAAGTTGAAAATGCCCATGAAAGGACAAATTTGGGCAACTTACGTGCACCAATTTCTTTACAAGAAAGGGGGGCCATTTGAACACAAGAGGGCATGGCTTGATGAGTCACCCAACCATCATGAAAATGGATAAGAATAGTACACATAGCCCACTTGAAAATCAAAATTCAAAATGTCCCAAAGCATGGGACAAAAATGGGCAACTTATGGGTATCATTCTTTCTCACAAATTGAAAGAAAAATCACTCATATTTGAGAATGATGGTGGATGACCCACCAAGCACCCCAAAGAGAAGTTCAAGGAGCCATGGTTGCATGGATAGCTCACTTGAAGGAGGATCATCCATTTGAGGTTGATAACATTAAAGGGAAACTCTTGAGAACCACTTTCCTACCTCATGGAAAAACCATTTGAAACTAGTGAGATTGTTGGAACAACTCACTCATGGGGCTTGTAGATGATCAAGTAACTCAAGTCCTCCATCCATCAAAAGAAAAAGCATGAAAGAAAAAAAAACCCTACATGGACAAAGTGTGGTGGTGCACACATGGTCCAAAGAAATCCAAGCTCCAATGAAGGCCCAAAAGCCCATCCACATGGAAAAACTCCAAGGAACCCACCACACTTTGTACAAGGATGTACATCATAATCAAGAGATGGTGGAAGACTTGGGCTACTTGTCCATAAAGGCCCAACTAAGAAATTTAGCCCACTTGAGATCCAAGTGAAGAATGGGCTAGTCACCTTGGTCCATACATATGTGAAGAAAGATGGGGTCACCCAAAGTGAGCCCCATGAGCCCAAAACTTGAGATGGGCCCTACCATGCCCATGGGCCCAAATCTTGGAAAGAAGATGGAAAAGAAAAAGAGAGCTCCAAAGGAAATGACAAGAAAGAGAAAGTAGAGGGAGCCCAAAATGAAGCATTGGGCCCATCAAATACACCAAGGGCCATGACTTCACTTTGAGCCCATTTGATACATATGAAAAGAGGCCCAACTCCCATGAAAAAGATAGAATATTTTGCCATGCACACTTGATGACATGGCAAAATCACTCTTTACATACACATGAAGGGAGTGTGAAAAGAAGAAAAGGAAAAATGAAATGGAAAGCTTGCAATGTCCTTCTCCATGCACCACCTTTGAAATAGATTGGAGATCTAGAAAAAGGTCAAGAACACTTGGGCCCACCTTCACTCCTTTTGGAATAGCTACATGGAAAAAGAAAAGAACCATGAGAAGAGACAATGAAGAAGGAAAAGGACAAGAAAGAGAAAGGGAGTGGTCCATACCTTTACCACTCACCAAAGAAGGACCACCTTGCTGTCCCAAAACTTCTCTAAGGCCCACCACTTGAGAGAAGCAAAGAACCACCAAGAGGAGAGAGAAAACTTTGAGAAAGAGAGAGTATGAGAGAGAGAAGAGAGAGAGATTGCACGTTGGAAGGGGCAAGGGTGCCCCATGTTATATAGAAAAGAGGGGTGCACCCCTTTACCCAACCCACTGAAGAAACCAGGGGTCAGGGGCGGTCCGGGTGGCGCCCAGGGGGCCGTCCTACCTCCCACCTAGTTGAAACGACCTTTCCTTCTCTCTCCTTGGGAAGAACTCCTCCTTGGGAAGGGTGGTTGCAAGTGAATCTTATACCTCCATGTAAGAATGAAGTGATGGAAGAGAATGGTGAGAAAAAGAAAGAAATCTCACCAAAATCTCATCTTGTGAGAAATTGGTGGGAAATTGGCTTGATGATGTGGAAAAGTTCCATGGAATTTTCAAGGAAAAGAAAGAAAAAAATTGACTTGGTCAAACAGTGATCTAAACCATTCAAAGTCATGACCTGATGATCTGAACCAGTCTAAGAAGAATCCTTGGAATCTCCACCCTTGATTACTGTCTACTTGTACATATTCTCGGTCCGAAGACCTTAAACTACGCCGGGATCAAGATCCTGAGGGACTTTCAATAAAACCGGCATCAGTCTGGATTGAATCAAGATCTGACGACCTCGGACATTTTCTGAAAATATATATATATATATATATATATATATATATATATATATATATATATATATATATATGCATGTACATATCTTTTGTACAGTTTTACGGTCCGAAGACCTTAAACTACGTCGGGAACAAAATCCCGAGAGAATTCTAATAAAAACCAGTGTTAATCTTGACCGTTCAAAATTGAGATTTAACAGCCTGGAACATTTTTCGAAAAATCACAAAAAAGAATGTATTTTCAGCATGAACATATTTTGGTCTGAAGACCTTAAACTACACTGGGATTAATTTCCTGGGGGACCTTTCTCGCTTTCAACCAAAAACCAGCATCGATCCCAGCCGTTCAAGCCAGGATCCGATGACCTGGATCATTTCCAAAAATACCAAAAAGATTTTTTTGAGTTTTTCATAAAAACCAGTATCAATCTCAAACACTTGAGTTGAACTCTGGAACCTTTTAAAAGAAAAAAAAATAAATTTTTTTTTCACCATCAATTTCAACTGCACAAATTCATCTTCAGCGGTCCGAAGACCTAAAACTACACTGGGATTAACTTCTCGGGGGCTTTCTTTTCTAACCTGTTCCGGACATGGCTGACACTTGATCATACGGGTGTCCGGAATCTTTTAAACAGGTGAGGGCTGAGGCGGGCAGAACTCCGCAATCCTGTTCGTGTTAAACGCACCGTGATAGACAACCTTGATTTGGAAGTCGCTGTTGAATCTGACGGATGTTCCCTGTTCCTAAAACTCATGAAGGGGATTAAGGCTGTTGGGAGGTGGAGCGCACCCTCACGAAATTGTGAGCAACGTAAGGCCCCAAACTGGATTGACTAAGGGAAATGTGAGGATGTGGCTCATTTTGTGGCCGAAGGAGTCCGTCGGATGATACGTGGTCTATGTGCATTGCACATGAGGAACAGGCAACTTTGTGGGTGTGTTGACTGAAAACCCTCAACAATCTCCCCATCCGAAGATGTAAAACTACGGCACTTAACTGTGTGAGACTCGTCTTGCTCGCTGACGTAAAATGGATCAGGTGCCTTACCAGCAGTAGAAGCTGGAAGTGGATGAAAATTCCATACTTTTCCCTGCATTTCAGAAAAATCACAAAATACAAAAACATTGTAAAATCACCTCTTCAAAAATCACAAAAATATTTCCCTTGCTTTCAAATCAAATATTTGCAAAAATCACAAAAAAATATGTGCCTTGCTTTCAAATCAAATATTTGTAAAAATCAAAAAATATTTCCCTTGCTTTCGAATCAAATATATGCAAAAATCACAAAAAAAAATATGTCCCTTGCTTTCAAATCAAATATTTGCAAAAATCACAAAAATATTTTCCTTGCCTTCAAATCAAATATTCTCAAAAGACAAAAAATATTTCCTTTGTTTTCAATAACCAATCTCTATCCTGACCACTCAGGTAAAGATTCAGACCACATGTTTACAAAAATCACAAAAATTGGCACTATCCCCAGCACTACACTTCAGGAGTCTTGAACTTCGCTCACTTCATAGTTTGGGATGACAGATCCAATCGCTCGCAAAGTGAAATCTTGACCAAAACGGGCGACCAAGCACCGTCTCAATCGCATTTATGCCCAGAAGAACATCTTGAAGTCGGATAATATCCTCGTACATTCTCATTAACAAAGAAACAGCATCTTGGGACGATGGACCTGATCGATCACGGGTCGGGATCTTGACCAACCCGCTGACCAAACATCCGCATTAAAAAGAAAATCCCCAGGGAAGCAAAACCCTGGAAGCAATAAGCTCAAAATTCTCTGCATCTCCAACAAAAGCAAAATCATCAAACTGAAAGAGAATGAGCCAAAGCCATGCATTCATCATGCATCTCCATGCATCAGCATCTATTGCATCAATCATCATGTTTACCTGTTTTCAAAATAAAAGTCGGTTAGCCAAAGACCCCACAGGCATCCCTAGTGGAGGCACGTGCAGACCCGATTTTCATTTCAAAAGACAAAAAATATTTCTATTTGCAAATAAAAACCCCACGGAGTATCACTCCCCAGAGTGGGTATCTTTTCAAAAACCCAAAAATATTTTCTCAGTAGAGCGTTTTGCCTCCAAAACACCAGGAGATCTTCCATATCTCTGGGTAGGAGCCGACGCAAAAATCAAATAAGATCCAATGCCTCGCAGTTTCCCCGGAGACCATCGGATCCAATGCACTCAAAGTACGGTCGAACTGAACTCCAGTGTCAGTGCGGTCGTACCACATGCCAAGATACAAAAAGATGAAAGTCAAAAGGCTCGGTCAAAGAAACCATTTGAACAGGTGGAAACGATGAATTGTAACCCAAGTATCAAAATCAGCAGGTCGGGTGGAAAGAGTCCACCCGCACATACCTAGGCGTGGATGCCTGAAGTACCTTGACTGAGTCCAAGTTGGCGTAATAGAATCTCGTAAGACTATCTGATGCAGGGCGTCTAATCACTTTGACAGTCAAGCGAAACAAGTACTCCTGGAGTGATCTGGGAAAACATCAAACATCACACAATCAGTCTCAGGGTCAGCAACCTCGTAAGACTAGCGACGCAGAGGCTCTGCTGTACCTTTCCGATGTTAGTACCGATCGGGAATGGAAGGGTTGCGATTGGGTACCCAGGTTGCAGCAAACTGCAGGGACAATCGCAACGTTTTCTCCAAACTCCCGCGGTATGTGCGAGTTATCAATTTCCAGACAATCAACTGACTCAGATACAAAGGATAACAAAGATTCCAGACCACAATCAAGGAAAGAATGAATTGTAAACCAAGCATCGAAACCAGCAGGTCGGGTGGAAAGAGTCCACCCGCACATACCTAGGCGTGGATGCCTGAAGTACCTTGACTGAGTCTAAGTCGGCGTAATAGAATCCCGTAAGACTCTCTGATGCAGGGCGTCTAATCCACTTTGACAGTCAAGCGAAACAAGTACTCCTGGAGTGATCTGGGAAAACATCAAACATCACACAATCAGTCTCAGGGTCAGCATCCTCGTAAGACTAGCGACGCAGAAGCTCTGCTGCACCTTTCCGATGTTAGTACCGATCGGGAATGGAAGGGTTGTGATTGGGTACCCAGGTTGCAGCGCATGCAGGGACAATCGCAACGTTTTCTCCAAACTCCCGCGGTATGTGCGAGTGATCGAGTTTCAGACGATCAACTGGCACAGCTGCAAAGGCAAGCAAAGATTTCAGACCATGATCCATGAATGACCGGGTCAGAAGTGGGGTGTCCACTCGCTTTGGCATTCGGTTGCACGCAACCTCTGCCAAAGAGGGGCATCTGTAGACACCCCACCTACCCTTGTAAGCCCCAATCCATAGCCCAACTCAAGCCTGAACCCAGTCAACCCAGTCCTAAACATCAGCCTGAAAAACCCCCCATAAGAAAAGCCAGTCAAAAAATTCTAAAAAAGTCAAACTCACTGAGTCAACCCGCTGAGTCAACTCGTCGAGTCAAAACATCGAGTCAACCCGTCGAGTTAACCCGCCGAGTCAAATCACCGAGTCGACCCGCTGAGTCAACTCACTGAGTCGACCCACTGAGTCAAACAGCAGCCCCGAGAAACGACCGTGCCGCGCGCTGAAAATCGAGGAGTGACCGTACGGGCGGCCCACAGCGGGCCGCCCAAAAATAATTACGGGTTCTGCCACTGCCCGCTGCTATAAATACCCCCCTCCCCTTCTCATTTCAACAGAACAATCCGCCCAGTCCAGCGACCGTCCGTCTGAGTTCTTCTCCACCCTTTAGCCCATTCCTCCACCAGGGAGAGCCCGAGTGAGGAGATCCTAGCCCTGGTCCAGCCCAGCCTGACCACTAGTCCAAATCTCCCAAGCCATCTAAGTCTTGATCCAGCCACTTGAAGCCAACCCTTGCGACACCTCAGTCCATCCAGCTACTCTTTTTCAGCATCATCTCATTTGCATCTAGCATAAGTGCAACATTTACTTTTCTTCCAACCCCCCTGCTTCACTGCAAGCACCTTGATTATTCAAGCACACTGCATACGTCTTATATTAAGCACCTGTCAGTTCGAGCTTATGCTCTGGGCTTGCCCGTTGTTGTAACCTGCCCATCAGAAACTCTTACTGTTCAGACCTGCATTCATGCTTCACTATAAAGCACCTTAGTTATTCAAGCACACTGCATACGTCTTATATTAAGCACCTGTCAGTTCGAGCGTATGCTCTGGGCTTGCCCGTTGTTGGAACCTGCCCATCAGAAACTCTTACTGTTTAGACCCGCATTCATGCATCATGTCATCTATGAGAATGTACGAGGATTAAAACAGACTTTCAAGTATTATTTTGATTCTGTGAAGTAGAGACCGTACTTCGGTATGGGCAGTGTGTGGGGTGCTTAACCTCTTCCCACCCTGTAACCGTGATCCCTTACCTTGAATCTCTGGCCGCAGATCAAAAGGAGTCATTTTAGAGGAAGGAATCTTCGGATCCCCTTCTCTAACGTTTCTACGGGGTCTAGCCGACTGTAGATTCGAAGTAACTGGCTAGTGGCGACTCTGGTCTTATATAAACTCACTTAAACACATCCAGCTTAACACGACAACCAAACAAAGCCCTCGAGAACAAGGCAAGCCAGTGGCACAAACGGTGATTCGCACTCACGCATCATCCTCTCCTTCTTTTCCCGAAAGGGGAAGGGACGAGAATGTCGTGTGGGAGCGCGGAAACGGCGAGGGTCCACAATATGAGTCACTCAGAGACTCATTGTGAGCAGGCAGAAAAATCATAAACATTGAAACCGTCATCTCAACCCTCCAGTCAAAGGAGATGAGATAGAAGAGAGGTGATGTTAGGTCTTCCTCCAACGCAATGATTATGAGAGGAAGAAATTTGAATTGGGGTGACGGATCGTCATGTTCTTGAACCAAATCCAACGGTAAGGGAAAAGCCAAGTTGAAGTATTGGGCGTGTGGCCAAGCAGGGCACATGAAGAAGGATTGTAAGAATCCTAAAAGTAAGAAAAAGAAAACAGGAGAGTCTTTAAGGGAAGTCAATACTGCTGAATCTTCTGAGGGTGGTAGTAATGTGTACGTACGAGGTCTTGACGGTGTCAAATACGGGATGTCTCAGCAATGAGTGGATCATGGACTTCATGACTTCATATCACATGTACCCGAATAAGAGAGTCTTTACTTCCTACAGAGAGTATGACTGCAGTTCCGCATTTCTAGGCAATGACTATGCCTACAAGATTGTATGGATTGGATCGGTGCACATCAAGAAGTTCGATGGAATTGAATGGACCTTAACAGAAGTAAGGCACGTTTCCAAGTTGAAGAAGAACCTTATTTCTCTTGGTGCACTCGAGGCGATGAGGTGCAAGTTCATCGATTTTGACTAGTTCTACAAAGTTTCAAAGAGAGATCTTATAATTATGAAGGGATAGAGGCACAACATTATTTACAAGCTGACCAGGAACACTTCATTGGGTGGAGCTACAGCAACTGTATCGGATTCCACGTCTGCACGTATGTGGCATGCCCATTTAGGCCACATGAGTGAGTGAGGCATGAAAGTACTTTCTGATCGTTCTTTGATTCCTGTTTTTAAATTTCTAGACTTTAGTATATGCAAGTATTGTATGTATGGTAAACCGTCCACATTATCTTTTAAAGGGGGAAAACATGTATGTAAAATAGTGCTTGAATATGTTCATTTTAATGTATGGAGGCCGTCACCGGTAGTTGTTCGGGGGTCATCATGGTTTTTGTCGTTCATTGATGACTATAGCAGAAAAGTTTCGATTTATTTATGGAAAACAAATTCGACGTCTTCCCCACTTTCAAGTATTGAAAGGTGATGTAGAACGGGTCGCTGATTATTTCATGGCCCAGATGGAGCAAAAGAAAACCGAACGGGGTCGAAAGTGATCCGGATCATCAGGACCGTAAATTTATCGAAATTTATCGTCAGGAAGAATTCCAACGATTGGCTACACGGAATAATTTATCAGAATCAGAGGCATAACAAGTATCACGATTCATTGATGGGTTGCGATTTGCAATCCAGGATCGGGTCCAGATGCATCCAGTCTGGACGTTGAGTGAGGCCAACCAATTGGCCACTCGAGCAGAAACACAGTTGTCACGGCCCCCTACTCGACCCTATCCGGCAACAAGGAATTCCATCACCGGACCCACTCAAGATACCACGTTGGCCACAGGCAAGGAACCTACGGGAGGGCGTCTTCAACCTCCGACGGTCACGAATCGGGACTGGGGAAGCGGTCCCTTAAGACCTCAACGTGCAGCTCCCGCAACAACAGGTCCCAACAGGATCCCCAACCCATATGGTCGGCCAAGGCTAGACCATTGTTTTCGTTGTGGCCAACCAGGTCACTGGTCGAACGCTTGCCCTCAACACCCTGTAGCACACTTAACTACGAATGAAGGCGGTGCGGAAGGTGAATTAACAGAAGACAACCCTGAATTGGAACAGGCCGAAGAGGGGGACACAAAAGATGTCGATTGGCTGACTGAAGATCATGGGAATCGCTAGTAGTAAGACGACTACTTTAAGCTCCTAGGAAGGAAGTGCACCCACAACGACATAATATTTTTCGCACAAAGTGCACCGTGCAGGGCAAAATCTGTGACGTGATCATAGACAGTGGGAGTAGCGAAAATATTATCTCGAAAATTATGGTGGATAAGTTACATCTGCCTATGACGAAGCACCCTACCCCTTACTCTATCGGTTGGACCAAGAAGGTGAACGAAACCAAGGTAACTCATCAATGCATTATCTCGTTTTCCATTGGTAAAAGCTATAAGGACGAGGTCCTCTATGATGTGGTTGACATGGAAGCCTGCCACATGTTACTTGGGCGGCGATGGCAATCGGATTGAGATGTGACCCACGGTGGACGGGAAAACATATACATGTTCACCATGGATGGTCGGAAAATTATTTTAGCCCCTATAACACCAGAGAAACACCCTGAAGCTTCTAAAGTGGAGGGGAACTCTCTCCTTACCATTCGCGAGTTTGTTAAGGAATCAAAGAAAACGGGCGAAATTTATACTGTTATGGTAAAAGGCGAGGAGCTAGGATCCTCTAATATTCCTCAACGCCTTAAACCGCTGCTAGAAGAATTTCGAAGTACTTGGCCTGGAGAGTTACCTGATGAGTTGCCTCCCATGCGAGACATACAACATCACATTGACCTTATCCCAGGGTCCAATCTACCCAACCGACCGCACTATCGGATGAGTCCAAAAGAGTGTGAAATTCTACAGGGATAAGTGGAGGAACTGATCCGTAAGGGTCTTATTAAAGAGAGCATGAGCCCGTGTGCCGTTCCGGCACTCCTTACCCCAAAGAAGGATGGAACATGGCGCATGTGCATCGATAGCTGCGCGATCAATAAAATAACAGTTAAATATCGATTTCCAATACCACGGTTGGATGACATGCTGGACATGCTCGAGGGCTCCAAGGTGTTCTCGAAACTGGACTTACGGAGTAAGCCAGGTGACTAGTGGAAAACGGCCTTCAAGACCAAGGAAGGGCTATATGAGTGGCTGGTTATGCCCTTCGGTCTGACCAACGTACCAAGCACCTTCATGCGTTTAATGAACCAAGTGTTGAAGCGGTTCATTGGCCTTTTTGTTGTCGTTTACTTTGACGACATCCTAATATACAGTCAGGATGAAACAGAGCACATGACCCACATCAGAAAAGTGCTACAAGTGTTAGCCGACAACAAGCTATACTTAAATCTGAAAAAGTGTAGCTTCTTAACTGATCGATTATTGTTTCTAGGGTTCATTCTGTTGTCCACGGGTATCCGAGTGGATGAAGAGAAAGTTCGAGCTATTCGGGATTGGCCGACTCCGACGAACATTCATGAGGTACGAAGTTTTCATGGGTTAGCGACCTTCTATCGTCGGTTTGTGTGGAACTTCAGCAGTATCGTCGCGCCGATTACCGACTGTATGAAGAAGGGTCCGTTTCAATGGACCGAAGGGGCTGAGAAGAGTTTTGCAGAAATTAAACATCGTTTGTCCACTACCCCGGTCCTGGTACTCCCTAATTTCGATAAGTTGTTTGAGGTAAAATGTGACGCATCTATTGTCGGCATTGGGGGAGTCCTTTCTCAGGAGAGCAGGCCAGTTGCCTTTTACAGTGAGAAACTCAGCGACGCACGATAGAAGTGGTCGACCTATGAACTTGAATTATATGCAGTGGTTCAGGCACTGCGCCATTAGGCGCCATTATCTTATTCAAAGGGAATTTATACTGTACACTAATCATCAGGCCTTAAAATTTGTCAATACTCAGACTAATGTGAATCGTATGCATGCTAGATGGATTTCATTTTTACAGGAATTCACGTTCGTTCTGAAACACAAATCAGGGCAGCAGAATAAGGTGGCAGATGCACTAAGCCGACGTGCATCCCTTCTTATTACAGTGAGCAGTGAGGTGATCGGATTCGACTATCTCAAGGAACTTTATGCTGACGACGAGGATTTTGCAGATGCATGAAAAAAGTGTCAAGAGGGGCACCCGAGTGACCTTCTAATTCAAGATGGTTTCCTCTTCAAAGGAAATCGACTTTGCATTCCGCAGAGTTCGTTACGGGACAAAATTATTATCGAGCTGCATGGCGGTGGCCTCGGCGGTCATCTAGGACGAGATAAGACTCGAGCGATGGTGGAAGAGCGGTGTTACTGGCCGCAACTTGCTCGTGATGTTGGCAGAGCAGTACAACGATGTCATATTTGTCAAACTGCTAAGGGACAATCTCAAAATACAGGTCTTTACACGCCATTACCCGTGTCAGATGCTCATTGGGAGGATTTATCTATGGATTTTATATTAGGGCTCCCACGAACACAACGCGGTATGGACTCCGTGTTCATGGTGGTAGACCGATTCTCTAAGATGGCACACTTCATTCCGTGCAAGAAGACCTTTGATGCGGTACACGTTGCGAACCTTTTCTTCAGAGAGGTTGTGCGACTACATGGGATTCCTAAGACGATCACTTCAGACCGGGACACAAAGTTCGTTAGCCACTTTTAGCGAGCCTTGTGGAATCAGTTTAGTACACGACTTCACTTCAGCAGTGCTTATCATCCACAAACAGATGGGCAGACTAAGGTCGTCAACCGCATATTGGGAAATTTCATCCGTTGCCTTTCAGGTGACAAACCGAAGCAGTGGGACATGGCCCTGGCTCAAGCAGAGTTTGCGTTCAACAACATGGTAAACCGATCGACAGGAAAGTCTCTGTCCCAGATTGTTTATGGGTGCGTGCCTCATCACACACTCGATTTGGTTCCCCTGCCCAAGCTTCCGGGCATGAGCATTACAGCTGAACATATGGCAGACCGAATCATGGACATACATGCAGACGTGCGCAACAAATTACAAACTTCGAACGAGAAGTACAAAGAAGCGGCCGACAAGCATCGACGCGCCAAAGTGTTCGAAATAGGTGATCAGGTGATGGTCCACCTACGTTAACAGCGATTTCCTACCGGGACCTACAACAAGTTGAAACACAAAAAGATTGGACCGGTACCGATCATTCGCAAGATAAATGATAATGCCTACGTTGTTGATCTTCCGGATGACATGGAGATTTCAAGGACTTTCAACATGGCAGATCTGTATGAATATCATGAACCAAAGCTGGACGAGAACTCGGGGTCGAGTTCTTTCAAAGTGGAGGAGACTGATGTAGAATGGGTCGCTGATTATTTCATGGCCCAGATGGAGCAAAAGAAGACCGGACGGGGTCGAAAGTGATCCGGATCGTCAAGAACGTAAATCGATCGTATCTCACAATCCGGAATGAGTTACAGGACGTATAATATATCAATTTGGGGTAGCTCGAGCTACTTTAGCCAACCAACCCGGCTATGCCAGGTTGCCCAAGCCGGAATCGCGAGATTCGACCGTATCGACGGTCATTAGGCTAGTTTATTTTTAGTTTTACTATTTATAGTAAGTTTTAATTCGATCATAACTTTGCATCTGTAGGGTTTTAGAGTTAGTGCCCAACATGAAAAGGGCTTAGAATATTTCGTAGAACAACGTGGTTGAGGCTGTTTGATAACTTCCTATTTTTGGCCGAAAACCAAGAGTTCTAGTAGGATTGAACGACTTCTATAAATAGTAAGTTTACTATTTATAGTAAGTTATGTTTTCTAGGAGTTTAAGTTGGAGTTGGAGTCTGATACCTTGCATAGGGTTTAGTTTTCTATTTATATGCATTGTAATTTCATTTTTATTCATTCAATCTTCAATAAAGTAATTATTTGGAATTAAATTCCTCTTTTTATCTTTTATTTCTTCTCGTGGATTCGAGAAACTATCGGTTAGGGAGACGGTGATCGACCTACCACGTCCTCCCTGCGTCAAAAGGCTATGGTGGAGAATCAGTCAAAACAAAATTGAAAGTGCTGAGAACTGATAACGGTGGAGAGTTTACTTCTAGGGAATTTAATAAGTATTGTAATGAAGAAGGGATCGTGAGGCATAACACAGTGCGCCACATACCAAAGCAGAATGATATGGCAAAGCAGATGAATCGGACTCTCTTAGAGAGAGCCCGGTCCATGTTGAGTAATTCTGGGTTGGGCAAAGAGCTTTGGACTGAGGCCGTTAACACGGCTTGTTACCTGATAAATCAGTATCAATCGATGGCAATTGAATGTAAAATCCCTGATGAAGCATGGAGTGGTCATTCACATGACTACTCATGTCTGCGGGTGTTCGATTGTGAGGCTTATTATCACACCCTGAAATCTAGACACAGAGTGTGCACCCTCCGGTCTGAGTTACAAATCATAACCATTTCCAAGCACCATCCAACATAACTTCCATTTACATTCAACTTATAGCTTAAAATCTCTAACTTAACTAATTAAGTCATCTCATTCAGAACTTTATTTAATGGTAATCATCATCTAACCAAAATCTAGAATTATTAAATAACAGAAATCAATAACAAAACTTTTATTTATTTATTTTGCTACCTGACCCAATCACTCTACCGAAAGCGCCCAGAGGTGCTGCTAGTGTGTCTCGAACCTGAGACTTGTTGTTTGACAAACACGGACGTCAACTAGCTAGGATAATAGGCCTTTGACATCAATAACAAAAGTAGCAAAAGTGTATTCTAATTTAAGCATCTTAGTTCAAAGCCATGAGCTCCTCTTCAGTTAAATATGGCCAGTCCCCTTAAGGTTTCTCCACCGGCTCGACAACATTTTCAGGATTCATATCTGCCAAATGGACATCGACTCCATCTATTTACAATTTAATCCGCAATCGTCAGCTAGCTAGGCTCAGTGAGTGACCCATCATATATAGTTCATGCGCATGACAGATAAGCTAGTAATGGAAATGGAACTGATGATCCGCAAAAATATAGAATTTTGGCCCAAAGCCACCTAGTATCATGTCCACCTCTAGCAAATATTGTAAGAATTATAAAGCTAACCTAACTCTAAATGTAAAACATGGGTCTAAGACGCTGGCCCCACGCCTTGGAATAGTGCAGATGCACCTGGCTTGTCTATCACCCAGGGTTATACGAGTACCCCTTTAACCTTAAGCTATGTGGGGGCATCATGGTATCCGTGTTATATCCACTCTATTAATTGTGCCATCACATGTTAGGAGATGAAGTTAACAATCGGGAAGATTTAAAAAATATAGTGATCCAACCACATGAAATAGAAGGATTAATGCCTACTTGAAACTATTCAAAGGTCCATCTGATGTTTATATGCCATCCAACCTGTTCAAAAGTTGATTCCACGTGATGAAGGGAAACGCTGACATCAACCTCACCCAAAACTTCTGAGGGCCAAGAAGGTTTTGATGGTGGTTGTTCAATCACTACTATTTCTTGTGGTGTGGCCCATCCAAGATTTGAATCTGCCTGATTTTTTAAAACATGTCCTAAAACGAGCAAGCACAATGGATACATGAAGGATATAACATAGACATCACAGTGGTCTTCATAGAGCTTAGGGTAAGCGTGGATTCATGTAAACCCCGACTTATAGGCAATTTTCATTGGAAACGACTTTGGTGTGCCCCAGCATACATGGAGCCCCCATAGGCAGAAGTTCTGTGGGGCCCACCAATATGTCCATGAATAATCCACTCCGTGCATCAATTTGGTCAGATCACATTAGGATATGAGCCCAACCATAAGGCAGATCCAAAATTCAAGTGTGCCACATGATAGGAAACAGTGCTAACATTAGCTAGCAAAACTGATAGATGGAGTGGATGTCACACGTTCAGCCAGGAAAAAAAAGTTTCTTCAGGGCATTCGAAGTTTTGCATCCGGCTGATATTTGCATGGCAAAACTGACCTTATGAACATGTTAGATGGCATGTAAGTATCAACAATCGGGGTTTCCAACTGCACTCTCTCTCGTGATTCGGCTCACTTGCGATTTGGATCATCGTCATGTTTGGGCTTATCTCTAAAAATGAGCTGGCTATACATATGGACGAAGTGCATATAAGACAAACATCAAGAGGGACCCCACAAAGCTTGAGATTTCAGGCATGTGACGTCCTGCAGAGTTCGCACTTGTACGTGACTTACCCATTCACTCTGAATTAGCTGATCCCCCATAACCCTAAGCTCCATAGTGCCACGCCATGATGTTTTTATTATACCCAGGCTGTCCATACAATTAGCTAATTCATGTTAAGACGTGATCTAAAGTAGTAAGATTTAAATATCAAGTGGACTACACCACTAGAAACAGTGCTCACCTTATGAAGGGATTGGATGGCATATAAATATCATGGTGGCCCAGGAAGGTTTCACCAGTGAGCGTTTCGATCCCCACATCTATCCACTTAATTTTTGAATCTGCTGCATACGTCCATGTCCTGAAACAGGCCGGGCGAAACGGATCGATGGACAGAGTGGATGTATCATAAGTCTTGGAGGGAGTTGCCCCAGATATAACAATATGAGTTCTGGATGAAGAAACGGTTGTTACCCTTTAATGTTGCCCTGATAAAAAAGCTGGAGGTCTTACTACCAGCTAAAAGAAGTTTGGCTTTCCACCCTTCAATTTTACTCATAATTTCAAAGATCAATGGCTAAAAAGTTGATTCAATCACTTTCCATTTGCTTAAGAATAGCCCCAAGATCCGCCATTGAAGGAATCCCCTCCCAAAACCCTAATCTAATTAATATCTTGAATTCTGGCAGGTGAAACCTTATCAGAAACAATGATAAGACTCCTTGACTTTCTGGTAGGCAAAGACTTTTGGAAAACCTGTACTGGATGGGTTTGTGATTCATGATCATCTGAACCTTTCATGTTCACATTATTATCTTATAAAAGCTACCATCTTATAATCCTGCTTTGTTGATGATGGACCTTTTGGCACTTAGATTTTCAAAAACAATGTGCTGCAAACTTTTGAATATTCACAAGTTCATTGTCACAATCATCCTTTAACAAATCTTTCTTCCAATGACTTCTAGCATATAATCTAGATTATAAACAGTTCATTTCTTCATCTAAAATATGATCCAGGTGAAATTAAACTCATGCCATATACTAACTGTTCTATGCGGTCATAACATATCCCATCGAAACTGGAGAAAAAAATAATAATAAAATCTGGAGGGAACTTAATCCACTGCCACACCGATTTTACATATGGGGATGGCAATAAATTTGTCCTCCTCGAATGCTAGGTCCAGAAAAAAAAAATAATAAAATAAAATAAAATAAAGAAGAAGAAGAAGAAGAAGCAAATACACAACTCTGGTGAGACAGTCTTTTATTTTTATTTATTTATTTATTTATTTTTTGGGTTAGTTCACACACCCCATTGTTAGTACACCCACCCACCCCTTTTGGTCAAATCACAATGTTAGCCACTCCCACCATGGGAATCGATACTATGACCTGAGTGTTGAAAGGAGGCTATCTTCACTCAGTCTGCCACTTGAGCTATGCACCTGGGTATGGTGCCAATCTTTCATCAAACCTGTTAAGCAGGTGGGACTCACTGATGTGAAAGGAAAACATAAAAGTCATCCAGGTCGACACCCAGGGCGGGAACACCATGTGGACCTTTCTTTACGATGTTTCCAATGTTGTGGTCAATCTAAGTTTGGCATAATGCTGATATTTTATACGTACCGTGAACATAGAGAAGTCATCCAATTTGAATTTAGCCCAC
This sequence comes from Liriodendron chinense, assembly GCA_003013855.2. Lineage (NCBI taxonomy): Eukaryota > Viridiplantae > Streptophyta > Magnoliopsida > Magnoliales > Magnoliaceae > Liriodendron > Liriodendron chinense. Next base: position 254,362 of record PVNU02003543.1, on the reverse strand, counting down.
CAAATGGCCAAGCAGCTATCATTTGTCCCGAAATGAACTTGAGATTCAATCCTGACATGTGAAATGTGAAATGATGATCGTTTGTTTCAAACGTGGTTTTTGTTAGGGTACGATACCCCTACCACAATAAGGTAAGGTGACATTTTCATCCACTGAGCACTTCTTAAATAATGATCTGAACCATTCATTTGCGATAAAGAGGGCATGTTAGCAACAATTTCTGAATGGATGATTTTATATGAAGATGAATATTTAATGGCTCATATTCATTTCCAAGATTCAAAGATTAGAGTTATCAATGAAGTATGATTATAAGATCACAACTTCTATATGATAGTAACGAACAACATGAGTGGTTCAATCAATCTAAAGATGCAATCCAATGGCGTAAACCAACTACCTTAGGGTAGCGTCACAGGGGTAGCACATCCTAACATAGGGAGCCGATTAGGGGGTGCCAATGGGCTGGGCACGGATCTGAAAAATCAGAATTTTGAATAGGTCTGGCCCGGCCTGAAACAGTGCAAAATCCGGGCTGAGACCTAGCCCAGGCCCACTCCATTGACAGCCCTAGAGCTGATTAGTTGCGGCCGGCCTCACCCAACGGAAGCGGATTAGGTGTTACCCTTGCTGTGTGGGGGCACACTTTGATGAATATTATGTATATCCACGTCTTCCATCCAATTTTTCAGCTAATTTTGCGACGCTATACATAACCTTAAGTAATTCCAAATCTCCGGTGGACCACAACACTAGAAAAAGTAGTGATGGAGTAATGAAAAGCTTTTTGTAGGCCACAAAAAGTTTTGAATCAAGCTGATCTTTATATTTTCCCTTCATCTAACTCTGTTTGACCATATCAACCAATTGGATGGATAATAAACATTACGGGTATGATTATTGGGAAGTTTTTAATGGTTGACATTCAATCACCACTGTTTACTGTGGTGTGGTCCACCTGAGATTTAGATTTTCTTAATTTTTATGACCATGTCCTAAAATGGTCTGAAAAATTGGATGTACAACGTGGATATACAACACATCATCAAGGTGGGCCCTAAGATAAGGGTAATGCATGCCTGGGTAACACCTAATCCGCTCCCTCACCACCTTGATGTATTTTTTTTTTCTTTGTCAGTCATGCAACGCACCCACAGGTGGGTGTCAGTAGGGCTGTCAACGGCACGGATCTTGATTCGTATCCGATCCGTATCTGATCCGATTTAATCGGATTCGGATCAATAATCGGGTAATCGGGTTGGATACGGATACCCAAAGATGATCCGTTTAATATTCGGGTTGGATTTGGATCGACTGTGATCCGGCCCGTTAAGGACTCGATCCGATTAAATATAGTATATAAAATAATAAAAGTAGGTTTCAATGGGCCGGGCGGGCCTGAAAATCAGAATTTACATAGGGTTTCAATGAGCCGGGCAAGCCTGAAAATCATAATATTCGGATATATTTGGATATCAGATCATATTCGAATATCGGATCATATTCGGATATCGGGTTTGATCATATTCGGATCGGATACGGATTTTGAAAATATCTAAACGGGTCGGGTTCGGATCATACACTTGTGATCCGAATCGGATTCGGGTCGGATATATCCTTAATCGGATCGGATACGGATCATCACTGATCCAGCCCGTATCCGACCCGTTGACAACCCTAGGTGCCAGCATCGTTGATTTTCACCACTAATGGGTTTTGAGACCCAGAGTACCCCTTGTTGAAACTCCACGGAGTTTACAAACGAGGCAAGGACCGGAACCCCTCCCACCTTGATGTTTATTTTGTATAGAGACTCCCTCCATTCGTTTTCCAAATCAGTTTAGGGTATTGTCCCAAAAATGAAGCACAACCAAATCTCAGGTGGACCACACCGTGGGAAACATCGGGGACTGAATGCCATTTATTAAGAACTTCTTAGGGCCCATTAAAATTCACATCGTAATGTTTATTTGCCATCCAACCCGATGATAAGGTCACATGTAAATGGATGAATGAAAAAAAAAAAAAAAAAAAAAAAAAAAAACAATTATCAGCTTTATCCAAAACCTTTTGTAGCCCACACAAAGTTTTTAATACTCAAACACCATAGTTTCCTATGTTATGGTCCACCTGAGATTTGGATCCCCTTGATTTTTGGGATCAAGCCTTACAATGAGTTTACAAAATGAATGGACAGCATGGATATGCAAAATATGCATCAAGGTGGGACCTACAGTCAGGTTTGCACCATGTTGCGTGAGGCCGCACCTTATCCACTCTTGGTCCATCAGATTAGATGGTATGGAATTGCATTAGATGGATTAACATCATTATTGCACAATGATTGCATGCATGTCTGGAAATACCGTAATATTTTAACTATCCAATACCTATGTTTGGGATCCTATTCTTTGACAGGCAAAACACAATATTAAGCAAAACCCATGTTGGGTAGACCATAGAATTGCAATCGATTCACAACTAATGTTCGTCACGGGTTCAAGTCCTTGCTTCATTGGTAGACTCCTTGGAGTTTCAACAAGAGGTCTTGGTACGAAATCCATAGGTGGTGAAAACCCATCTAGGAATTGAGTGTGGGTCATCACTTGCACACATATACCATTCAAATGTCACCTGTAAAGGAATCCTTATGGGACCAAATGCAATTCCATTCCACCTAAATCCCATTCCTTCCCAGTCTTCAAAAGTCCAATGGAATTTGCATGAAACTTAGGCAATACCATCCCACTTAATCCCCCCAAAGCAAACAGGTAAAGGAACCTTCAACCCCGGGTAGAAAAGTAGTTCCCTGGCTAATACGTAATGTCACCGATCATCAAGTTCCCTATTCTACACGTCTCTGAAACCTTCCTCTTCTTCTAGTCATTTTCTTACTCCACACGTCACCGAAGCCTTCCTCTTCTTCTAGTCATTTTCTTACTCCACACGTCACCGAAGCCTTCCTCTTCTTCTAGTCGTTTTCATGCACACCTTTTAATGGAAAAGAGCAAACTTTAGAGCCAGTTTGATAGCTGAGAAATGAAAGTAATTAATGCTTAATTAATGCTAAATACGTAATGATTACTTCTATAATTCCTTGGAAATGCAGGGTGTCCCAAAATGTCTTACATTAGTTATTGGGCTGTGTACTAAAATCATGTGGGCCCCACCATAATATGTGTTATATCCATGCCGTTCATTCATTTCTCCAAATCATTTTAGGGCATGAGTTAAAAAATGAGGCAGATCGAAAGTTCAAGTGGCCCACAATAAGAATAATTATGTTTACCATTGAATCTACTGTTATCTATGGTGTGGTCCACGTAATCTTTGGATTTGTCTCATTCTTGGACTCATGTCCTATAATGATTTAAAAGGATGAATGAGCGGTGTGGATATAATACATACATCATAGTGGGGCTCATAGAGTTTTGCTTTAAAAAGAGGTTGAAATTTGCATCTTTTTTGGAGGTGCAATTTCAACTCTCTATCCAACCGGTGGTAAAAATCACCATTATGCTTTTACGATAATTTGCCTACATTTACCTTAGGTGAGGAAATTTCTTATGCTAATGCTATTACGCCATGAAGCACTCAACATCCATCCACATTAATACATGTATAAAATCCAGATCATTATATATATGCTACCATGGATAGGTAATGACATGAAAATCACACTGTTCATATGATCCTAGGAAAACACAGCTAAAATGATTTCGCTTGTATCACCTATCCACTATAGGGGTCCAGAGATGAAAGGACTAGATCTCACGTGTGTGTACATCAAATGTGTTAGTTGTATTGCATACTAGGCAATTAATGAGCACTCATTCTTCTCTTGAATTGAAAAAATAAATAAATAAATAAAATCTTTAATGAGCATTCAGTCTTCTCTTGAATTGAAACAAAGAAAAATAAAAATAAAATCTCTTTTGAAAGAATGGCTCCTTTGGAAAGGTTGATTGGGCCCAACATCTGAAAGAGTGAGTGAATTGAGAGGGTGGAAGGGCACCCTCTTTAAGTCCGAAAAGGTGTGAAACTTACCGTCTTTTGATTAGAAAAAAAATCTCTGAATGAGTTCATCTCCGTTTTCCAGCCAATGGGCATCACCAATGATCTGAATTGCCAAAGCATGCATGGGCCCACTGGCCAGAATTGAAACCCAAATCTAGTCTGCCAAGCCCCGTTCACATATCGGTCTATCCATAAGAGCTAGACTCATATGTTTCTTCAGCACCATTTTGAAAATGTTGGTGGGTCATCCCCTTGAATGTGACAACCTTGTACAGCCATTCATACCATCCAAAATTTGGGACCCACTGTGAATGGAGCAATGTCCAAACAATAATGATCAAGGAGTCTTAGCCATCCATTTAACAGCTATCAAATTGATGGTTAAATCGTCAAATACTGATGAGTTTAAATTCGAACGTAAATCAGATGGTTATTGTTACATTCTAAATCGTCAACAGTTCATCCACAATTGGGTGGGTCAGCGATTTGGACGGTTTGGATTTCAGTAAATTGTATCCCACGTCTCCATGGACTGTCGGCCAGAAAAAGTGAAAGTTGACCGAAGAGAATTGGAAATTTAGACTGCCTTTCTTTTTGAGTTGACCCAGTCAAACAGCAATGACTTTTTAGTCGTTTTCTGTATGCCTGTGGTGTGGCCCACTTAGCGGACAACTTCTTTTCTGAGTTGACCCAGTCTAACCGTGATGACTGGTTCACCAGTATTAATTGATGGAAGGGACCGAAATGTACCCATTTTTGGATGATCAGAGCCGTCCTCTTGGATGATCTTGGTGGCATATATTTATTTTGTTGGCTCCACTCTAAATGATTCAACGTACGGAAGTCACATTCAGGTTGTTGTAGCTGTCTGATTCATATGGATGGTTACGATTTTCCGTGAGAAATTTGTACCATTAGCTATCCATATATTAAAACCACCAGATGGAAGGTTGAGATCCGCGGAACTAGGCTGTATTGCATGATACATGGCCTTGAGATTCAATGCTGACATGTGAAATGTGAAATGATGATCGTGTGTTTCAAACGTGGTTTTTCTTAGGTTACGGTACGCCTACCATAATAAGGTGCGGTGACATTTTCACCCACTGAGCACTTCTTAAATAATGATATGGACAGTTCATTTTCCAAATTCTATGATAAACAGGGCACGTTAGAAACAAATTTTAAATGGATGATTTTGTCTGAAAATGAATATTTAATGGCTCATATTCAATTCCAAGATTCAAAGATTAGGATTATCAATAAAGTATGATTATAAGACCATAAGTAATATATAATAGATTACTTGTGGCCCGGCCTCACCCAATGGAAGTGGATCAGGTGTTACCTGGTGTTGGGTAACACCAGGTAACACCCCAGTGGGTGTTACCCTTACTGTGCGTGGCCCACTTTGATGAATATTATGTATATCCACGCCGTCCATCCAATTTTTCAGATAATTTAAGGACATTATCCAAAAACTTAAGCAATTCCAACTCTTTGGTGGACCACACCATTGGAAAAGGTAGTGATTAAGTAATAAAAAGCATTTTTAAGCCACAAAAGTTTTGGATCAATCTGATCTTTGTATTTTACCTTCATCCAGCTATGTTTGACCCTATCAACCTGTACTTGGATGGAAAATAAACATTATGGGTATGCTTATTGGTAGGCCTTAGGAAATTTTTAATGGTTGACAGTCAATAGCCAATGTTTCCTGTGGCGTGGTCTATCTGAGATTTGAATCTGCTTAATTTTTGGGACCACGTCCTAAAATGGCCTGAAAATACAGATGGATAGCATGGATATATAACACATCATCAAGGTGGGCCCACAATAAGGGTAAGGCCTGGGAACACCTAATCCACTCCCTCACCCAAAGCAGTGTGGGCGTGGCCGATGTGCCCGCCTTGATGTATATCTCGTATATCCACTCCCTCCGTTCGTTTTCGAGATCACTTCATGGTACCAAAAATGAAGCAGATCCAAATATCAGGTGGACCATACCGTAGGAAATGCGGGTGACTGCATGCCCAGCATTAAGAACTTCCCAGGGCCCATCAAAATGCCCACAGTAATGTATATTTGCCATCCAACCTCTTGATAAGGTCACACATAAATGGATGAATGAAATAGAAAACAAATATCAGCTTGATCCAAAACTTTTGTGGTCCACAGGAAGTTTTTAAGTCAAACACCACGGTTTCCTATGTTATGGTCCACCTAGGATTTGGATCTCCTTGATTTTTGGGATTAAGCCCTACAATGATCTTACAAAATGGATGAACAGTGTGGATATACAAAATATACATCAAGGTAGGAACCCATAGTCAAGTTTGCATCATGTTGGGTCCAGCGCACCTAATCCACTCCCCCTAACGGAACCCTTCAACCCCTGGTAGGAAAGTAATTCCCCGGCTAGTACCTAGGGCTCATTTGAATTGTAAGTTACTTAAAGATAAGCAACTTATCAAATAAGTAAATTATCTTGCTTTCTGCTTAATTAGCCAAGAAGTATGTTTGGTTTTCAATAGCATTCAAAAAGAAGAAAAGCATGTTTGGTTTTCAATATCACAAGTACTCATTTATCAAGTCTATTTGACCCCCCTTACATCCACTGTCCATCATGTGGGGCCAACATTTGTTGTGGAATGTTTATTGTGTCGCCCCCACTAATATGGGGCATCCATCATGTGGGGTCCACCTTGGATGTGGGTCACTTAACATTAGGGTCCAACCTTTAATGTGCATCATTCATTAGGTAGGGCCCACCTTTGATGTTAGTCATCCATCATATGGAGCCCATCATCAATGTTATTGTCTATCATGTGGGGCCCATCTTCAATATCCACTGACATGATGTGGTGCCCACCTTTGATGTGGATCATCCATCATGTGGGTCCACCTCCCACGTGGGTCGTCCATCATGTGGGGCCTACCTTGGATATGGGCCACTCTCATTAGGCTGACCTTTGATGTGGACCTTCTATCATGTGAGGCGCACCTTGATGTAGATCATCCATCATGTGGAGCCCACAATTATTAATTACCCATCATGTGGAGTCCACCTTTCATGTGGACTGTCCATCATGTGGGCAACACCTTCAACGTGGGTTGCCCATCATGAAAGGATGTGGGTCATTCATCATTAGGGGGCAACTTTTGATGTGGATCATCCATCATGTGGGTCCACCTTGATATGGGCCATCATCATGTGGGGCCTAGCTTCAATATCTACTGCCTATCATGTGGAGCCCACATTTGATGTGGACTGTCCATCATGTTGGCCCCACCTTTGAAGTGGGTCGTACATCATGCTAGCCCTCTTTGGATGTGGGTTATTAATCATTGTGGGTGAACCTTTGATGTCAACCATCCACTATGTGGTTCCACATTAATATGGGATCATCCATCATGTGGGGCCCATCTTTGATGTGGATCATCCACTGTGTGAGCATGAGATAGTCCATCATGTGGGGCCACCTTTGATGTGGACCGTATGAGAAAGCAGCCCCCTATCATGAACCATTGAGAGATAAATCCGCTTCCCTTATTTTTCGTCTCTGGCCAACAACTTATGAAATGTAGAAAAACTTAAAAAAAAAAATTAACTGCTGTGATAATTTACTTTTAAATAAAAAAGTTTACTAATAATTAATCATAAACCAAACTTATATGAAATAAGTCACTTATATACGGCTGTAAGTAGAAAGTAACTTATTTGGGAGTATCCAAACTGGCCCAAAGCGTCATCGTCAAGCTCCCTATTCCACACGTCATTGAGAACTTCCTCATCTTCCAGTCATTTTCATGCAGACCTTGGGGAGAGAGCGACCTTGAGGAAATTTATTATGCTAATGATATCACGTCATGAAGCACTCAACGTCCATTCACATTGATACATGTATAAAATCCAGAACATTATGCTACCGCCAACTATGGATAGGTCATGGCATGAAAGTCACACTATTCATATGATCCTAGGACCACACCTAGTCTAACAGTGACGAGTGGTTCCGCAGTATTAATGGATGGAAGGGACCGAAATGTACCCATTTTTGGATGATCAGAACCGTCCATTCTTGGATGATTATAACCGTCCATCTCTGTGGTATTCATGTTGTTGGCTCCACTCTGAATGATTCCGCTTACAGAAGTCAAATTCAGGTTGTTGTAGCTGTCTGATTCAAATGGATGGTTAGGATTTTCCATGAGCATTTTGTACCCTTGGCCATCCATATTACAACCACCGGATGGAAAGTTGGGATCCGCGGAACTAGGATGTACTGCATGATACATGGCCTGCATATTTGCACAGCTTATACCGATTTTCAATTCTGAAAAGCGGGGGATATGGCTTATACCGATTTAACTTCAATTAGTAATCTAGATCATTCATCGTTTTTTTTTTTTTTTTTTTTTTTTTTTTTTTTTTTTTTTTTTTTGGGTTAGTCATGTAATGCACCCACCCTATTAATCTAGGATCTAGATCATTCATCTGTTTATTCCACCGTGGATGGGCGAAAGTCAAGTCTCCTTGATTGGACCACCGTTACCACTCAATTTGTGACCTAAGGTAGGCAAGACGCTCACTGAGTGCGGCTCGTTTGTGTTGAAGGCGCTGAAAATTTTAGTGTCATCACTTATGATTGGTATGACTGCAGCTCACAAAATATGTGGAATTTCTCTCCAAATAAACTGCATGCTACACAACACTAATTTTGAACGTGTGAAACTTTTTTGGGTCCCACAGTGACTTTTGTTTTAGATCCTCACCATTCATCATTTTGTAAAGATTAATTTAAAACATAAGACAAAAACTCAGCTACATCTATAGCTCAAGTGGACCACACTACATAAAACAGTTGGGTACCACCCCCAGACCTTGTGCACTCCTGGGAGTCTACCACCGAGGTAAGGATAAAACACACACACACACACACACACACACACACACACACACAAAAGGATCTGCCTTAATTTTGCGATTTATGAATATTGAATGAGTACATGGGTGCATCCACCTTTTCCCTCGACGCGCTGTGCCTAAGGGTGTGAAAGATTTGTTTATCTCTGACTTTGGTTTCCTTGGTTGTGCAGTACTATCTTTACTAAGGTTTATATGATGGCTTGCTTAGATGTTTAATGTATCTTGGGAGTTGCCACTAGCTAGGAGGAGGCCTTAGAATCCATCATCTAGGATCTTTAGAATCTTCCGAAGGGTCAGAAATTTAAAAAGTTCTCGACCTAAGTGACTCCTGCATTGGTTTGCACTTGTATATTTTAGGTAAGAGCTTCGGTTATTAAAAGAGAAGGTGTTAGGCACCCATTTATACTCGTGCGAAGCACAATCTCTACTTTACAGAGTTGTACGATTTTTTAAAAAGATTCAAGAGAAATTTAAACACCATGTAAATCAAACTATACATCGCAGGCTTTTTAGGATCTTGGTAGGCAAAATATAAAGAAACAAAGGCAAAATACATGCATGAGTGGGTGTAGACATTATAAGTGTGTAGGGAATTTACGTAGTAGAATATGGTTTTATTCAAGATGTATGAGGGAAAATGAAAAATCTAACACCCTTTTTCTAAAAAATAAGATGTGGTGGACATATCAGATTCCAACCCTACTCGTTGATCGATTGCCTTTGGCATATTAATGAAGACAGAAAGTGTTTCTTCAATGCATCGCGGATTTGGCATATGTCAAGTTGTTAAAAGCTTTGGAACAAAATGAGGGTCGTAATGCTAGTATTTGAGTTCGAGCATTTATTTGGGCAGAGCTCCTGTCGTCGTTAGTTCCAAAGCTTCTTAATTCCCATGGGCACTTATTTCTTACAAAATTCTTCTCTCTCTCTTCTTCACTCATCTATCTCTTTTTGTTGGGCCCCAGGGCCTGCTTAAATAGATCGTTGGTGCTCAATCAACCATGGTTGGATGAGGCGAGCAGTGCATCGCATGCATTGTGGCACTCATAATTAGTCAAGGGCTCGGATGTCAACAAAAGGCGGCAAACTAGCTCAACCCAGATGCGGTGAACCTAAAACCGCATCATCATATGCAATGGTCGACCCATCACATCTAGACTGTAAAATGCCCGTGGTATGCGGGTGAACAAGAATCGGTGCCCATTTTGCTTTTCTAAATTGGGTATAGTTGGTGGGTGAACCTCGGACCATGCTCCTTAGCCAGCCCTGCTGATGGTGTGTCCTACTCTTGACTAATCCGAGCCAAGCTGATTTTACATATGGGGATGGCAATAAATCTTTGTCGGCTCACCACATGATTCGTGTGACATCCACTCCATTTATTAGGTATCCTCCACAATTGTTGGTCCTGAAAATGAAAAAAATAAAATTAAAAAATGAAGCAAGTACACAACTCAAGGTGAATTTTACCATAGCGAACAATGGAATGGGACGGCAGCCTCTTCTATTTTTTAGAGCAATGTGGTGTCAATCTTTCATCAAACCCATTAATCAAGTGCGACTCACTGATGTGATCCAGGTCCATACCCGGGTCAGGCACACCATGTGGAGTTGGAAGTTTTTTTGGTGATGTTTCCATTCATGTTGTGGTGAATCTAAGTTTGATATTTTGTATGTACCGTGAACATAGAGAAGTCATCTAATTTGAATTTAACCCACCCAATGGCAAGTCAGGTATCATTTGTCCTGAAATGAACTTCAGATTCAATCCTAATATGTGAAATGTGAAATGATGATAGTTTGTTTCAAATGTGGTTTTTGTTACAGTACGATACCCCAACAATAAGTTGCTGTGACATTTTCACCCCCCTGAGCACTTCTTAAATAATGATCTGAATCGTTCATTTTCCAAATTCAATGATAAACAGTGCATGTTAGAAACAAATTTTGAATGGATGATTTTATATGAAGATGAATATTTAATGGCTCATATTCAATTCCAAGATTCAAAGATTAGGATTGTCAATTAAGCATGATTATAAGACCATAAGTTTTATATGATATGTAGTAACGACAACATGAACGGTTCAAACAATCTAAAGATGCAATCCAATAGCATAAACCAGCTACCTTAGTCCGGGCTCGGGCCTGAAAAATCAAGTTTGAATAGGGCCGGTCCGACAGCCCGGTCTAAAATAATTCAAAATCCGGGCTGAAACTTACTCCAGGCCCGGCCCGTTGACAATCCTCACCCAATGGGAGCCGATTAGGTGTTACCCGGGTAACGCTCTAGTGGGTATTACCCTTACTGTGTGGGCACCATTTTAATGAATAGTCTGTACATCCACGCCGTCCATTCATTTTCACAGCTAATAGTAGGACGCTACCAAAAACCTTAAGAAAATCCAAATCTCTGGTGGACCACGCTGCTGGAAAAGGTTGTGAATAAGAAATAAGAGTCTTTTCGTAGACCACAAAAGTTTTGTATCAAGCTGATCTTTACATTTTACCTTCATCCAGCTCTAGTTGACCCTATCAACGGGTTGGATGAAAAATAAACATTTATTGATGTACTTATTGGTGCGACCTCAGAAGTTTTTAATGGTTAACGTCCAATTGCCACTGTTCCATTGCCCTCCATTAGTAACTTCGTACGCCCATTATTCAATTGCCGTCCAACCTGTGGATAACGTTATAAATAAATGGTTGAAAAGTCATACATAAATGGATGGAAAAAAAAAATACAAATATCAGCTTGATTGAAAACTTTTCCGGCCCACAAGAAGTTTTTAATAATTAAACCATGGTTTTGTATGTTATGGTCCACTTGAGAGTTAGATCTCCTTGATTTCTTTGATCAAGCCCTACAATATTGAGCTTACAAAATGGATGGACAGCGTGGATGTACAAGATATACATCAAGGTGGGCTCCACAGTTAGGTTTGCACCATGTTGGGCTGCGCCTCACCTAATACGCTCCCACTAACGGAGCGCTTCAACCCCTCCTAGAGGAGATAGAAAAGTAGTTCCCCAGCTAACACGGTAATTAATGTCATCTTCAAGTTTCCTATCCCACACGTCACTGAGGCCGGCCTTGTCTTCCGGTCATTTTCATGCGGACCTTTTAATGGGAGAATGCAAACCTTCTGCTAATGCTATTACCTCATGTAGCAGTCAAACTCTATTCACATTGATACATGCATAAAATCCAGAGCATTATGCTCCCATGAATAGGCCATGACATGAAAATCACACTATTCATATGATCCCAGGAAAATAAAGTTAATATGATTTTGCTTGTATCACCTATCCACTGTAGGGGCCCAGAGATGAAAGGTCTAGATCTCACATGTATGTACATCGAATGTGAAGTACTGCATACGAGACAATTAATGAGCACTCAGTCTTCTCCTGAATTGACAAAAAAAAAAAAAAAAAAAAAACCCTCTTCTGAAAGAATGGCTACTTTGGAAAGATTGGTTGAGCCCAACATCTGAAAGAGAGTGAAATATTGAAGGGGTGGAAGGGAACCCTCTTTGTTTCCAAAAAGGTGCATCCCACGATCTTCTCCATTGTGTGAAACTTACTATCTTTTGATTAGAAAAAAAACCCTACATGGGTTCATCTCCGTCTTCCAACCAATAGGCATCACCAATGGTCTGATCAATTGCCAAAGCATAGGCCCACTGCCCAGAATTGAAACCCAAGTCTAGTCTGCCAAGCCCCATTCACATACCGGTCTATCCATGAGAGCTAGACTCGTGTCTTTATTCAGTATCATTTTGAAAATGTTGGTGGTTCATCCCCTTGCATGTGGAAACCTTGTACAAAATTTGGGACCCATTGTGAATGGAGCAATGTCTAAAACAATAATGATCAAGATATAAGGACCTGAGATTTTCGACTCTTGTGTATAACATAACGGCCGAATTCCCAAGTAACTTATAGAATAACTAATTTGTCAAATAATGAAATATAGCATTCAAGCAAAATGGTGAAAACAATTGTCATCTTATTCTATTAACTTACTACGTCATCATCAATGTTCAAATAAGAGAACTAACCAATATCCATATCAATTAATCAAAATACCAAACAATGTCTTCTCTGGAAGACTTATTATAATTTTATAAATGTATCTACTCAAAAGAAATATTTAATAAATGAAAACATCAACAAGTTTCTCTAACATTGTTATCCGCTATGTGATTGTACGAACCATCGAACCCTTCTCCTTGAAAATCGGATTTAATAACTGGATCTTCACCTGCATCACCTAAATTGTGTTTGGGATAGTGTTAAACGTTATCATAGTGGGGAATATTTCCTCCAAGAGAATTAAGAATAATAATAATGGTATAGAGTAAACATAAGTAGGATATTATTACTTTATCAAATCAAAATAACTAAGTAAAAATCTTTATTAATACGATGCATATAATGCATGCTCTGACTAAGGTACTCTGGCTAGAATCACAATACATGAAGTGAAAGACTCCCTGTTACGACTTCATGCTAGCCACTAGTCACCAGAGGTTCCTAGGACGCACAAGCCCATAGTTTTCCCTGACCACATGAGAAATGGGACGCTCATAGCCCAAATCTACAGGTGGCAGTGTACGGGAGAAGTAGGACGCTCTAATATATTTTCAATTCCATACACCCATATGGAGCCAAGTGAATGCATGACTTTAGCTTCACCTTTATTTAAGTAATCTCACATTCGGCCGTATTAAAAGAATTTAATGGTCACTATGGGGAGTTGTAAACAACCCAGCATAGGCCGAAAGTTAGGGCTTACTGTCCATGGTACCAAACCCGGCTCATGAGAATTTATATACCATTAGTGTCCAATCATTGTCCCGTTTTATGATTTCATCATGTTCCAAGAAGCCAATGTTGTACATCATGGCCAAAATCATTAAAAGACTCATGTAATATATATGAATCCAACCAGGTATAATGTACATGTAAGGATCCTTTGGCAAACATTTATTACATTCTCTTAATCAAGTCAAGACATATCTTTCCATCATGGACACCACTCACGGGTTCCATCTCTCTACCTCAAGTGATTTTACCAACTTACGGACAATGGCGTATATTAATGAAATATCCACATAATGATCTTACACACATATTGCATATAACAATATGAAATCCAATATCACCTGTAGAACATAAATCAAGAGAATTAATATATAGCTCTCACAAAAATAAATGACAAAAATATACATGCTTCTTAGTTAAAAATTCAAACACGGAATCACATCATTATTTAATGATAATTATTGTAAATCCTACGTTAATCTTCATGTTATATGGATCAACAATTTAAAACAAAATAACGTCATATGTCACAAAAGGAACCTAGGATAATCGTATTATTATTAATGAAATGCTTGAAGGAAAATCCTCACCTCACGGACCAGACGCGATAAAAGGCCGTAGAGGCTAAGCACGTCGCTAGAACAACAACAAAAAACTCTCTCTCTCTCTCTCTCTCTCTCTCTCTCTCTTGTCTTTCTTCTCTCTTTTTCTCTCTCTCTTTCTCAAATTCGTGCATGAGGGTTATTGTTGCTAGGAGAGGCTTCGTTTAGATTAGGAGGGTCGGATTTTAGTGTTAGAAGAGGGTATGCACAGCTACATGTGCGCGGCTGCAATAGAAAGTGGTTTAAAGCGAGATTTCAGGCCGGATTTGGAAAGCATATACACAACGAATGGAAAGGAGGTTGTGGACATGAGCTATGATGGGTATGGGATACAAAATGGACGTGATAAATTTTAAAATAGGGTTCACAAGCGATCGAACAGTCGGGGTGGAGTTTTAAGGAAAGAGAGGGGATGAAAATAGAAATTTGCAAACGGACGATTTATCTGTCAATTTGACACCTACGATGGGTTTAGATTAGTCCATTTAGGTAAGTGGGGTCCACAAATTAAATTTCCACAGCCGTTTGATAGGTCTTTTGCATATGAGAAGATTCTAGAGAAAAATCTTCAAAAATTTAGAAAGCTCGGTTTTGGAGGGAATTCTCCACGTTGCTTAGCTTGGAGGGATCCTAAGGATCATCTAGAAGTTTACCTAACTTCTCATGTAAGAAAATCTCTAGATTGAAAGATCTAAAATTCCAACGGTAGATTTAGAAAGAGAGATCGGGCTGGATATGGGATGGAATGAAGAGATTTTTGGTAGGAGTGGGCTTTGATGGTCTAAAAATAAGATGGACGGTTCAGATCTTTGAAAAGATATCCACATAGTGGACAACAGGGAGGGCAGCGGTGCAGCGGGTGAAGGCAAACGGAAACTTCCAGGTCGTATGGTGCACGGTCAAACGTGGTTTGATTGTGCACTAAATGTGCATGCGACGCACGTGAGCCCCACCATGATATATATATATATATATATATATATATTTCATCCAGAAGGTGAGCCACGAGATTTTAGGCATTGACACAAAAATTGGGACATTCGAGATTGGGTGGCCCACTTAGGATCCATTTTCTGATTAGGGCATTTGTAGGATGATCGGAGGGCTGAAATTCGACGTGTACGGCTAAAATGTGCCCAAAAGCTTAAGTCTAAGGTTTTGTTTCACTGTGATAACTGAAAGTTAACATACTTAAAAATGGTAGTTTAACTTAAGTTATCCAATATCATTTTCGTAATTATCGTAAATCTTTGAGTTTAGCGGAATCTAACCCTTCTATATTGTTAATGGCGTAATTCTAAGCAACTTTAATAAATGATACCCTATCGAATCTCCTACGGATGGTCCGTTATTCTTGAAATAAGGGTAAATGTATGATAATTAATTAAACTAAAATAAAAATAAATTTTCAAATAAATCTCGAAAATCTAGGGCGTTACACAAGAATTCCTAACCATCCATTTAACAACTGTCAAATTGATAGTTAAATCATAAAATACTAATGGGTTTAAATTCAAACGTAAATAGATGGTTATTGTTACATTATAATTTTAATTTTTGGCTTATTTTTCATCCATAGTTGGGTTAGCCATTTGGATGATTTGGATTTCAGTAAATTATATGCCACATCCATGGACTGTCGGCCAGAAAATTAAAGGGAAAGTTGACCCAAGTTAATTCGAAAATGGATTTTGACCGTACTGGCCCTGTGGAATTACCAAATTCCATGTGTGGATGAGATTTTTAAAAATTTCCTACGTAGCCCCAAACACCTTTTGAAAAAATATTCAGACCAAAATACCCATGATTTGGATTTAGCCTTGTTTCAAATTTTGAGTAAATAAGAAGACAAATAACATTCAATCCCTAGGTAGTGATGTGGATGGGACCTGTCATTGAGCCATATAAAAGGTAGATCATATCCGTTCATTTTCTTTGTAGCCCTAAGTTTATATGGAAAGATGATAACCTCATGCTGACATGATCTCTCTGTGGCCCACACAACCTGATAACATATAATGGTGTAAGTAAAATGCAATCCATTTTCTTTTAATGTGGTCCATATGAGTGATGAATGTTGATCATTCTTCCAACTATGGCCTTCAATGAAATTCCAAGGATAATGCATGGAGTGGATTCCACACATAGGCAATGGTGAGCCCCACAAATGGTGTACAAACGCCCTTATATAGTTTTAAACCTTACCATTTTCACTTTTTGCAGAGGCCTTTCTTCCTCATTGGGAAAATGATGCTTGTGGGACCCACCTCCACTCTCCCTCCGACGATTTTTCCCGACATTTCTCTCCGGCGTCTATCCGGCATTCTCCGGAGCACATCCGAAAATTCTTCTTAAACTTTCTCATTCAGTTCGGTAATCGTGCAATACATTTTTCGGTGAAGGTCCTCGTCATTTAGTCCTCCGGTGTCCCTATCACCATAATAAACTACATATTTAGTCATTATTGAATGAAGGTAAATGAATCCCTGAGACTTGGGATTGCCAATATTGCTAAGGGTCTAAGTTGTGATGTGTTTCGGGTATAAGTTGCCATGTATTAAGGGTGTAGCTTGGCATATATTAAGGTTAAAGCTTGTCATGTGGTAAGTCTTGATTGTCAGAAGTGAAGGGTTGATGTTATCATCCACGCAAGGTTGAGGTTATCATCCAATAAGGCTCTAGGTTGACAGTTAAGTCTATAAGGATCAAGGTTGTAAGGTGTGAAGGGTCGAGGTTGACAGTCAAATCTATAAAAGTCATGGTTGTAATGTTCGAATGGTCGAAGTTAACAATTCAGACCATTGACAACCTCGACCCTTATAGGATGACAACCTCAACCCTTCACAGTTGAGAACCTAGACTCTTATATAATGACAACCTCGACCTGTCACATTTGACAACCTAGACCCTAATTGGATGACAACCCCCACCATTTACACTTGTACCCTTTATGTTGTTAACATAATAATATATCATCCATTTATCGTTACAGGTTAACCTATAGTAGATGATTATGGCTCGTTGGCCCATCCTATGCTATTATGATGAGAATAGTGTATACGAGAAGGGAATGTTCTTGTATGTGGGTAAGGAATCAAAATACATTGGTGTGAGGGATGATATAACATACCAGGAAGTCCTAGATAAAATATATTAGATTACGTAGACAACACCGGATGAAATTAATTTGATAATTAAGGTTGTGTACGGTGAGACAATACGTAGATTGCTCCCCCCACATACAATCAAGGATAATGAAGATCTTGAAGCATTAATGCTCTTCTGCGGATAGAGTCCACATTCTTAAATACCACTGTATATAGAGAAAGTGAGGCATATGCCTTTTGTTGAAGCAAGGAGCACATCCCCCCATTACATTCGAGTATTTTATCCCCCAATATTTAGCCTATTGTACAGAGTGTCCTTGATCCTACTTCTGAACATGAAGAGATGACAGTAGAGTTGAATGAACAACACCCCTCAATGGATCCTGAATTTGCTGTGGGAGTCGTAAGTATGGAAGATACAAAAATTCCTTACTCGTCAAACAATATTGATACATATGTGGCCCGCGGCTTCTCCAAGATTCTCCTGGAAATAGATTAAAATTGTCGCTGACCTTTTCAATAGGGAGAGAATTGGAAACTGCATTATGTGGTATTTGTGGGCAACAGTCTAAGAATTCAGAAAAGTGGGGCGGAAATCAGGATCATTCAGATCCTCCGAGAAGCCAACCAGGTGGCTGATGGTCTGGCATGGCTTGGAAGTGCGCTGCAAGGGGAGCGATGCTTTAATTCAGTTTAAGACCTTCCAAGGCTGATTAGGGGAAATTTCCTTCTGGATAGGGTGGGGCTTAGCTCTATTAAGGAGACCCATAGAGTTTTATAAGTGGTTTGTCCTATATAAAAAAAAAAAGGCCTAACGTCCAAAAAAATATATGGAGCATGGCCATTTTTTTTTTTATGGTCCCAGTTTATGATAGGTGTGGTTGCTTCCCTTTCGTAGCCCACACCCGAATGTACATCTTTTCTCTATTAATATATTATAATTAAAAAAAAGCAATATTGATACATGTCACGATCGAAGACTCGAAGGTTGCGATATACCATTGTTTTGGCTGTTGGGCCATAGAAAGCCCTTAACAGCGTCTAGAAAGCACTTTCTCATGCAAATCATGGGCCATAAACATTACTAACGAATTGGATCAACGAATCAATGAGCCCATTGATTAAACAAATGCAAATTAATGCATCGAGAACCATTACTATCATAAATTACATTTCCGATTGTACTTTGGACTGTACAAACTTGCGACTAACGAAGATCAGTACACACTAGGCACCGTGGGATCCACAGTGAAGTTTACGTGTCATCCAACCTGTTCATAACATCATAGATACATGAATGAAAGGAAAACAAAAATATCATATTTATCCAAAGTTCTTTGGCCCACCATTCAGTTATCAACGGTATAGTGTGCAACTCGCACTGTTTCTTGTGGTGTGCTCCACTTCATCTATATATAACCTTTATTTTAGAGTTCATATTTTATAATGATTTGGTAAAACGGATGAACGACGTGGATCAAACAGTTAGATCACAATGGGCCACACACAGAAGCGCGAATTTGGCCAGCCCACAAATTTTTTGAAAAAAAAAAAAAATTATAATTCATTTTCCATTAAATACACGAAGCAGGATATACATTCGGACGGCCCGACCACACAAAAACACATAGCGAGCTGCCTATTGTAAACTTACTGAACAACCCAAAACGCCAAAACACCCATCACTTCTCAGAAATATAACCCAACCTTACTTTGTCTAGAAACAGGGATCCACGGGTGTCAGTTGGCAACTCCTCTACTCGAAACACTCTATTTCTTTGTGAGTCACTTCCAAGCCGAGCCAACCAATCTACCACTCAATTAACCTCTCTAGAAACTTAATGAATCCGGGCCTCCACCTGTCCCATACTGGTAGTAACCTAGGCCCACCAATACCAGAAGGCCCAGCTCGTTGGACTCTTCTTAGTAACAACCGCCACAACTGTCATCGAGTCACTCTCCAGCACTATTTTGGAGTGGCCCCGAGCCTCACGCATCGAGAAGCCTTTCTCTAGAGCTTTCATCTCCACTCAAACATTAGTCCCCAACCCGTATCTGCTGGAAAACGCAAACAGAAAAACCCCATTCGCACTGTGACAAACACCACCTCCTCCTGAAGGACCAAGGTTGCCCCTCGAGGACCCGTCAACATTCATCTTTACCTAGCCCAATGCAGCAATCTCAAGCCCTTCCTTTTTGGTGAAGCTAGGACAATACTAAGCATTTGGAAATAATGCTAGATTAGACAACATACTAACCTCTTTAGTATGGAGGAAGGTTGGGGCTCACCGCTCTCATCCACCACTGAACTTAGTGGATCACGGCCTCGGGACTTCTGGGCCTATTTTCAAACTTTTAAGCATTCCTTTCCGTCAAATCTCCCATAAAATAAAGCTTGAGCTTGGGCTTGAGAACTTAACCGTGCACGTAGCCATAGTCATTACTGTGCCGGTACTGTGATCAAAGCGCAAGGATATTTTAGTCTAATTTTTATTTCGAAAGGTGAAATCCAATTCAACAATTTAGCATGCTTTTCTTTTTGCGTTGACCCAGTCAAACAGCAATAACCGTTTTGTCGTTTTCTGTATGCCTTTGGTATTGCGTACTTAGTGGACAGCTTCTTTTTTAAGTTGACCCAGTCTAATCGTGATGACTGGTTCAGCGGTGTTAATTGATGGAAGGTACCGAAATGTACTCATTTTTGGATGATCAGAACCGTCCATTCTTGGATGATTATAACCGTCCATCTTGGTGGCATTCATCTTGTTGGCTCCACTCTGAATGATTCACCGCACAGAAGTCACATTCAGGTTGTTGTATCTGTCTGATTCAAATGGATGGTTAGGATTTTCCATGAGTATTTTGTACCATTGGCCATCCATATTACAACCACCGGATGGAAAGTTGGGATCCGCGGAACTAGGCTGTATTACATATTTGGATTGCTTATGCGGGTTTTCAATTCTGAAAAGCTGGCCATGGTTGGGTAATCTAGATCATTCATCTGTTTGTTCCACCATGGATGGGCTAAAGTCGATTCTCCTTGATTAGACTACCGTTGCCACTTAATTTGTGGCCTAAGGTAGGCAAGACTCTCTGCGAGCGCGGATCGTCTGTGTTGTGTCGAAGGCACAGAAAATTTGAAATCTATTTGCATTCTGAGTTACCGAGCAGACTCTGTTGGGTCCACCGTGAATGTATATGGTTTATCCATGCCATCTACCCATTTTTCCAGCTCATTTTAGGGGTTGAAACTAAAATTGAAGCATGTCCAAAGTTCAAGTTGAATGTATCAAAGGAAAAGGTGGGAATAATGATTTCCACCGTTGAAACCTTAATGTGGCCCACAGTGTTGTTTAATTGTCATCTAACCTGTTCATAAGATCACACTGACGTGGATGAAGGGAAAACACAAATATTAGCTTAATATAAAACTTCTGTGTCCCCCAAGAATTTTTCAATGGTAGACGTTGAATTCACATTTTTCCTATGGTGTGATCCACTTGAGATTTGGATATGCTTTAATTTTGGGCTCAAGGCCTAAAATTATCTGTTAAACTGGATGGACGGAGTGAATAAAATATATAAATCACAGTGGGCCCCATAGAGTTTAGTCGGTAGGGTAGTGAGTTATTCAGTACGCAATCCGCTTACAGGAAATTTCAGTGCCGTCGCTTCTCATTGGCGTTTCCGACGACTGCATCTCACAAAATACATGGAATTTCTCCCCCAATAGACTGCGTGCTACCCTGCACGGCTTTTAACATGTATAACTTTTCTAGGTCCCAACATTACTTTTTTGTTAGATCCACACCATCCATCAATTTTTACAGATAATAATTCTAGAGAATGTTACAAAAAATGGGGTGCATCCATATCTCAAGTGGACCACAGCACATAAAGCAATGGGGATTGAACAAACTACCGTTGGGGCCTTCTTAGGAGCATCCGGGAGGCATATTTTGCATCTAACCTGTTCATAAGGTCACACATATCTAGATGAAGGTAAAACACACATATCAGCCTGATCAGTCCCTTTTGTGGCCACAAGAAATTCTCAACGGTAGCATCAATTCCTATTGTATGATCCACTTTAGCTTTTGATCTTCCTTATTTTTGCACTTGTATCCTAGAATGATCTGAAAAAAATAGACGTACGGTGTGGATCTAAGAAATAAATCATCAAGGGGCTCATGTAAATTTCACACATCAAGAAATTCCGTTTGTTCGTGGTGCAGCACATTTGAGGGAGAGTGAACATGTGTAACTTCGGTGGGCGCATGATGTATCTATTCAATCCACACCGTCCATCAATTTATCCATACCATTTTAGGGCATGAGACAAAAAACAAGCCAAATCTAAGGTTCAAGTGAGCCACAATGCTATAGAAAACAATGGGAATTGTACGGCTATTGTTGAAAACTTCTTGGGCTATAGAAGGCTCTGATTAATCTAATATTTGTCATTTCCCTTCATCCAAGTCTGTGTGACCTTATGAAGAGGTTAGATGGTGACGCAGGGAGGACGTGGTAGGTCGATCACCGTCTCCCTAACCGATAGTTTCTCGAATCCACGAGAAGAAATAAAAGATAAAAAGAGGAAATAAATTCCGAATAATTGAATAATTGATAATTGAATGAATAAAAACGGAATTACAATGCATATAAATAGGAAACTAAACCCTAGGTAAAGTATCAAAATCCAACTCCAACTAAAACTCCTAGAAAACGCAACTTACTATAAATAGTAAACTTACTATTTATAGAAGTCGTTCAATCCTACTAGAACTCTTAGTTTTCGGCCAAAAATAGAAAGTTTTCAAACGGCCTCAACCACGCTGTTCTACGAAATATTCTAAGCCCTTTTCATGTTGGGCACTAACTCTAAAACCATACGGATGCAAAGTTATGATCGAATTAAAACTTACTATAAATAGTAAAAACGAAAATAAACTAGCCTAATGACCGTCGATACGGTCGATTCTCGCGATTCCGGATTGGGCAACCCGGCGTAGCGGGGTTGGTTGGCTAAAGTAGCTCGAGCTACCCCAAATTGATATATTATACGTCCCGTAACTCATTCCGGATTGTGAGATACGACCGATTCACGGTCCTGACGGTCCGAATCACTTTCGGCCCCGTCCGGTCTTCTTTTGGTCCATCTGGGCCATGAAATAGTCAGCGACCCGTCCTACATCAGATGGCAAACAAACCTCATGGTGGATTTAGGAAGCTTTCAAATGTAGTCATTCAATCCCGACTGCTTTATGTGGAATGGTCATTTGAGCTTTGGATGTGCTTCATCTATGTCCTCATGTCCTAAAATGATCCTTAAAAATTGATGGAAATGTCATGGTGGGGTTAGAGAAGTTCCACACCTTAAATGTGGAGAAGTGTGGTACACAATCTATCAAGGAAAGAAATAAGGGTTGTCACGTGGTGTCGACCTTGATTTTTTGCCTCTCTCTCTCTCTCTCTCTCTCTCTCTCTCTCTCTCTCTCTCTTATTTATATCTCAACTACACGATATATCAATAACAATACCCCCACACATTCTCTCAACCACACGATAGATCAAAGATCAATAACTCTCATCTACATTACTTGTGTTTCTATGACCATGCATCATTCACAGACCCTACAAAGCTTCTACATCTTCCTCTTCTTCTTTACCTACGCCCCTCTTCCTTCCCTCTCTTCCTCCATTCAAAGCTTGAGCCATGGATCATCGCTCTCTGTCGAGAGACCCGATGATATTCTCGTTTCACCAGATGGCACCTTCTCTGCAGGATTCCACAGGATCGGTAACAATGCTTATTTCTTCGCAATATGGTTCAACCAATCAACCAATTTCACCCCCGTTTGGATGGCGAATCGTGACTTCCCAGTTAATGGAAGACGGTCCACTCTTTCCCTACGGCGAGATGGAAATCTCATCTTAACAGACGGCAGGCGGTCCACCATTTGGACCACAAACACTACGTCGAATTCATCAGTGCAATTACGCCTCGAGAACACAGGAAATCTCATCCTCCAAAAATCTGAAGAAAATGTTACGCTCTGGCAAAGCTTTGATTTCCCGACGGATACCCTCCTTCCACAACAACCACTCACAAAGAACTCGAAGCTAATTTCGTCTAGAAGCCGAACTAATTACTCTTCTGGTTTTTACTCTCTGTACTTCGATAATGACAACCTTATACGCCTACTATACAATGGTCCCTCTATATCGAGCGTGTATTGGCCAGACCCTGGGCGTGTTAGCTGGGATGTTGGACGAACGACCTACAACAATAGTAGAATTGCTATCTTCGATCCTGTTGGTCAATTGCATTCT
Source organism: Liriodendron chinense (assembly GCA_003013855.2). Lineage (NCBI taxonomy): Eukaryota > Viridiplantae > Streptophyta > Magnoliopsida > Magnoliales > Magnoliaceae > Liriodendron > Liriodendron chinense. Next base: position 230,540 of record PVNU02003543.1, on the reverse strand, counting down.
TCTGATGACTTCAAATTCATTAGTTCGGATTTTGGGTTGGGACCCAAAAGAAGGCTAACCATGGATTCTGATGGGAATGTTCGGCTCTACAGCTTAAATGAGAAGAACGGGACTTGGGCAGTTTCATGGCAAGCCATCCAAAGATCATGCACCATCCACGGCCTATGTGGGCCCAACGGGGTCTGTATCCATGCACCTGAAAGGAGATGCACATGTCTGCCTGGGTTCAAGGTGAAAGACCCCACCGACTGGTCGCAGGGTTGTGAGCCCACCTTTAATCTCTCCTGCAATACTAACGCTTCATCATTTGTCAGTATCACTAATGTCGATTACTATGGCTATGATTTCAACTACACTGTGCAATTAACGCTGGAAGCTTGCAAGAACATATGCTTGCAGTTGTGTTCTTGTAAAGCTTTCATGTACCACATGGATGGACTGGGACGGTGTTACCCGAAGACATTGTTGCTCAATGGCTACCGGGAATTGTCTTTCTCGGGGACCATGTATGTCAAAGTGCCGATAAACAAGACCATCCCAAAAGAAAACTTCACAGATGGAATCAAACTGATCTGTTCACCGAAGGCTCCCGTCGAATTGCCCAGGACATACCAAACAAAGCAAGAGAACACCTCCATTAGATACATCTTATTTTTTGCTTTTGCACTTGGTGGAGCTGAGCTAGTCTTCATACTCACCGGATTGTGGTACATGTTCATAAATAACAAAAACATTGCCTCAAATGCCATTGAACAAGGGTACCTCTTCGCTGCGACTGGATTCAAGAAATTCAGCTATGCCGAGCTAAAAAAGGCCACGAGGAATTTCAGTGAAGAAATCGGAAGGGGGGGAGCGGGAGTCGTATACAAAGGAGTGTTGTCGGATCAACGGGTCGTGGCCATCAAGCAGCTGGAAGGGATCAATCAAGGGGAAGCGGAATTTCTTGCCGAGGTGAGCACTATCGGGCGGATCAATCACATGAACTTGATACAGATGTGGGGTTTTTGCGCAGAAGGGAAACACAGGCTTTTGGTGTATGAATACATGGAGCATGGATCCGTAGCTGAGAATCTCATCTCCAATTCTCTTGATTGGGAGAAGCGGTTTGAAATCGCCATAGGGACCGCAAAGGGCCTAGCTTATCTGCATGAGGAGTGCCTTGAGTGGGTCCTACATTGCGATGTAAAGCCGCAGAACATACTATTGGATGGTGACTACAAGCCGAAGGTAGCTGATTTCGGCTTGTCTAAGCTGTTGGATCGACGTGGGCTTGATAGATCGAGCTTCTCAAGGGTCAGAGGAACCAGAGGCTACATGGCTCCAGAATGGATCATGAATCTTCCGATCACGTCGAAGGTGGATGTGTACAGCTATGGGATTGTTGTGTTGGAGATGGTGACTGGAAAGACGCCGACCGGATTCCATGTCCTCAATGAAGGAGGGGAAGGAGGACGGTTGGTACCATGGGTGAGGGATGTGATGAATGGTGGGACCACTTCCAAGCAAAGTAGGATTGAAGAAATCATGGACCCGAGGATTGACAGTAGGTATGATTTGGTTAAGATGGAGCTTCTTGTTAAAGTGGCTTTGCAATGTGTGGAGGAGGAAGGAGATGCGAGGCCCACCATGAGCCAAGTTGCAGAGATGCTCCTTGGTCATGGAAATAACCATGAGGAATGTGAAGGGTACTCCTCACACGAGTTTCCCTAGAACCTTGCTTTCTTGCGCACGTGCCAAAGTGGTGCACGTTGCAAAATGTTGGCCATTCATCAGTAGGGCTCCAGTGTTTATGTGCCTTGGACCAAACATACTATTGACTGATAATCAAAGTGGGCCATGCTTCTACATTTGGTGTCGACTGTGGAGTTCTAGGGAACATCTCACCTATCAATTTCTCTCAATATGGACGTAATTAATGAATTTCCATCAAAGATCCAAGTGGGCCACGTTAGACTAGGTTTAATTTATATTACTGTCTTTATGCTTTATGCTTTTATGTTTAAGTAGAAACTCTTGTAATTTATTTGCTTGCTGGACATGTTTTCCATGGTACATTGAATTCAATGAATCTGTCTTTCAAAAATTATCTTAGAAGTTATTATGAGCTAACCGAAGAGGGCACCTGCCCGGCAGAAGAAGAAGGGGAAGAAATGAGAAAAATAGAGTTTCAATACTCTTTAAAAATGAAATCAGCGTGTTGTTTGGCTCTATCATTCATGAGTTGGCCAAATTTCTTAAAAAAAAAAAATTATATAAAAAATTGTAAAATACAATCCATGAAATATATATGATATGGAATTAAATATTTAACTAATACAATACAAATCAATATCATTTCTCAATTTAAAAAATCTAACATTGTCAAGTGGCTTGGTAAGAATATCCACCAGTTGATTTTTCGTTTGAATGTACTCCAACATAACTAATTTTTCTTCAACTAATTCTCATTGTTTGAGTTGATATAACTAAGTCCATGTGGAGAAGTTTGACGGGTTTAGATGTGGCTAAAGAGTTCACTTTTTTGTGGCAATTGCTTATTTGTTTGCCAACTTAATATGAGCCGCATACTTTATTTTCTCGCTTTCTTAGCTTTGGCAAGTAATACAAGTGATCTCTTTTGCTTAACTTATATAAATCTCTAAAATTTACGTTTCCAAGACATTGATGCCATAATTCAGTTTAGTTTAATTAGACGATGTAACATGATTAATTCATTGAGCAATTCTCATAAATTATATAGGAATTTTCAAAGGTTCTATGACCATCTAATGTTACATTCCCGATTTTGTTTAGAATTTCACCTCCATGATCAGAAAATTTGACACTATGATCATTATCGCAAGTTTAAGAAATATTAAGCAAGTTATGCTTCAATCCATCAACATATAAAACATCTTTAAACAAATGAAGATTATGGAGTTGAACATTACCTTGGCCAATGATTTTACAATGTTTGTCATCTTCAAATGTGACTGCGCCTCCATTAATTTTGTTAATGTTTAATAGGACAGCTTTATCACCTGTCATATATCTAGAACATCCACTATCCAGGTACCATCTTGAATGGCTGCTAGCTTTGAAAGTTGTGTGGATAACCAGACACTTGTCTTTAGGAAACCACTTCATGATGGTTCTAGACTTTGGTGGATCCTTTTTCATTTATCGAGTCTGGGGGATATGATTCATTTTTTTTCTTCTGTTTACTCTTTTCTTTGTAGAGTTAGTTTTCAGCATTTCCTTGAGTAAGTCCATGATTTTAACAATAAGGGAAGAATTATCAATTTCTCTCATTTGATATTTCTAACTGTTGGCAGAGATTTTTGAAGACTTTTGAAAAGGTTTTAAAAATTTTAAAACAGAATTTTCAAATCCTTTTTTAGTTTCATTTTTGGAATTTAAGGATTCTTCTTTTACAAAGACAGTAGGGGAAGTCTTTGACTTTTGTTTAAATTTGTCGTAGCCAAGACCCAACCTATTATGTTAACACGCCAATGAGGTCGGTGGTGTGTGGTACATTAACAATTCGCTTGCCCACTCACGTCCCATCACTTTTTATCACCAGGATTTCAGCAAACCATCACTTTTTATCACCAGGATTTCAGCAAAAGCCTTTAGTTTTGACAAATCACTATCTCACTTGAATTTCCTAATCTACCATTTGATCAAGTGGGCCACATGCACAAAGAAATAGAGATTTTTAAAGGATTGAAACAAACATTGTACATCCAAGTCAGATAAGTTGCCTAACCAAGGATACATATAAAGCCATGTTTACCCGGGCTTGGCCAAGCTTGGTCGTGCTACAATGACTTGAGCCCAACCCAGCCCAAAACTTGATCTGGCCATGCATCCAAGGCCCAAACTGGCCCACGGGACAAGCTAGTGGATCTAAGCCTAGACAAAAGCCTATCTGGCGGGCTGCCTCACCCATCGCCACCCCTAGTTGGGCCCATTGGATTCTGTTGTAGCCCAACCCAAGTTGCACATCTAATTGTTCAACTGAAGATGTACCTAGCATGCAAGATCCATTTTGTTCAACTGCAGGTCCCAAAGGTTGACAAGTTGTAATGATCCTAAAACTACAGGACTTTCGGCCATTGTGATTTTGGGGATTGCGGCCATCAACGATATATAAGGTCCATCTGATGAATGGTGCAGATCTCGCAAATATGCTCCTTGTGTACAAATAAATAAGGCTTTGATAACTAACAAAGGTATAAATTTGTAGGGGTGGCAATGGGCGGGCCTGCTAACCCACCCCAACCTGTAGGACCAGGGCTTGGGCTCCCTAAACTTGGGCCAAGGATTGGACCCAGCCTTCAAAAATGGATGATTTAAAGACACTTTTTTTTTTCTTCTGTTTGTTAGTCATGCAGCGCACCCACCCTATTAGCTGCGCAACACACCTACGTGATTAGTCACACGATGATGCATCCACCCACTGGTGGGGTTACTATGTCTAGCTCCTTAACATTTTGAACCCGAGACCTGCCATTGAAAGGCCTAGGCATCTTCCAGCTAGGCTAGCAGGCAAGACATTTATAAGTGGATCCCATTCAAGATTCATTTGTAGTTTCAGAGCAATCTAAGATATATTTCAATGATCAGACCCATTTAACCCTAGATCATACTATTTAAAGCCTTTGATCATTTTCTTTATATAGGGTTTAGCTAGGACCTTTTTTGCCTGATTAAGACTGGGCCGGAGTAGGGCTTAAGTGATTTGGGCTGGGCCATGACAACTCCGACCCATTGCCCTGACTACACTATCCAACCTTCACAAATTATGAGAAATGCTCCAGCACTATTAGTACTATTAGTTACATCACTCCTAGTAGCATTGGTACACTAAACACAATCCAATTCAGCTCACATTAAATGGACTACCTTGCAAAATATTAACCATTTAATCACTAGTCTTTAATATGGATGGTCTAGACTCTAGACCGTTACACAGGCCAATCAACGATTCAACCCAACATGGATTACTTAGGGTGATAAAGAGCAACTTTTGTCAGACAATCTTAACCATACCATCCATGGCTTGAGAAAGGATAGATATAGAAAATAAGGCCAAATCAATGATGGATTGGATCATCCAATCAGTTTGATTTTGGAGTTGTAGCCTATGAAATGTATTTTGGACTTAAGGGACAGTTCAGATCGATTGATCAATATATCCAATTGAACCAACCAGGAGCACTACAAATTACAGTTTTCTAAGAGCATTGGAGCATTGCTCTCAAAAAAGTTGTCAAAAGCTTACCTAATTAAGCCATATAATTATCATTCCACTCCCTTTGGTACATTTTTTTTCAACGGCCAGTTGGATGGGTGTGCATAGGGCTGTCAACGGGTCGGATACGGGCCGGATCAGTGATGATCCGAATCCGACCCGATTAAGAATATATCCGACCCGAATCCGACCCGAATCCGATTCGGATCACAAGTATATGATCCGAACCCGACCCGATTAAATTTTTCGAAATCCGTTTCTGATCCGATTATGATCCGACCCGATATCCAACCGGATATCCGAGAGAGGAGAGAGAAAGAGAGAGAAAGAAAGAGAGATTATCCTATGTTTTTAGTTTATTTTATTTTATTTTTATTTATTTATTTATTTTTTTTATCGGGTCGGATCGTTAACGGGCCGGATCAAGGTTGATCCGAATCCGACCCGAATATTAAACAGATCATCTTTGGATATCCGTATCCGACCCGATTATCCGATTATTGATCCGAATCCGATTAAATCGGATCGGATACGGATCGGATACGGATCAAGATCCGTGCCATTGACAGCCCTGGGTGTGCAAGCGAATGGGTCATCTACTTGGGCGAGCCACCCCGACCACCAGGAAAGTCACCTCATGTTAGACCAAAGACCCAAAATTCACTCCCATCCGTGATTCAAGTGGACCACATGATTGAAAACAACAGGCAACAATTGCCCTCCAAACTGTTTCCATTGGTATGGCTACCTAAATCATGGATGAGCCATAGGGCTAAATCTTGATGTGGCATCTAATGATTAGAGTGGATTTTATATAATCATCAAAATGGGTCCTTAAAAAATCAAAGATAGAGGTCTCTCCCCAGCTGCTTCTTTGGCATGGCCTACTTGACCACACTAGTCAGCCTGAATTTTTTGCTCCATGACTAAACTGGGATCTCCAAAATGGTAACAATACCATTAATACAAGTGGTATGATTAACTTGGTATAGGATCTGCTTTACTTATCTGGCCTAAAATAATATGTTGAAATAGATAAATGATGGTGACGAACTGGGTCAACAAGGTGGGACCCAAGAATGTTCCTATTGTAGCCGTTTCGGCCCCTTTTACACACTATTTTTTATGATACCTTCCATATGATGATTGGATGAGGCTGATCTTTTATATTGGGCTCTAAAATATCCTGATGGATCAATTTTGTTGGGTGGATGATCTTGGACATCGATGTGTGGTCCACAATTACTTTAAAAAGTGGCTGTTTTCATACTTTTTCTGATGGTATGGCCCGCTTGAGTTGTGGATCTGCCTAATTCTTGGTCACATGATTCATAATAAAGTGTTAAGGAAGATGGTCTGACTATATTTCACAGATACATCGAGGAGGGGTCCATAAAGTGGTTCAACCGTAAAAGCCCCAATCGCACTCCCCACTATTTCTTTCGGTATGGCCCACTTGAAAATCTGATTGGGCTGATTATTTGTCACAAGACCTATAACTCACTAACCAAGAGATTAAGTGGAGTGGATTTCCCAAAGGAATCACAGTGAGGCCCATGACCATTGAAACAGCGGACACATACCAATCCCACTGTTTCAATTGGTGTGGCCTACTCTAAAGTCAGATACGGTTCATTTTTTCTCTCAAGCCAGAAAACTGGCTGGGGAAGATGATGGATGGCATGGATTTCCTAAGACATATCCAAGTAGGTCCCAAAAGTGGACAACAGTCCAAACTCGGACTAGTTCAACCGCAGGTGTCACTATCACTACCTTTTCAAGTGGTGTGGGCCACCGGGGATTCGGATTTGTCTGATGTTTAGATCTATACTCTTCAACATTATGAGGAATCAGATGGTCAGTGTGGATCTAACAAATACATCATAGTGGGGTCCACGCCCAATTCTACACGGTCCACATTGCTTTTCATGCCGTTGTTTTGAGGTGGTGTTGCCCACTCGGACTTCGGATCTGATTCATCTTTGGGCGCATGCCCTAAAATTATTTGGAGAAGTAGGTGGACTATGTGGATACAAACCAACAACAAATTATACACATTAGTGCAAATGCAATGTAATAAAGTTATGTATGCATGATGCATGGATCAAGTGGGAAACGCATCCACTTGCTTGAGTTGGACTCCATCAACCCGCATCAACCTACCTAGGCCGGTCCTTGGGTATGCTTTCATATATTGTGGTCATCCAGGATGGTCCCTGGGACACTGATACTTAAGTACCTACCCGTCTTCAGGAGAGATCCTCTCGGAAGTCACATGATGCATGAATTATGGGATGCATGGTCCAATTCATTGTATCAATTTGTATCCCTTATTAGAGATAAAACACAGCCCATTTCATGATTTGAGAGGTAAACTTTCAACAGCCCTTCTCATGATTTGAGAGGTAAACCACTTTTCTTGTTCCAGTTTCTAACCACATAAATGCTCAACAGGTTATAATTTGTAGCTCAACATCATATCATTCTGAATTCATCTCAATACATCATATCAACCAACAACTATTTAAACTACAATGAATAGGAAATATGGTGGGATTACTCACCTATTAATGGTGATGAAAACTCCCCTTGGTTCTGTCACAAACTTGAGTTATAATGGAACTCTAGATCTACAATCAATGTTTAACATTCATTTAATGCACTAAATCTCAGTTTATTTGCTAAGTTTGATGGTAATCATCATAGAAGGTTTTTAATGGTGGCCTTCTACTGAATATTATATTCTTGGGTGAAGTTCTCATGAGTTGGATTTGCTACGTTTCGGTTTAGTTCGCAGATGGACGGTTTGGATGTTCAATATAATAATAAATGGTAACAATACCACTAATGCAAGTGGTATGATTAACTTGGTATAGGATCTGCGCTACTTATCTAGCCTAAAATAATATGTTAAAACAAATAAATGATGGTAACAAACTGCGTCAATAGGGTGGGACCCAAGAATGTTCCAATTGTGGCCGTTTCAGCCCTATTTACACACTAATTGTTATGATACTATCCATCTGATGATTGGATGGGGCTGATCTTTTATATTGGGCCCTAAAATATCCTGATGGATCAGTTTTGTAGGGTGGATGATCTTGGACATCGATGTGTGACCCACAATTGCTTAAAAAAGTGGTTGTTTTCACACTTTTTTCTAATGGTACAGCCCACTTAAGTTGTGGATTTGCCTAATTCTTGGTCACATGATCCCTAATAAAGTGTTAAGGAAGATGGTCCAACTAGATTTCAAAGATACATCGAGGAGGGGTCCATAAAGTGGTCCAACCATAAAAGCCCAAATCGCACTCCCCACTATTTCTTTTGTTATGGCCCACCTGAAAATCTGATTAGGCTGATTTTTTGTCACAAGACTTACAACTCACTAACCAAGAGATTGATTGAAGTGGATTTCCCAAAAGAATCATAATGGGGCCCACGACCATTGAAATAGTGGACACCTACCGATCCCACTGTTTTGATTGGTGCAGCCTACTCTAAAGTCAGATATGGTTCATTTTTTCTCTCAAGCCAGAAAACTAGCTGAGGAAGATGATGGATGGCATGGATTTCCTAAAACACATCCAGGTAGGTCCCAATAGTGGACAACAGTCCAAACTCAGATGGTTCAACCGCGAGTGTCACTATCACTACTGTTTCAAGTGGTGTGGGCCACTGGGGATTCGGATTTGTCTTATTTTTGGACCCATACTCTACAACATTATGAGGAACCAAATAGTCAGCATGAATCTAACAAATATATCATAGTGGGGTCCACAAGTGGACCGCTGTCCACGTCTAATTCTACACGATCCACATTGCTTTTCATGCTGTTATTTTGAGGTGGTGTTGCCTACTCAGACCTCAAATCTAATTCATCTTTAGGTGCATGCGCTAAAATGAGTTGGAGAAACAGGTGGACTATGTGGATACAAATTATACATCAATGTGGGTACACAAGTGGGACCCCTGTCTCGTTCCCTCCCTTATGACGTCCAACATTAGTGATGTTGCTAGACAACAACGTCCTCTAGACACTGGCCGATCGAGCTACCATCCCTCTTTTTTTTTCTTTTCTTTAGATTAACTTGTGGGGTCCACTTGAGATCTGTTCCATCCATTGGGTCGGCCACCTTATTGTGGGCCCAAAAGATTGTTAAAGCATCAAATATTCATCATAACAATTAAAAAAATAAATTCAAAGGCTATAATTAAAAGACGGTCCACCGATTAGGAAAATGATCGTATGATCAATCTGATCTGTCCATTACCTGGATCAGTGTATGTTAAAGCTATAAAACAGAAATAATGGCATTGAAGCCTTCCTGACCGAGGCCTACCAAAGTTTTCCTTCTCCTTCTCCCTTTTTCTCTCTTTTCTCTCCTTTTTCTCTTTCTCTACGAATGATTCATCTCCCCTCTACCATCTCTATTTATAGAGAGAGGTGGTTAGCTAGTCAGATCGATTATATGATCAAATTTGAGCAGGATTTTCATGAATTTCAAAAGATTGCTCATGAGGACCATCCATAGTCCTGCTCGACAATATACATGGGTGCTTTTAATCATTGAAGACCAATAATAACGTGCACCACATGCATGAGAAGAGGAGATAGGGTCAGCAAAAAGATATTCCCTCAAATTTTGAACTAGGTAAAAATTGTACAAATAAGGATCCTTCCAGTCAGAATTTTCTATAGGTTGAAGAACCCAAAGAGGTAGAGAGACTTCAATTAAGTTCTCTTCAAGTAATGGTGTCTTTTTCACATGTTTAGAATTTTCAGGCACTTTCACAATCAATATTGGTGAAGTTAAATCAGTGGAAATTAACTCTTCAAGCACCGACACCGTATCTAACAAAATATCCAACTCCTTAATCATCTCATATCAAGATCATAGGAGTGGGCTAAGCATTCTTCTAGAAAATCAAGATGTTCGGATGAGGGCTCTTCATCCTCCCAAAATGATTGAAGAAATTATGTTTCAATGGCAAGGAATTCCTCCTCTATAGAGATGAGGTCCTTTAAGGAAAGTTCCTCAAAATTAGTGTGGGGCACATATTCTTGAATTGGTTGATCGTTTAAAATTTCAGTTTGTGCTAAACCATCCTCTAAAGAAACAGAATCCTCAATCAAAGGGAAGTTGTCATCCACAATAAAATTTGGCACGGTATGTTGGTGGAATGACTCCAACTCATCTACTTCGGCTAGCTCTCTAATATGCATATCCTCCAGAGACTCATACACAATTGGCTCTTAGAAAAAAGAAACCATAGGATCACAAACAATCTCTGAACCCCCATTGTAGGCAACCCTACTATTGCTTTCAAATTTTGTAGATCCCTCGAGTTCGTCAACCTTTATCGAAATATTTTCATCATTAAGGTTAGGACATCTAAAAGAAATAGTGGATTCACCATAGTCGATGACGATATTAAGATCACTGAGATCGATATCCTTTTGGCGTTTAGTCATTAGATCATGAGGAGTTTAGACATGAATAGTCCCATCCTCCTCATTAGTGAGGATTCATTCGATGTTCTCAATGTCGAGCTCAACGTCTTCAAGAGATGGCAAGTAGGTTTGATTTAATTGCTCATTTTCATACTCTTTCCATAATTTCTCAAAGATTTTTATATATTCATCATCATGGGAGGAAGACGTTTTAGAGTGATTGTTAATAACCACAGTTGGTTCTTCCCTTGAACCAGTGATTGTAGTATATATCGGCCGATAGTATCGATATCGATGGTCGGTGATATGAAATTCCCCTGGAGACACAAAAAATTTCATCTGTTCATGCGTATCAACAATATTATCGGCTGGTATCGATAATATCGTGTGATATATGATATCGGCTGAGATATCGTCAATATCTCCTTTAGTGGATTCTGAATATCGACGATACCTGGCACACAGGAGTCTCCCATTTTTTTGGAAAAAAGTGATTTTTTGTTCTATTTTCTTCTAGTTTCTCTTCCCTATAAAAAAAAATCATAAGGCTTTATTCAATATCGTCCAAATATCGTCCAGCTCAACCCGTGTACCAACTCTGTGAATTAAGGGGTCATATTTTATTAAGTTTGGTTAGCCATTTTCTAGGTTTTGTTGAATCCCCATATAAATCTAATCCATATAGGGTAACTTGCATTATGTTGAACTAGCATAGTCAAAACTTCATTTGGAGGATACCCAATCAGTTGCATCATCCATATGTATATTTCTCAACGCTTTTGCTTATTTTACTTTGTCAATGAATTGGTTTTGTTTTCATTAATGTTTTTTTTACATTTATATATCTTATCGAATCAATTTCAACAATAATTGCATCAGTTCAGTCAAACAACGCATAGCTTAAGATCCTTTTATAAAGGAACTCCATTATGTGGACTTTTTCTTTTTACATATTATGATATAAATGTGTGAATTAAGGTCCATTTTAACAATCCCTGAAGTTTCATTGAAAAATTCAATCAATTTCCCAATGTTTCCCTATGTTTCCCAAAAAGTACGATACATTACCCGATACAACCGATATATCCCTAGCGAAACACGATATGTATCTGTATCCCAAGGGTATGAAATGTAACGTGATACCGATACTGTGAACACTACCTTGAACTAGGGTTATGATGGCTTTTCCGGTGAGGATCATACGTGTTGTATGGCAAAGAGTTATATGACGGTAGGTAGGCATAACCATACAAATGATCACGTAATGTCTTAACAGGTTGATCATCACGTAATGTCTTAACAGGTTGATCATCAAGCGCACCCCCCCCCCCCCCCCCCCCCCCTGCGTCCTTTTTCCTATTCCTACCTCCCGTCATCCCTGGTGGAACACTAATGTTATTTTCGATCCAATATTCACGTAGTGTTTTCCTCGGTTGATTATTATTTGTTCCCGCCTCCTTCCTATACTCTCCAAACGTATTACGCAGCTGCTCATTGTTTTCATTATAATAATCATGCAGTGTATTACGTGGGGGAGTAGTGGAGGTAGATTGAGTCTCAGAAAAATACTCATACGTAGGGTGATTTCGATCATAATGAGTTTGGGTCTCTTCATCTGGTGTCTTATCTTCTAAAAGGTATTTATACAACCCATCGGTCCAATCACTCATGATGAAACTTTAAAGAGTGGAAACCTAACCTATCCTAAGAAAAGTAATTAAAAAAAAAGAAGAAAGATAGGGAGATGTTACCCGTGGAGATGAACTATGTCAGCAACAAATCCTATAAAACAGAAAACTAATGTTGGTAATGTAGAAATGAAATAAAATTCTAACCTATAGAATAATATAAAACATTTCCTAATTAGAAATAAACAAAACCCTAAATCTAAGAGTATTCAAATCGGGCACATTCCTTCCCCGGCAACAGCACCAAAAACTTGTTTACTTGCCCCAAGTGTAAGGCTGCGATGTAGTAATAACTCGATGAGACCGAGGTCAATCCAAGGGGAAGGAATATGGAAAAGTAGATTCAAACACTCTAAGGTACTTAGGTTTTAAAACTAACTAACAAATCTGAATTTGGTTTTGGAAGAAGATACTTATGAATTAAGAGAAAAATAATGAAAAGCAAACACTAGAGCATCCAGGATCCACTTCTAGTATTAGCTATGCTAATTCAATGATTCGATTCAATACACCACTGGAAACAAAGTCCTATCTCTATCCAGCTGGAAAATAAAGCAATTAAATCACAAAAACAACCTAAAACAGATGTTTGTTCATTCATTTGGTTCCCTCAATAATGCTCAGGCATTGGACACACTCAATTATATAGACCAATCCTTTATCCAATCTAGTTAAGATTATAACCATAACTTTTATCAAATCCTGTCACTATACTTGACTAGAACCAATGATTTGAACTCTAATTAACCGCTATCAACAAGTAAAAACATTTATCTCAGTTTCATTCAAAAGATACATGAACTTTTCATCAAATAATTCTAATAAAAATCCAACTGTTTCAACTTATAGAGAACTCGAAGCATTCATCATATCCGAAAATCACGATGAATCAAAAGCTTCCACCATTCAAAATTCCAAATAATAATCTAATCAATCTCAGAAATCCAACAAGAACTCATGTACATGGCACACAAGATCCCTGAATTATTTAAAACCATCAATTTTATTCAAACCATTGACGAATTATTCAACAATAAATAAAAAATTTGAATCAAAAGAATTAAAGCATGAATAATAAAATAGAAGTCTCCACTCTTAGCTCTAATTGAGAGTTAATTAGAATAAAATATAGAAAAACCTAGAACTAGAACTAGAACGAAAGAAAAACTAGTTGTAGAAGGCTAAGAAGCCTCCTAGGTCTTGATCTCCTTGCTCCCCACGTCCTATGATACCTTTAGAAAAGAGTAGAGGTACCCTTTTATAAAGAAAGTCTGTCACCACCTCGAATTTGTGTAACTCTTTCGCATTTGTACAGACATGTCTGATTGATCAGACTTATCTCTGATTGATAGGAATGTGAACTTTGATTAATTGCACATCATTTCGATTGATCGGAAAAGTGTCCAGAGAGTTGGTATTTTTCATCTGTATTCAAACTTTCTTCACTTGATTTCTACCTCTCTTTCTTCATTTTCTTGATTCTTCTTTACTTGATCTTCAATGAGTCTTTTTAACATGAAATACATGAATCTTTCTCTCTTTCCTACAATCATAAATACATGTATAAGATGAGTCTTTTAATAGTGAAATCAATGTGCAAGACTCGATCCATAATCTTCTCTCTCCACCAAGAGAGCTCTAACCAACCAACACAATGTTCTGTTTTATTTATTATTTATAAATTAATTCATTTAACCCCGTTTTGGCAGAAACGAAGTTAAATGGCAAAATGCCAGGTCATTACATCCAAATCCCAGATGGACCATGGTATAGGAAACAATGGTGATTGAATATTAAAAACTTCTTGTGGGCCACAAAAGCTTTGGATCAAGATGATATTTGTGTGGTCTCTTCCCCTAAGTGTTTGTGACCTTAATTGTCTACAGGGGCGGAGCCAGGATTTTCTTCCAGAGGGGGCAACCGTGATGTTTGCTTTCCATCCAACCTTTTCATAAGGACACAGACTTGTGGAAGGGAAATGTTAATCTCTTAAATGTGTATATTCTAACCCCATTTCATCACTAACTATGCTTGAAATACATGATTAAAGACCCAACTAATGCATGATTTTGTGGTTGTAGGAATGAGAGAGAGAATTCATTAATTGAAGGCTTAGAGATGCTATTTACAAGCATTGAAGATTAAAAGACCAAGCGTCAAAAGGTGGAAGAAAGAAAGCAAAGGAGAGAAGAAAGACGGCAGAAAAATGCACAGAAGACCGGTCGTCCATAGCCCAGGATCGGTCGTCCGACCAGTCCGAACACTCAACAGGAGGACCCCTACTGACAACATTGCTGAACCAATCACGACTGATAGTCCGACCGGTCATCCACTGCTCAGACTGGTCGATGAATCCACCAGTCAGTGAATTAAATTTTGGGTTTGAATTTCCAAAAAACTCACTGGACGATTTTTGGCCTTTTGCGACCAGTCGTCCACGAGCTCAAACCGGTCGTCTGCGTAACAAAGCTTCTTCTACAAGCTCCAAATTCTGCTGCGCAAAGCACTATTTTTGGGGGATTTCTCGAAGTTTCTTCACACCAAGGGCTCCAAACCTATAAAAGGACTCCTCTAGGTCGCTCCTAAGGCATCCTAGAAGAGAATTACCATGGTGGGAGGTGGTAGAAGACGGATCCGGAATTCTACAACTCCTCCTAGTTTGTTCTTTTAATTTTATATTTTTCTTAGTTGCTTTCTTGTTTCCTTGGATCATGAATGGCTAAATCTCTTAGCTAGGCTAAGAGGTGAAGCTTGTAGTGAATCTAAGATGTGTTAATTCGTTTGTTTTGGTTTCAAGTTGGATTATTAGTGAAGAACAATAGTTTGAAGTTTGAATAAAGTTCTAAGTAATTTTTCTTAATCTTATGATGGCTCATGGATGTTTAGAAGAATTGCTTGAGTTCTTAACTGTTTTGAATGGTTCTAGACCTGTACGCTCTGAGGAATCAGATTCAATACGCTCTAGACCTTTGATTCTCATGTGGGAACTTCATGCCAAGGGTTTTACTTTTCTAAATTTCTGAAATATGTGTGATTTTGTAAGTGATTTGAATGAAGTTCAAATCATGATTTAGTTATGCTTTGTGACAGAGTTTAATGATGATTATGATTATGATCTTAATCTATTGGAACTAGGATTGACCTATGCAATTGAGTGTGCTCAAGTCCTAACTTGAATTGAGGGAATCATGTACTTGAATCACACATATGACAGATTGTTTATTTTAACTGCTCTATCATCCGGCTAAATTGGATTTAATTTTGATTCTAGTTGAGTAGTTGAGAAACCACAGTGAATTAAGCATTAAGGATTGCTACAAGTGGATCCTTGAACCCCTAGTGCTCTTTTACATTGTTTACATTCACCTTTAGTTCAAAATCGCTAGCTACATTCAATTCCAAAAGTCAGTTTAGTTAGTTCTCAATTAGAGACCGTTAGAAGTGTTTTGTGGGTTCCTACACAAGTCCCTGTGGATCGACCTCGGTCTTACTAAGATTATTACTACATCGCAACCCTACACTTGGGGAAGCGAACAAGTTTTTGGTGCCGTTGCCGGGGACTTTGACGGTTTTCATAAAATTCCTGAAAACAGTTTCTATTTGAGATTTTTAGGAGTCCTTTACTAACTTAATTTGTTTGCTTTGTTTTGTTTTTGTAGGAATTCTAGGAGTCGAAGTAGTTACTTCAAATCAAGTTTTTCTAACCCTTTTTCTTTTATTTTTCTGGGATTTGCATGCCACATTGGGTTCAGGATTCCAATAACCAACTCATTAGTGAAGGGGGAATTGTTGAAGGGATTGATAAGGAGCCACGTGCTAAGAAACGTTTAGATTCTCCAATTTTATCTGAAGGTATGGCTGGAAATCAATCTAACCCTATAGCCAATCAAAATCTGGGCCAAAACCAAACCGAAACAGGAGAGAATGTGGTTGAGAATCTTCCCCGATGTAGAATACTACGTGATTACTTGCAACCCGCAAGAGCGAGCACTCCCTCATGCATAGTTTTTTCACATAATGCAGGGAACATAGATCTTAAAGTGGGAGCAATCCAACTCCTTCCCAAATTCCATGGACTAGACAGTGAAATTACCTATCAACATCTTAAGGAATTTGATGAGGTGATAGCCACAATACACTTTGCAAATGTAACTGATGATATGGTGAGACTCAAATTATTTCCTTTTTCCCTTAAAGAGAAAACTAAGGCTTAGCTTCATGCATTAAGGCCAAGATCAATTGGCACATGGACTGAGATGACTAGGGAGTTCATTAAAAAGTTCTTCCCTACTCACAAAATGATCATGTTGAGGCGCCTCATAATGAATTTTGCTAAAAAAGAGGATGAGACCTTCCAATGTTGGGAGAGGTTCAAGGACTTGTTAAATGCATGCTCACATCATGGCTGTTATAGGCAAAATGATGGAGATCCAACTTAGCTGATTTTACGCGGACGCCCATCCGACTCTCGAGATCATCTGAGCGAGAGTCGCAGATCGAGTAAATACGGAATGCCCATTCGACTCTCGAGATCATATGCTCGAGAGTCGCAGAATTGGGTAAGTGCGGGACGCCCACTCGACTCTCGAGATAAGCTGTTCGAGAGTCGCAGGATGGATAAATACGGAGCACCTATTCGCAAGGCCTCGAGCTCCCATAGCCGATAGTCAGATAAAGCAGAGATTCCCTTCTTGATCTGCGAGCAAACCTTCTCACAAGTCATTGAAAAGTGTTACATCTGAATGAGCGAGCACTTGGACTCGCGACCATATTCCAACATGCGAACAGCTTTTTCTGTGGCGACACCCCTTTGCCTTCAGTACCAGCACCCGATTCCCGTCGAGCAGCTTGTCCAATCCCTCTGTGACACCAAGCAGGGCTACACCCAGTTCGGTGGTCTCCGCTCCTTCGGCGTCTCCTTCCTTTTCGCCGGTTATGACTCCAACTACGGCTTCCAGCTCTACATGAGCAATCAGCGCTACTACCACGCCTACCAGCAGCCCGTATAGGTCGATTTTGGGCTTATCTTCTCTTGTGGTTCCGAATCTCAAGGGATTGTTATCAAGGAACGTGATTGCCAAAATAAGTAATTGGGTTAGATCTCGTCTCTAAGGATAAGGATCTTATCCCACGAAATCAGCGGGATCCCATATCGTACACGAAATCAGCGGGATCTCGATATCTTACGTAACAGATTGGATCGCTTCAGATCTATATAAAGGGATGACTCCATTAAGAGAAAGGTACACACAATATTCAATCCCCAGTCTCGCTTTGCTTGGATATTCTTCTTCTTGCTTTGCCTGACTTAAGCATCGGAGGGCTAACGGCTGGACACCAGCCACCCTTAGTTGCTTTCTGTCTTCTTACAGGTCTGGCGGAAGAAATCCTTGTTGGAGAGAAGGTGAACGACCGGAGGATCCTGTTACAGAATCTGACGTTAATAGTTTGGCGCCGTCTGTGGGATCGACTTGATTGTCAAAATCAATCGTTCTAACCACCGATCAAAATTTTTCTGCGATGCCTCCTAAAAAAGCTGTTCATCCTTCGACTTCAAGGCAGGCACCACCTCCGCCCGATGAGACGGAATCCATACCTGCTCTTCCACCTAGTTCGACAAATATCCCTCAAGGAGCCCCAAATACGCCATCAGCAAACCCATTATTGGAGGCTTCTGGAAATCAAGACGATGTCCTACGTTTCCTCGAAAATACTCTTCTAACTCTAAATGCCGGAGTTCAGGCCCTATCAAATCGGCTTGATCAGCATTTCCCCGAGCCGCAGAAACAACCCTCCGAAGGGTTACCATCGCAACCCATACCAGTGGTTTCTAGACATTCTATGGACGAACCACAGATCCCACCACCTGGCAACCATCTTCCTGTGCCGTCCCCACATTCTATACATTCTGGTTCATCTCGACAACCTCAACCTCAAGGCTCCACCGCCGAAACATCAGGCTATACCCTACCATGGGAAGGAGATCTCAAAAGAATCCATGATCGTTTTGACGTCATGGAACAGTGATATCAGGCAAATCGGCCATCTGCCATCATGGCGTCGATACATCAATCCGAGTCCCCCTTTACCAGCGAGGTTATGGAGGCACCGTTACCTAGAAAGTATCGAACGCCGGTTATCACCCCGTATACAGGTATTGGTGATCCTCTTGAACACCTAGAAACATACAGGTCTCTCATGGAGTTGGAGGGACATGGCTCAGAAATCATGTGTAGGGCTTTTTCCCTAACATTGAAGGAAGCAGCTCGTACGTGGTTCCGGGGATTAAAACCTCGTTCCATCAGCTCCTTTTCCCAGTTATCGGAGATATTCCTTTCTCAATTCATGGGAAGCATTCGCATTAAGAAGCCAGCCTCCCATCTGATGGATCTGAAACAGCAGCATGGGGAGACAATAAAGGAGTTCACAGTACAGTTCACTGCCGAAGCTGTTCAAACTGAGGGTTATACTGAAGAAAAAGGTCTTACAGCCCTCATAGCCGGAATAACGAGCGAGAAATTCAGGTTTGCTTTAAATAAGAGCCCTCCAAAAACTATGGCAGAGTTCCAAGCCAAAGCTCAGAAGTATATCAATGCAGAAGAAGTCGCATTGACACGCCATGGAGTACAGGGTAAGAAACGCAAGCCAGAAGGAGCCTCTTCTACAGATAAAAAATATCGTCGTGATCAACGCGATCGTTCTCCCAATAAGCCTTATTCTGGTAAATACCATAATTACACTCCTCTTAATCGGTCTCATGAAAAGGTTCTAATGGAGATTAAACACAAGCCATATGTAAAGTGGCCTGCAAAGATCAAATCCGATCCTTAAAAAAGAGACAAGAGTAAGTTCTGTTACTTCCACAAAGATCACGGGCATAGAACCCAAGACTGCATCTCTCTACGAGACCATATCAAAGCTCTTATTCGAAGAGGCCATCTCCAGGATTATGTTGCTCGTAAAAATCGATCACCAGAAAGGGCGAAGACCTCATCTCGCCAAAAGGAACAACCTCATCATCAAATTGACCAAGAGGACGCTGAGCCTACGGGAGAAATCCGCACCATCATCGGAGGACCAGCTTGCGGGGGCGACTCTCAAGCTTCAAGGAAAGCATACGCTCGAAAGGCGTCCAAAGAACCCCAGCAAATCTATTGGCTGGAACAGACGTCTAGCTCGTAAAAAACCAGCCATCCTCCAATTTCCTTCACTCTCGAAGATGCAATGGGAATTCACTTCCCTCATGAAGACTCCATCGTAGTCACATTGAAGGTATCAAATTATCTGACACATCGAATTATGGTGGATACAGGTAGCTCAGCCGATATTCTATACTTGGAGGCTTTCAACAAAATGGCACTTGCCAGAAGCCTACTCAAGCCAGTTTCGACCCACCTCGTCGGTTTCGGAGGTGAGGTAGTTACACCTGAAGTAAGCATTGATCTCCTAGTTACTTTTGGAGAAAATCCAACGAAGACTACCGTCTTCGTAAACTTCCTCGTGGTGGATCGAAAATCAGCGTACAACGCCATTTTGGGGCGACCGTCTCTTACTAAGATTGGGGCAGCCTTGCACCCTTCATACCTGTGTGTCAAATTTCCTACCCCAAATGGTATCGGGGTCGTGCGAGGAAGTCAACAGGAGGCACGGTCTTGCTACCAGATAGCCTTACAAGATCGAAAGAAAGCTCAAGCGACACCCGTTATGGAGATAGCACAGGGTTCACCCAACTTTCCCACCAACAATTCGTTGGATCCAAGAGAGAATGCCCTCCAATCAGGAACTCCTGGGGAAGAAACAGTGGCGATTCACTTAACCAAAGGCGACCCGTCTGGGGTCGTATACATTGGATCCTCTTTAACCAGTGTCCATCATGAAGATCTGGTCCGTTTCCTCACCGAATACCAGGACGTGTTCGCTTGGTCTCATAAAGATATGCCGGGCATCGACTCCAATGTCATTGAACATCGTCTCAATATCGACCCGAAGCATAAACCCGTACACCAGCGTCGACATGCCTTCACTGCAGAAAGACAAATGGCGATCAAAGCTAAAGTCGAGAACCTACTCACGGTCAATTTCATAAAAGAAGTAGACTACCCAGAGTGGGTCATGAACGTAGTTCTCGTCCGAAAAGCTAATGGCAAATGGAGAATGTGCGTCGACTATTCAGATTTGAACAAAGCATGTCCCAAAGATAGCTTCCCGACACCGCGGATTGACCAGTTGGTCGATTCAACAGCTGGACACGCTCTGCTCAGTTTTATGGATGCTTATTCTGGTTACAACCAGATCATGATGCATCCACCTGATAGTTAGCATACCGCCTTCATCACAGATCGAGGATTATATTGCTACCAGGTAATGCCGTTCGGTCTTAAAAATGCAGGAGCCACTTATCAACATCTCGTCAACAAAATATTCGCTGCTCAAATCGGTAGGAATATGGAAGTTTATGTTGATGACATGCTCGTGAAAAGCACCGTAGAAGATGATCATATTTCTGATCTTCGAGAAGCCTTCGATCTAACGAGGAGGTATCAAATGAAATTGAACCCAGAAAAATGTGCGTTCGGTGTGTCTGCAGGAAAATTTCTCGGGTTCATGGTCGGCCAGCGCGGAATTGAGGCAAATCCTGAAAAGATAAAAGCATTGGTAGAGATGAAATCCCCCACCACTCTGAAGGACGTCCAGCGTCTGGCTGGTCGCATCGCATCGTTGAATAGATTCATCTCGCGAGCATCTGACAAGTGCTTACCATTCTTCAAACTCCTTCGTGCAACGGCCAAGTCTGATTGGAAATGGACGCCACAATGTGAGGAAGCCTTTCAACAATTGAAGCTATACATGAGCACACCCCCCATTTTATCTAAACCTGTAGCACATGAACAACTCACTCTTTATCTCTCTGTGTCCACTACGGCCGTTAGCGCCGCTTTGATAAGAGAAGATTCCGGGGTGCAAAGGCCTGTTTATTATATCAGTCGAGCAATGGTTGATGCGAAAACTCGGTATTCTGATATGAAAAAGCTGGCCCTGGCCTTAGTCACGGCAGCTCAAAAACTACGACCATACTTTCAAGCCCATGCTATCGTAGTACCAACAAATCATCCACTACGGCAAGTCCTTAAAAAACCTGAGACTTCCGGACGCTTAACTAAATGGGCGGTCGAGATCAGCGAGCACAATATCTCATTCTGTCCTAGGACCGCAGTCAAGGGTCAGGCTGTGGCTGACTTCATCGCCGAATTCACATACTCCTCCGATGATAATACCATGACCAGCGACTAGCCTCCTTGGTCACTCTTCGTGGACGGGTCGTCGCGGGCCACTGGCAGCAGAGCGGGCCTGATTTTAGTGGCTCCTGACGGGTCACATTTCCAGTATGCTCTACGTTTCGATTCTCGCGTCTCAAATAATGAAGCAGAATATGAGGCCCTGATCGTTGGTCTCGAACTAGCCATTGTCCTCACAATTCAGAATCTATTAATTCATAGCGACTCCCAGCTCATTGTCAACCAAGTTCTTGGTGAATTCGAGGCCAAAGAAGAAAGGATGGCCTTATACAAGTCTCGTGTCCTCATCCTACTCGCAAAACTGAAGACTTATGAAATAATTCATATTCCTCGCGAGAAGAACCAACTTGCCGATTCCCTGGCAAAGCTCGCCTCTGCACCAGAATCTGAGTTATCACATTCGGTCCCCATCGAGCATCGTCAGAACCTAAGTATCGACCAAGAGACTCTCGAGCAAGTAATATCGGTACAATCATCTCCATGCTGGATGGATCCCATCATCCTGTATCTCAGAGACGGATACTTGCCAGAGGACAAGAAAGCTGCAAGACAAATTCACCTTTGGGCTGCCAGGTATACCTTGCAAGACGGAATATTGTTGCGCAAGAGCTTTTCCTTGCCTTATTTAAGGTGTCTTCATCCAGAAGAAGCACTTCGTGTTCTAGACGAAGTACACCAGGGGGCATGTGGTAATCACCCCAGGGGGCGATCCCTAGCATATAAGGCGATGTAGCAAGGATATTATTGGCCCACTATGAAAGCAGATGCAATTGAATTTTCTAAAAAATATGACAAGTGCCAACGATATTCACCTATACCTCATGTACCATCCGAACGGATGACTCTAGTTGATAGCCCTTGGCCTTTCGCTCAGTGGGGGGTCGATATCATTGGACCCTTGCCCATGGGAAAGGGACAAAAGAAGTTCGCAATTGTGGCGGTTGATTACTTCACCAAATGGGCCGAGGCAGAACCATTAGCCAAGATTACTGAGAAACAAACTACCAAGTTCATATGGAGAAATATCATATGCCGTTTCGGACTCCCTCACACTATAATTACCGACAACGGAACGCAGTTCAACAACGCGGCCTTTGATGAATTTTGTGACAAATGGAAGATACATAATCTCCGCACTTCTCCATATCATCCTCAGGCGAATGGGCAGGTCGAGGCTGTGAACAAAATCATTAAGCACCATTTAAAAACCAAGCTTGGTGAATGCAAAGGTGAATGGCCAGAACTTCTACCAGAGGTATTATGGGCATATAGGACTACAACTCGTACATCAACGGGTGAGACCCCTTTTTCCTTAGCATTTGGTGTCGATGCGGTAGTACCAGTGGAAATTCAAGTGCCCTCGTATCGGATCGAACAGTATGACCCCACAGGTAATCAAGAAGATCTTCGACTTCATCTCGACCTCTTGGAAGAACGAAGAAATACCTCCCAATTACGAGCGGTCGCATATCAGCAACGTATTGCTCGCTATCAAAATGCTAAAGTTCGGCCTAGGTCCTTCCAACTCGGAGATTTGGTCCTAAGGCAAAGACTCGGGGTTCCCACTCGTTCGCTGGATCCAAATTGGGAAGGCCCTTATCGGGTTATTAAGATTGTGCGACCCGGTACTTATTACCTTGAAGACATGCAGGGAAAGCCCGTACGTCGCCCTTGGCACGTGGAGCATTTGCTACAATATTACCCCTAGATTCGATGTAGTTCATAACAACATTTTATGAATAAAGTGAAAGATATCTTTTGGTCGCTATTCCATTTACTTGTACCTGAATAGCCCTGAAGAGGATGCATACAATCCCTTGGCCAATTGCCTACCTTTGGTAAGGTTAAATTCACCTAGGATGGTCGCATTTCCATTTTATGGATGACCTTCTACCCTTGGTAAACTTGGAGTTTCAATCGATAGATCAGTCTATCTCTACGAGGGTATGGTCGTCACGACCCCCCGGATTGAGCACATTACATCTCTCAATCGATAGATCAGTCTATCTCTACGAGGGTATGGTCGTCACGACCCCCCGGATTGAGCACATTACATCTCAATCGATAGATCAGTCTATCTCCACGAGGGCATGGTCACTACGACCCCCCCGGGTTGAGCATAACTCATTGCAACAGGAAGGCATTCAGTGCACAAAGGAAAGAAAGTAAACAAGAACACTACTTTCAAAAATAACTTTTCATTAATATCAAATGATAAATGCTTACAAAATATCTGCTCGCGAGTACGGGAGAAAGGAAAACAAAAAGGAAAATCAATCTCTCGGAGGAGGAGCCGTGCTCTCGACTTCAGGGCCCATTTCTGGAGCCCCTCCAGCCTGCGTGGCTTCGGTCACCTCGTTCTCAGCAGCAGCTTGCTCCTCTGCAGCTATGATGGTCGCGACTCGCCCAAATTCCCCCATATCGAAGGATGGGTTCATTCGTTGCACTACTCTTAGCGCAAAGTCGCGACCAGCATCATATGACTCATATCTTTCATCGTTATATAGCTGCGAAGTCCGAAACTCGAAAATTGCCCGAGGACCTTCCTCCGAGAGCATTTTTACAAGGGCGACTTTCTCCTCGTCCCAATGGATCGAGTCTTCCTTGAGCTGTGCAAGAACGGAGCGCTCCTTCTCCAAGCTGTCGTTGGCTTCTTTGAGCTGCGACCTGGCCTCCGCAAGCCGCTCCTCCAACGAGATCTTGTCTTGGCGAAAGATCTCCTTCTCTCTCTCCGCCTTCTCCTTCAAATCGGCGAGCTTCGCTAACTTAGAGTCCAAAGCTTGATACCTCTCGGTCAAAACTTGGACTTTCTCTATGAGGATCTTAATTTCCTCATCTCTCTTAGAGATCACCGCCTCACGGGACTTGAGGAGTTGATCCCTTCCTTGAACTGCCTTCTCCAAGGCAGCTCTCTTCCCCTCGGCTTCATCTATCACGCGACGGGCGGCAACGATATCACGCCTCGTTCGCAGGATAAGATCTAAGCCCTGCAAAAGTAACGAAAAATGTGAGATAAAGTATTCTGAAACGTAACAACAGATTAAAGCAGGCCTTGGCAGGGTTTTACCTGAACCATCCTCACCCCCGCTTCAAGGAAGAGGTTCTCAAGGTTGGCTCGGGAAGAGAGCCGAAGGTTTGGGGGGAAACGTTCTCGAACAAAAATTTGCATACTAGATGAAGGTGGCGAGGGATAGAATATGTCCCACTTCCAGACGGTTAGGCAACGACCAACCCAGCCGGCTAGTGAGGTGGGGTCATCGACTCGCAAGCAGGTCCCTGCTCGGCAGCAGGGATCAGCTCGCGAATAGGAGCCGGCTCTCGAGGCTCTATTTGCTCTCGAGCCTCTTCAGCTGGGGGGCAGCTGGACCCTGCCCCATCCGGGGAGTTGTCAGCAATGTTTATCACTAGCGGTCCAGGTGCGACTACCAGTGAGGGAATATTGGGCCCTGCCGGTGCCCCCGCCGTGCTCGCGAGAAGGGCAGGCTGATCGTTACCCTTACGGACGGGTGGTTGAGATGGTTCGGCAGTTGTTTTCTTCTGCCTCTTGGAGTTCGTGCCCTTGAGACGAGGCAACAGACCCCTCTTTTCTCTCGCCTTTGTCATCGCGACTTCTTCGCTGGATATTAAGCCCGCTGCTGCAAGTCGCGAGGGAGACAAGCAAGTCTCGATGTGCCTATCACCAACAGGCACCTTGTATACCCTGACTATCTTCTCGTTGATCCCTCCCTTCAAATTTGGTTTTCTCAAGGCCGGGATACCTGCGAGCACAAACAGAGGTCAAAGAATGAAGTGAAACCCTAAAACTTAACTGGAGAAAATTGCACAATGCGGGACTGTGCCTACCTTCACAGAAAA
Organism: Liriodendron chinense; assembly: GCA_003013855.2. Classification (NCBI taxonomy): domain Eukaryota; kingdom Viridiplantae; phylum Streptophyta; class Magnoliopsida; order Magnoliales; family Magnoliaceae; genus Liriodendron; species Liriodendron chinense. The sequence continues at coordinate 205,010 of PVNU02003543.1, read as the reverse complement.
AACAGGTAACTCCTGGACCCCTGGAGGAAGCAGACTCCCAGTTCCCGGAAGCATAGAACCACCGTTTCCTCCAGCCGGGATAGTTCGAGGAGGGTTTCCCCAGCACGAAGTTATCCCGGTGCCAGTAGCACAGGTAGTACCAGCCTTCGCTGGAGGGTGCTTTCTTCAGACGGAACATACGAAGGAACTCCTCCACCGTGAGTTCCCCGTTGCCGGCCTGAGCCCAGAGGGCAAAGGAGCCCAGAACTACCCTCCATCCGTTCACGATGAGCTGCCCGGGGGCAATCTTAAAACATCGTAGAACGTCGCGTATGAAAGGATGGAGGGGGAGCTGTACCCCCAGGATGAGTTGGTACTCGTAAAAAGCTACGCATCCTGGGGGAGGGGAGTCTGGTGTCTCTCCATCTCCGGGCAATCGGAGAATGACTGAGTCAGGGATAAGATATTTCTCCCGTAACTCAGCCAGCCGATCCTCTGATAAAACAGAAGGATACTCGGATGCTGTATATCTCCCTGCCGGAACCCTCGCACTGCTAGTAGCAGAGGATTCCGGAGTGGCATCGCCTAGAGGAACGGTGGTCTCGTCAGAGTTCCCAGCCATGAAGAGGTTTTAAGAAGATTAAGAAAAAGAAAAGAAAAAGGCTTGTACCCAGGAAAGAAAGAAGGAAAAGGAGCACCGGAGGAAGAAGAATGAAAAAGATAGTTGCAAATTCCCTTCGAAGAGCTTCTGTAGAAAACCGGAGAAATGGCGGACTCCGTACATTTATAGGCAATCATTCAGCCGCATCTGGTGATACGTGGCAGCCCCTCATTCGGCGCAGTAGTCGAGCAGGCACGCCCATTAACTCCCATGACACGTGGCAAGCGCCCCTTCATTTTCTGTCTGCGGAAAGGCTGCGGAAAGCTGGCGCTCATTAATTCCAGCCCATCATGTATGGTTCCGTTCTCAATGAAGGCAGCGGGCGGTTACGTGTGATAGTGAGCTAAGTCCTTCCCTTAAGAATTCTTGGCAGTAAGGACTTGGGGGGCATCTGTTATAGGCAAAATGATGGAGATCCAACTTAGCTGATTTTACGCGGACGCCCATCCGACTCTCGAGATCATCTGAGCGAGAGTCGTAGATCGAGTAAATACGGAATGCCCATTCGACTCTCGAGATCATATGCTCGAGAGTCGCAGAATTGGGTAAGTGCGGGACGCCCACTCTACTCTCGAGATAAGCTGTTCGAGAGTCGTAGGATGGATAAATGTGGAGCACCTATTCGCAAGGCCTCGAGCTCCCATAGCCGATAGTCAGATAAAGCAGAGATTCCCTTCTTGATCTGCGAGCAGGCCTTCTCACAAGTCATTGAAAAGTGTTACATCTGAATGAGCGAGCACTTGGACTCGCGACCATATTCCAACATGCGAACAGCTTTTTCTGTGGCGACACCCCTTTGCCTTCAGTACCAGCACCCGATTCCCGTCGAGCAGCTTGTCCAATCCCTCTGTGAAACCAAGCAGGGCTACACCCAGTTCGGTGGTCTCCGCTCCTTCGGCGTCTCCTTCCTTTTCGCCGGTTATGACTCCAACTACGGCTTCCAGCTCTACATGAGCAATCAGCGCTACTACCACGCCTACCAGCAGCCCGTATAGGTCGATTTTGGGCTTATCTTCTCTTGTGGTTCCGAATCTCAAGGGATTGTTATCAAGGAACGTGATTGCCAAAATAAGTAATTGGGTTAGATCTCGTCTCTAAGGATAAGGATCTTATCCCACGAAATCAGCGGGATCCCATATCGTACACGAAATCAGCGGGATCTCGATATCTTACGTAACAGATTGGATCGCTTCAGATCTATATAAAGGGATGACTCCATTAAGAGAAAGGTACACACAATATTCAATCCCCAGTCTCGCTTTGCTTGGATATTCTTCTTCTTGCTTTGCCTGACTTAAGCATTGGAGGGCTAACGGCTGGACACCAACCACCCTTAGTTGCTTTCTATCTTCTTACAGGTCTGGCGGAAGAAATACTTGTTGGAGAGAAGGGGAACGATCGGAGGATCCTGTTACAGAATCTGACGTTAACAATGGCTATAAAATTTAGCAGGTAATAAGCTTTTTCTATGAAGGACTAATTTCACCCATGCGCCAATTCGTAGAGATGATGTGCAATGGAGAATTCATGAATAAGGAAGCTGATGAAGCATGGGACTATTTAGATGAATTGGCCGAGAATGCACAATCTTGGGATACATTTATACCAATAAATTCCAAGGCAAGCCAACAAAAGGAAAAAGGAGGAATTTATGTCCTCTCAGAAGAAGATAACATAAGTGCACGTGTGGATAGCCTCATAAGAAAGGTCGAGGCCGTGGAATTGAAGAAAGGAGAGACGATTACCTCAAAGGACGTTGAAATTGTTTGTGGAATTTGTGCTAGAAATCAACATGCAACATAGGATTGTCCCACAATTTCTGCATTCTAAGATATCTTACAAGAATAATCAAATGCCATAAACAGTTATCAACGGCCATTTAGTGCTTCAAACTCAAACATGTATAACTCTAGTTGGAAGAACCATCCCAACTTCAGTTGGAAGAATGGACCAACTGCCAATGCAAACAACACCCCCCAAGCTCAACCTTTACTAGGTTCATCCCTAGTAATCACATCAAAAGCTACGCTAGAGAAGATGTTGAGTGCATTTGTATCAGTTCAACCAGAATATAGCAATACTAATTCTCTGAAAATTGATGGGTTCATGCAAGAGCAACTAAAATCCAATCAAAATTCATCTCAAGCTATTAATAACTTGAAATCCTCAATAGTTAGAGTTGAATCTCATCTTAGTATTAGGGAGAAAGGCATACTTCCTGCCCAAGCACTCAATTTGAGATACAAGACCCAAGCTCGTCCTCCTAACATATGGAGCATGTTCAAGCTATCACCACCTTGAGGAGTGGAAAAATAATCGATAAATCTAATCCGGTGAAGGCCCCAAAGCCTAATGATCCAGAAAGTGTCAAAGAGGATGATAGCTCGAACAACACTCCACATGAAAAAGAACCGGAAAGGCAATATAAGCCAGTTGCCCCGTTTCCCTAAAGGTTGATTTCACCCAAACCTTTAGACAAAAACTTGAAAATTTTAGAGGTTTTTAAGCAAGTGAATATCAACATTCCGTTGTTGGATGCTATAAAACAAATACCATCCTATGCCAAATTTCTAAAGGAATTGTGTACAGTCAAAAGGAAACACAATGTTCACAACAAAGTACTTTTGACTGAGAATTTGAGTGCTATTATCATATAAGAGGTGCCCTAAAAATACAAGGATCTGGGTAGTCCAACCATCTCATGCATCATAGGTGACTACCGGATCAAACAAGCCTTACTCGATTTATGGGCAACTGTTAACCTCATCCCATACTCGGTCTATGAACACCTTGGGTTAGGTGAATTGAACCCCACCAAAACCACACTCCAACTTGCTGATAGATCTATTCGTATACTGAAAGGAGTGATTGAGGATGTCTTGGTCCAAGTTGATAAATTCTACTACCCAGTGGACTTTATTGTCTTGGATACACATTTTGTGATAAGTACCGGTGCTGAAATTCTAGTCATACTTGGCCGCCCTTTTCTAACTACTTCAAATGCGATTATCAATTGCAGAAACGGGCTTGTACAAATGTCCTTTAGAAATATGACATTCGAGCTGAATATATTTGATTTATGCAAACAACTACGAGAAGTTGATTACGAAGTCCACGAAATAAATCTAATGAATCATTCGTGGAGAATACATCCCCCTTAGCATTCTATTCCGATCCTTTGGAGGCATGTTTGGCCCACTCTCGTGAGATTGATGATGACACGATATGAGAGATGGATGTCATTTTGGATGTTATGCCGGTACTTGATAATAAAAAATGGAAGGCATCATTTGAGCCTTTGCCCTTAAGCGAGAACAAGCCCCTTCCATCTAATATCAAGGCACCGAAGCTTGACCTAAAACCATTACCCACTGATTTGAAATATGTTTATTTTGGTCAAGATTAGACGTATCCGGTGGTGATTTCTTCCCACTTGGATGAGGAACAAGAGAGTAGGTTAATAGCCACTCTAATAGAGCATAAGAGGGTCATTGGATGATCAATTGTGGATCTCAAAGGCATAGACCCACTGATTTGTACTCATCGCATACACTTTGAGGAAAATGCCAAGACATCTAGGTAACCACAAAGACGCCTCAATCCAAACATGAAGGAGGTGGTTAAGGCCAAAGTAGTGAAACTATTGGATGTGGGTATCATCTACCCAATATCCGATAGTCAATGGGTGAGTCCAACTCAAGTGGTGCCTAAGAAATCCGGAATATCCATCGTAGCCAATGCCAATAATGAACTTGTACCAACCAAACTCACTATCGGTTGAAAAATGTGCATTGACTATAGGAAGCTAAACACAGTCATAAGGAAAGACCACTTCCCCTTACCACTTGTTGATCAAATTTTAGAAAGGTTGGCGGGTCATTCCCATTTTTGCTTCCTTGACGGGTATTCAAGGTATAACCAAATAGAGATCACCCTAGAAGACCAAGAGAAGACAACATTCACTTGTCCATTCGGCACTTTTGCCTATCGAAAGATGCCGTTTGGACTTTGTAATGCCCCTGCCACTTTTCAGCGTTATATGTTGAGTATTTTTTCTAATATGGTGGGGACGATTCTCGAAGTCTTCATGGACGATTTCTCTATATTTTGGTTGTAACTTTGATGAGTGCCTTATGCACTTAAAAACTGTTTTGAAAAGATGTGAAGAAAAGAACCTCGTGTTGAATTGGGAGAAATGTCACTTCATGGTTTAAAGGAAATAGTACTTAGTCACATCATCTCACAAAATGGAATCAAGGTAGACAAAGCTAAAGTCGATCTTATTTCTAACCTTCCACCACCCAAGAGCGTACGAGATACACGGTCGTTTTTAGGACATGCCGGATTCTATAGACGGTTCATAAAGGACTTTAGTTCACTCTCTCGTCCTTTATGTAACCTCCTTCAAAAGGAAAACTCATTCGAGTGGAATGAAGATTGTCAAAATGCCTTTGACAAGCTTAAAAGTATGTTGACATGTGCTCCCATAATGCAACCACCTGATTGGAGCCTTCCTTTTGAAATTATATGTGATGCAAATGACTACGCTATTGGGGCTGTGTTAGGCCAGAGAAAAGAGAAAAAGCCATGTGTCATCTACTATGCAAGTAAAACCTTAAACTCGGCTCAAGCTAACTACATTACTACAGAAAAAGAACTTTTAGTCGTAGTTTTTTCTTTAGATAAGTTTAGGACCTACTTGATCAGATCCAAGATTATCATATTCATCGACCATGCCGCGCTTAAGTACCTTCTCTCTAAGAAGGATGCTAAGCCACGCTTGTTAAGATGGATCCTCCTACTCCAAGAATTTGACATAGAAATACGTGATAAGAAAGGAGCAGAAAACATAGTGGTTGATCATCTATCAAGACTTGTTGTCACCGATTCCCTTGAGACGACTGCGATCAATGACATGTTCCCTGGTGAACAACTTTTTAAAATCTCCTAATTGCTATGGTATGTGGACATTGCTAACTATCTTGCTACAAGTACAATTCCAACATACTAGAACAAGCAAGATAAGGATAAGTTTTTCAGCCAGGTGAGAAAATTCTTGTAAGATGACCCGTACTTATTCAAGTATTGTCCCAATCAAATTATAAGGAGATGTGTGCCGAATGATGAGCAACACAGTATCATCTCCTTTTTTCATTCTCAAGCTTGTGGTGCCACTTCTCGGCTAAGAAGACCACAGCCAAAATTCTATAATTTGGGTATTATTGGCCCACCATATTCAAAGATACCCATGAGTTTTGTAAAATGTGTATGCCTTATCAGAAATTGGGAGGAATATCCCATAGAAATATGATGTCATTCAATCCCATCTTACCAATTGAATTTTTTTTATTGTTGGGGCATCGATTTCATGGGTCTATTCTCATCTTCTTTTGAAAATTTATATATTTTGCTTGTCATCGATTATGTTTCAAAATGGGTCTAGGCGATTCCATGTCGGAACAATGAGTATAAAACAGTCATTCGTTTCTTAAAAGAAAATATCCTTTCCGAGTTTGGAACGCCTCGAGTCATTATAATTGATGGAGGATCTCATTTTTGTAACCATCCTTTTGAAGCTTTAATGAAGAAATATGACGTAAATCATAAGGTGAGCACTCCATATCACCGACAAAGAAGTGGACAAGCTGAGATATCCAATAAGAAAATTGAACATATTTTGGAGAAAACAGTGAACCCCGATCGTAAAGATTGGTCGCTTCGACTTACCGATGCACTCTAGGCTTATCGTACTGCTTTCAAGACTACCATTAGAATGTCTCCCTATATACTTGTCTATGGGAAAGCTTGTCACTTGCCCGTGGAGTGGGAACATAGGGAATATTGGGCGTTAAAGAAGATGAATTTTAATTCTGAAAAAGCAAACTCGTTGTGCAAACTTCAATTGAATGAACTTGCGGAACTCCGGAACGAGGCATATGAAAATGCAAGAATTTATAAGGACAAGATAAAGGTGTTCCATGATAAGAACATCCTTCATAAGACCTTCACAATTAATTAAAAGGTCCTTATGTAAAATTCTCGGCTACATTTATTTTTCGGAAAATTGAAGTCTCGATAGATCGGTCCTTTCATTGTGAAAGCTGTTTTTCCATATGGGACTGTTGAATTGTTGAATCCAAGGAACGGTAATATCTTTAAAGCGAATGGTCAGCGATTAAAGCCGTTCTATGAGAATTTTTCTTCAGAAGGTATGTCCATACCTCTGACTGATCCTGTGTATCAGGATATTTGATCGCCTAGTCTGATGGAGGTATAGAGTAGTTAGGATTAGGATTTTGTTACTTTTGGCTTGCTTTTTCAAAGGTTTGTTAGAAGGAGGTAGAATTTCAATTTTTGTTATCTCAGGTACTCTCATTCCTCCCTCCCTTTATTTTATAATTGCTCTCATGTTTTGCTCATTGCATATCTTTTACATTGAGGACAATGCAAGATTTGGTTGGGGGTGTGGGATCACTTGGATGAATCTAGTGTTTTGTAACATCTCAAGCAATATGAAGAACATTTTTCAACATTTTTCAGATTTTTTCTACAAATTCAAAACTCCATTGGAAAACTTCGTTTCTATGAATTTGGGATGGTGTAAGTATAAGTAAAAGGAGAGGCGAAGTGAGTGAAGTTGAATATCTTGAACAATCTCTAAGATACTGGTTTTATATGCGAATTCCCCTATTTTTATGATTGATAGAAATTTTAAACAGTTTTACACCTAGTTCACATTACACGATTCTCATGCTTTGAAGGGATTATGTACATTGTGAATTAGCTAGGTTTGGATTTAAGGTGTTGAGAAACCAAGCCGGGGTACTTTGTCCATCCTTGTCCATGGGAAAATAACGAAAGATATGGATTTCTAAAAATCCTGTCTAATGTATATGAAAAGAAAAAGTAAGGATGAAAACATGGGAATGATTGAAAATATGGTGAAAAATTTCGAGAAGGGCTAGCTATTACCAACCAGGGGATGGTCTACCCATAACCAAAGCCGAAAATGGGAAGTAGTGTGAAAGGCATCGAAAATACGGTATAGCAAATTCCTGTCAAAGGCTCGTTGTTGATCTGTACACCACCAAATCCATACCTTAGCTAATTCATGAAGAAGATAACCTCGGAAATCCTTAAGATAAGCATTCACTAAGCAAACTAGGTTAAACTGTTTGGACTTTTCTATTTATCAATCAATCAGCTGGAAAAAATTTCACATGAATACTTGGTATGTTATGAAAAGTTCAAGGTTTCAACTTCTACCACTGGGCATTTCAGAATTTTTACACTTGCGTATCATTGAGTGTATAGAAGCATAGTTTGTAAAGAAGAGTTGGGTTTTGAAGAATGAAATTTATTTCACGCATGTTTTGCTCGAGACTAGCAAAATGCTGGTTAGGGGGTGTGTTAAGCTCTTAAATGTGTATATTCTAACCCTATTTCATTAGAAACAAGCGGCTTTCCCTTAATCTCTCTTTCTCTCATATTCTTCGTGATGTAGGGGAAGAACCCCATGATCGAGGGCGTGGATCACGCACCTTCCTGCGGGAGATGGACAGGAAGAAAAACAAGAGAAAACTAAGGAATTTCATATTTTGGAGTTTCAACTCAAACAGGAAATTGTTATTCCCGTTTTTAAACTTTGGCCCAACTTGTGGGGTCCATATTGATCATTTATGATGATCCATTCCGTCCATTTTGTAGAGCTGCTCGACGCCGAGAAAACGCAACAAGTTTCACGTCAATCTGAGTTACGGATTGATCGTGGCGTCCATAAAGGTACGAACTGTCCAGAAAGTTCCGAATTCCGCCCACTGAAACTGGAGATCGTCCAGGTGGCCCAATACTACTGATATGGGGAATCTAAGCCGACCATCTTGAAGAGTACGTTGATATCAGTAAAACCACAAAGTTTCGTGGTAATTAGATATGTGGATTGCTCGTATCAGCGGAAGGAAGATGGTGCTGGCGTTATACAATTGCGCAGATTTTTCTATTTCTTTTCTAATTGTATTAGGATTCTTTTCTTCCTTTGCAAGTTAGTATTAAGTACGAATTTAGGATTTAATTTATTATTTAAAGCAAGTTAATTATGTTTATTTGATTATTCATTCAATTATCAATAAATCAATTATTTGGAATTTATTTCCTCTTTTTATCTTTTATTTCTTCTCGTGGATTCGAGAACTATCGGTTAGGGAGACGGTGATCGACCTACCACATCCTCCCTGCGTCCTGCGTCACTTCGGGAAGGGAATGCAGTTGCTGATAGCCCGGCAAAGATGGGTAGTAGTGGAGCCCCCAACAACATTTTCAAAAGCCGTAGTGAATTGCTGAGATTAACTAGAGGTGTTGTTTCCCTTGATATTACGAACGTTAAAGTCCTCCGAACTTCGTTGAAGTATAGAAAGGGAGAGGGTGGATCCTCCTTTGGGATGGATGGTTTTTCTTCCTTCCCTCTCCTCTGTTAGGTGGCTCTGAGTCTGAGTTTTTCTGATAGGGAAGTCATACAGTTGGCTGGAATTGTTTGAAGGATTGTTGCTATGTAGATTTTTAGTTGGCTGATCTCTGGAGGTATGGGCCATTAGGGTGATGTAATTTGTCTTCATTGACGATGGAGTACATGTGATACTCTGTTATGGTAGCTGATCTCTCTGTTTGGTGTTGAAGCTGAAAGAGGCTAGTCTGGAGACGCAGAAGAGGCTTCAGCTATGGCATGTTTTCTGGATGCCATCCAGTGTTGTTTGAGTATATTTTTTGGCTGCTTTGCTTTGCTGGACCTGGATTGGATGGATGCAGAGTATGGCTTCTCTGTTTTTTTTTTTTTATTATCTTTTTGTTTAGCATTGTATAGGGTCAGTATATGATATGTGAGGCCCGACTCTTTTTATGGTGCCCACCGACTGATTGTATAGCCAATTTTCATATCAACAAAGTTACAGGTAGTGTGTCACCTTTCTAAAAAAAATCCTATTTCATCACTAACTATGCTTGAAATACATGATTAAAGCCCAACTAATGCATGGTTTTGTGGTTCTAGGAATGAGAGAGGGAATTCATTAATTGAAGACTTAGAGACGCTATTTACAAGCATTGAAGATCAAAAGACCAAGCGCCAAAAGGTGGAAGAAAGAAAACAAAGGAGAAAAGAAAGAGGGCAGAAAAATGCACACAAGACCGGTCGTCCATAGCCCAGGACCAGTCGTCCGACCAGTCTAAACACTCAACAGGAGGACCGCTGTCGACAACATTGCTGGACCAATCACGACCAGTCGTCCGACCTGTCGTCCGACCTGTCATCCATTACTCAAACCGATCGTCCGACCGGTCGGTGAATTAAATTTTGGGTTTGAATTTTCAGAAAACTCACTCGATGATTTGTGGCCTTTTGGAACCGGTCGTCCATGAGCTCAGACTGGTCGTCTGACCGGTCATCTGCGTAACAGAGCTTCTTTTACAAGCTTCGAATTCTGCTACGCAAAGCGCTATTTTTGTGGGATTTCTCGAAGTTTCTTCGCACCAAGGGCTCCAAACCTATAAAAGGACTCCTCTAGCTCGTTCCTAAAGCATCCTAGAGGAGAATTACCACGGTAAGAGGTGACGAAAGACGGATCCGAAGTTCTACAACTCCTAGTTTGTTCTTCTAGTTTTATGTTTTTCTTAGTTGCTTTCATGTTTCCTTGGATCATGAACGGCTAAATCTCTTAACTAGGGCTAAGAGGTGAAGCTTGTAGTAAATCTAAGATGTGTTAATTCGTTTATTTTGGTTTCGAGTTGGATTATTAGTGAAGAAGAATGGTTTGAAGTTTGAATAAAGTTCTAAGTTTTTTTTCTTAATCTTATGATGGCTCATGGATTTTTAGACGAATTGTTTGTACACAAAAACAGTCCAGAGGGAAAGTTCCCAAATTCATCATGTCTACCTTCATAGTTGATCGGTCGGACCCCACTGTCCGACCGGTCGGACTTGTGAAAATCTGTACAGATACTTGCCACTTCGCTGTCTAAAAAACAAAGCGGTCAGACTGATCAGACTAGTCCGTCCGACCGTTCATGGGAACCTGTCAGTGCAAACTTTGAAGGCTCTTCCAACAATCTCCACCGAGGCTTCAAACATTGAATCAAACCATCCTCTCTTTCTTCCTCATCTCAACTTCAACATAGCTCCACCACTTCTCGTGCCTCCATCAACCTTATCCTTTCACTTTCACACCATTTACCGCTCTCTCATGTGGCCCTTGGGCACTTGCCGCATACGAGCAACCGTTGATTTTGTTCCCGATCCTGCAACGCCACAGTGAAATATGCTCCCAATCAACTTGTAAAAATGGTTACACCTCCATGCCTTCATTCACACGAGTGCCCCCTTCATTAATTTACAACAATGATTGCGACCGATGAACATGCACTCTTTTCGCCTCGAGTGCACCAAGAGATATTACATTCTTCTTCATCTTAGGGACATGCCTCACATCTTCCAGGACTCGTTCGATCACATCGAACATCCTGATGCGCACCACACCAATACTCACCACCTTATGAGTGTGGCCATCGCCCACAAGCACCGATCCACTATCATACTCCCCGTATGTTATGAATGAACTCCAGTCAAGACAAACGTAATATGAAGCACTTGAATCTAGGATCCACTCTCTACCGTAAGATCCCTTGTCGGATACAGTCAGAACTTAACAAAGATCGCCATCATCCTCTATGGTATTAGCTCCCTCTCCAGAAGAATTTTCATACTTCTCTTACTTCAACTTGGGATTCTGATAACCCCATCTCAGTGACCTTCCTGACCACAATTCCACCGTTGCACCTTGACTTTTCCTTTGTCGTTGGCTTTAGATCCCAATTTAGAATATCCTCCATATGCTCAGAATTTCTTCTCCTCATAATCAGTGCCTTTGAGGAAAAACGAGAACACACATCACCATTTTTCTTTTTCATCGCCTTCAACTGGAGGGCTGAGATAAAAGTCTCAACGTTGATGGTCTCCCTCCCTACGCACAAAGAGTCATTGAATGACTCATATGAATCTAGAAGAGAATTTAGCAGGATGCATGCTTGATATTCATTCTTCATCGATTCATCTATCTCCACTAACTTGCAAACCAGCCGATTGAACGTGCTTAAGTGGTCCTCCACATCTACCCCCTCCGCCATCCTCAAGGTGAACAACTACATCAACAGATACATGCGGTTCTCTAGAGATTTCTTGGCATATACATTCTCTAACTTTATCATCATATCAGTTGCAGCCTTCTCCTTCATGACATTATAAAGGACATCATCTGTTAGGCACAATAAGAATGAAGTTTTGGCCTTCTTGTCGAGTTTCGTCCACTCATCCTCTTTCATAGCTTCAGGTCGCTTTCCAAGAGCTTCGTCAAGCCTTTGCTGAACTAGGTGGGATTCAATCTTTACCTTCCATAATTTGAAGTTATTTTTGCTAGGGAACTTCTCTACTTTGAACCTCGTGTTTGATCCCATATTCTCGTCTCAGATACGAATTCTACTCCACCCCAACTATAGCTCTGATACCACTTGTTGGGAATAAAACGTCGGCAGCGGAAGCAAAAGCCGAACACACAATATAATATTTGAATCTAACGAGAAACACAATGCAACTAATCACACATACATTCAACCACAAGCGACAATCCGATTTTACGTGAAAAAATCCCTCAAAGGGTAAAAAAACCACGGCACAAAACGATCCAATATGATTTAGAAGATTACAGAGATTGACAGCCCACAAGCAAGGAAAACCTAGAGAAAACACAAGCTCTCTCTCTCTCTCTCTCTCTCTCTCTCTCTCTCTCAAAACACTCTCCCCTCTTCCTAATACTCTTAAGAAACCTTGGACACATTAGGATTAAACCTAATCTCGGTTACAACTCATTTATATACGTAATAACCCAAAATTAGAAACTACTTATGCAAATTCGCGTATTTGCGTAAGAAATTGTGTACACAACTAACCGGTCAGACCGGTGAAAATTTGTCCAGATTGCTGCCTTCGCTGTCCAAAAAATGCACCGGTCAGATCGGTCGGACCAGTCCATCTGACCAGTCATAGGACCCTGTCAGTGCACAGTTTGAAGGCTCTTCCAACAAGCATATCACCTGTAAATTCTATTGATTAGATACAAAAATACACCTAAAACGGTGTTGACAAGGACCAAGCCTCTTACAAGTGACTTATAAAACATATGGGATCCTTGACCAACAAAATATAGAAAGAAATCTGTCAATTAGTTATGCTACAAACTTTGGGTTCCCACCTTGATGTATTTTTTTAATTTTTCTTTGTCAATCATGCAACGCACCCACTGGTGCGTGTCCGCAGCGTGGATTTTCACCAATAATGGGTTTCAACACCAAGACCCCTTGTTGAAACTCCGCAAGTCTACCAACGAGGCAAGGACCTGAACCCCTCCCACCTCATTGTATATTTTGTATACGGACTCCCTCCATTTGTTTTCCAAATCAGTTTAGGGTAGTGTCCAAAAAATGAAGCACATCCAAATCTCAGGTGGACCACACCGTAGGAAACATAGGGGACTGAATGCCAATCATTAAGAACTTCTTAGGCCCATTAAAATTCCCATCGTAATGTTTATTTGCCATCCAACCCGCTGATAAGATCACACATAAATGAATGAATGAAAAAAAAAAAATTATCAGCTTTATCCAAAAACTTTTGTGGCCCACACGAAGTTTTTAATAGTCAAACACCATAGTTTCCTATGTTATGGTCCACCTGAGATTTGGATCTCCTTGATTTTTGGGATTAAGCCTTACAATGAGTTTACAAAATGAATGGACAGCATGGATATGCAAAATATGCATCAAGGTGGGACCTACAGTCGGGTTTGCACCATGTTGCGTCAGGCCACACCTAATCCACTCTTGGTCCGTCAGATTAGATGGTATGGAATTGCATTAAATGGGATTAATATCATTATTGCATAATGATTGTATACATGTGTGGAAATACAATAGTATTTTGACTTTCGAATACCCATGTTTGGGATCCTATTCTTTGACAGGCAAAACACAATATCAGGCAAAACCCATGTTGGGTAGACTATAGAATTGTAAAGGATTCACAACTAATGTTGGTCACGAGTTCAAGTCCTTGAGTCATTGGTAGACTCCTTGGAGTTTCAACAAGAGGACTTGGTTCGAAATCCATAGGTGGTGAAAACCCAACTAGGGAGTGAGTGTGGGGTTGTGTGCGTGTTTCATCACTTGCACACATATACCATGCAAATGTCACCTGTAAAGGAATCCTCATGGGACCAAATTCAATCCCATTCCTTCCCTGTCTCCAAAAGTCCAATGGAATTTGCATGGAACCTAGGCAATATCATCCCACTTAATCCCTCCAAAGCAAACAGGTAAAGGAACCCTTCAACCCCGGGTAGAAAGTAGTTCCCTGGCTAATATGTAATGTCATCGATCATCAAGTTCCCTATTCTACACGTCACTGAAACCTTCCTCTTCTTCTAGTCATTTTCTTATTCCACACGGTACCGAAGCCTTCCTCTTCTTCTAGTCGTTTTCATGCACACCTTTTAATGGGAAAGAGTAAACTTTAGAGCAAGTTTGATAGCTGAGAAATGAAAGTAATTAATGCTAAATAAATAATGATTACTTCTATAATTCCTTCGAAATGCAGGGTGTCCCAAAATGTCTTACATTAGTTATTGGGCTATATACTAAAATCATGTGGGCCCCACCATAATATGTGTTATATCCATGCCGTTCATTCATTTTTCCAAATCATTTTAGGGCATAAGTTAAAAAATGAGGCAGATCCAAAGTTCAAGTGGCCCACAATAAGAATAATTATGTCTACGATTGAATCTATCTACTGTTATCCATGGTGTGGTCCACTTAATCTTTAAATTTATCTCATTCTTGGACTCATGTCCTATAATGATTTTAAAGGATGAATGAGCGGTGTGGATATAATACATACATCATAGTGGGGCTCATAGAATTTTGCTTTGAAAAGAGGTTGAAATTTGCATCTTTTTTGGAGGTGCAATTTCTTTTACTATGATTTGCCTTCATTTACCTTAGGTGAGGAAATTTCTTATGCTAATGCTATTACACCATGAAGCACTCAACATCCATCCACATTAATACATGTATAAAATCCAAATCATTATATATATGCTACCATGGATAGGCAGTCACGTGAAAATCACACTATTCATATGATCCTAGGAAAATACAGCTAAAATGATTTCGCTTGTATCACCTATCCACTATAGGGGCCCAGAGATGAAAGGTCTAGATCTCACATGTGTGTACATCAAATGTGTTAGTTATATTGCATACTAGGCAATTAATGAGCACTCAGTCTTCTCTTGAATTGAAAAAATAAATAAATAAAAAATCTTTAATGAGCATTCAGTCTTCTCTTGAATTGAAACAAAGAAAAATAAAAATAAAATCTCTTTTGAAAGAATGGCTCCTTTGGAAAGGTTGATTGGGCCCAACATCTGAAAGAGTGAGTGAATTGAGAGGGTGGAAGGGCACCCTCTTTAAGTCCGAAAAGGTGTGAAACTTACCATCTTTTGATTAGAAAAAAATCTCTGAATGAGTTCATCTCCGTTTTCCAGCCAATGGGCATCACCAATGGTCCGAATTGCCAAAGCATGCATAGGCCCACTGGCCAGAATTGAAACCCAAATCTAGCTAGTCTGCCAAGCCCCGTTCACATATCGGTCTATACATAAGAGCTAGACTCATATGTTTCTTCAGCACCATTTTGAAAATGTTGGTGGCAACCTTGTACAGCCATTCAGACCATCCAAAATTTGGGACCCACTGTGAATGGAGCAATGTCCAAACAATAATGATCAAGGAGTCTTAGCCATCCATTTAATAGCTATCAAATTGATGGTTAAATCGTCAAATACTGATGAGTTTAAATTCGAACGTAAATCAGATGGTTATTGTTACATTCTAAATCGTCAGCAGTTCATCCACAGTTGGGTCAGCGATTTAGACGGTTTGGATTTCAGTAAATTGTATCCCACGTCTCCATGGACTGTCGGCCAGAAAAATAGAAAGTTAACCCAAGAGAATTGGAAAATTTAGATTGCGTTTCTTTTTTAGTCGACCCAGTCAAACAGTAATGACTTTTTAGTCGTTTTCTGTATGCCTGTGGTGTGGCCCACTTAGCGGACAACTTCTTTTCTGAGTTGACCCAGTCTAACCGTGATGACTGGTTCACAAGTATTAATTGATGGAAGGGACCGAAACGTACCCATTTTTGGATGATCAGAGCCGTCCTCTTGGATAATCTTGGTGGCATATATTTATTTTGTTGGCTCCATTCTAAATGATTCAACGTACGGAAGTCACATTCAGGTTGTTGTAGCTGTCTGATTCAAATGGATGGTTACGATTTTCCGTGAGAAATTTATACCATTAGCTATCCATATATTACAACCACCATATGGAAGGTTCGGATCCGCGGAACTAGGCTGTATTGCATGATACATGGCCTTGAGATTCAATGCTGACATGTGAAATGACGATCGTGTGTTTCAAACATGGTTTTTGTTAGGTTACGGTACCCCTACCATAATAAGGTGCGGTGACATTTTCACCCACTGAGCACTTCTTAAATAATGATCTGGACCGTTCATTTTCCAAATTCTATGATAAACAGGGCACGTTAGAAACAAATTTTGAATGGATGATTTTGTCTGAAAATGAATATCTAATGGTTCATATTCAATTCCAAGATTCAAAGATTAGGATTATCAATAAAGCGTGATTATAAGACCATAAATACTATATAATAGATTACTTGTGGCCCGGCCTCACCCAATGGAAGTGGATCAGGTTTTACCCGGGTAACACGAGGTAACACCCTAGTGGGTGTTACCCTTACTGTGTGTGGCCCACTTTGATGAATATTATGTATATCCACGCCGTCCATCCAATTTTTCAGCTAATTTAAGGAAACTATCCAAAAACTTAAGCAATTCCAAATCTTTGGTGGACCACACCATTAGAAAAGGTAGTGATGAAGTAATAAAAAGCATTTTTAGGCCACAAAAGTTTTGGATCAATCTAATCTTTGTATTTTACCTTCATCCAGCTCTGTTTGATCCAATCAACCGGTACTTGGATGGAAAATAAACATTATGGGTATGCTTATTGGTGGGCCTTAGGAAATTTTTAATGGTTGACGGCCAATCGCCATTGTTTCCTGTGGCGTGGTCCATCTGAGACTTGGATGTGCTTAAATTTTGGAACCATGTCCTAAAATGGCCTGAAAATACGGATGGATAGCATGGATATATAACACATCATCAAGGTGGGCCCCACAATAAGGGTAAGGCCTGGGAACACCTAATCCACTCCCTCACCCAAAGCAATGCGGGCGTGGCCGATGTGCCCGCCTTGATGTATATATCTCGTATATCCACTCCCTCCTTTCGTTTTCCAGATCAGTTCATGGTATTGTCCCAAAAATGAAGCAGATCCAAATATCAGGTGGACCATACCGTAGGAAATGCGGGTGACTGCATGCCCAGCATTAAGAACTGCCCAGGGCCCATCAAAATGCCCATAGTAATGTATATTTGCCATCCAACCTCTTGATAAGGTCACACATAAATGGATGAATGAAATAGAAAACAAATATCAGCTTGATCCAAAACTTTTGTGGTCCACAAGAAGTTTTTAAGTCAAACACCACAGTTTCCTATGTTATGGTCCACTTGGGATTTGGATCTCCTTGATTTTTGGGATTAAGCCCTACAATGATCTTACAAAATGGATGAACAGCGTGGATATACAAAATATACATCAAGGTAGGAACCCACAGTCAAGTTTGCATCATGTTGGGTCCGGCGCACCTAATCCACTCCCCCTAGCGGAACCCTTCAACCCCTGGTAGGAAAGTAATTCCCCGGCTAATACCTAGGGCTCATTTGAATTGTAAGTTACTTAAGATAAGCAACTTATCAAATAAGTAAATTATCTTGCTTTCTACTTAATTAGCCGATAAGTATGTTTGGTTTTCAATATCATCCAAAAAGAAGAAAAGCATGTTTGGTTTTCAATATCACAAGCACTCATTTATCAAGTCTATTTGACCCCCCTTACATCCACTGTCCATCATGTGGGTCTAACATTTGTTGTGGAATGTTGATTGTGTGGCCCCCACTAATATGGGGCATCCATCATATGGGGTCCACCTTAGATGTGGGCCACTTAGCATTAGGGTTCAACCTTTAATGTGCATCATTCATTAGGTAGGGCCCACCTTTGATGTTAGTCATCCACCATATGGAGCCCATCATCAATGTTATTGTCCATCATGTGGGGCCCATCTTCAATATCCACTGCCCATGATGTGGTGCCCACCTTTGATGTAGATCGTCCATCATGTGGGCCCACCTCCCACGTGGGTCGTCCACCATGTGGGGCCTACCTTGGATATGGGTCACTCTCATTAGGCCGACCTTTGATGTGGACCTTCTATCATGTGAGGCGCACCTTGATGTAGACCATCCATCATGTGGAGCCCACAATTATTAATTGCCCATCATGTGGAGTCCACCTTTCATGTGGACTGTCCATCATGTGGGCAACACCTTCAATGTGGGTTGCCCATCATGAAAGGCTCTCCTTGGATGTGGGCCATTCATCATTAGGGGGCAACTTTTGATGTGGATTATCCATCATGTGGGTCCACCTCGATATGGGCCATCATCATGTGGGGCCTAGCTTCAATATCCATTGCCTATCATGTTGTAACACCCCGTATTTTCCCGTATTTTTCTGTATTTTTTCCGTATTTTTTGGTATTTTTTTTTATGCCACTACTAAAACCCCACCATTTAAATAACCCATTTCCCACAATCATTTTTGACCCTAAACTTAGTGTATGGCCTATTTAAAA
This sequence comes from Liriodendron chinense, assembly GCA_003013855.2. Taxonomy (NCBI): domain Eukaryota; kingdom Viridiplantae; phylum Streptophyta; class Magnoliopsida; order Magnoliales; family Magnoliaceae; genus Liriodendron; species Liriodendron chinense. Next base: position 186,420 of record PVNU02003543.1, on the reverse strand, counting down.
CAAATTAACCGTACATGTCGAAAATCAGATCCCCGATCATTGTGCAAATGCCCTAATCAGAAATTTGATCATAAGTGGCCCACCTTAACTCGGATCTGCCTCAATTTTGTTTTCAATGGTTAAAATGATGATGCCGACTTATTGAACGGAGGAAATGATTCCGATCCACCTGAAGTAGACCCCACCTGTGAGGGCCCCTTTCTTGGATCTAAGCCATCCATCAGGTTAGTACCTCACCAAAAATCGGTCCGTCCAAATATTGCAATCTTTTGTCAGTTGTGTGGCCCACTCTAACTCATTGATTTTAACCCTAGAAATCAAGATTCAGATCATCTGAGGATGCACTTTGCATGGACGTTCCAGATCCTATTTATAGCCATCGTGTGAGTCCCATCTACCATAAAAGGGAAAGAAGAAAGAAGAAGAAGAAAGAGAAGGAAAGAGAGAGAGAGGATTGGGTTGGGCCAAGTGAGTCGACTCGGCTGAGATCTCGAGACGAGTCGCTGATGAGAGAGGTAAGCCATTTTAGCATGTTATTAAATTCTTAAATCTAATCTAGACCCTAGTTTTAAGTATAGATCTAGCCCTAGTTGATCATAGCCATAGAAACTATACAACTCTAGGTCTTAATCTTATATTTGTCATTAACTTTCCTAGGTTTGGATTAAAGAAGGGTTTCACGGTTCTAATTCCGTTTCAAATCATCAAATCTCAAAGGTGGGGATTTCCTTTAAGCCCATCTACGATAATATTAAATTATATGTTGATTTTATGATTAAAAATTTGAGTTTTTGTTATATGATTTCTTGAAATTGTGTTTGTTGAAATCTCTTCATGTGAATATGATTTATATGGTGTTCCTTATTGTGTATGTCGAATTTTGCTGTATGAACCATGCTTAAGTGGTTGGAGAAGAAATTATGATAATGTACATACTTATGTGGAGACCATGCTCAGTTTACGTAGTCACCTGCTTATGACGATTGATGTATTGTTTGCTATGAGACATTGTACATGAATGTTACATTAATGAACACCCCTTAACCCCATACTAATGTAACCGTTGATGTAAAGAGATAAAGCCCATATGGGCCATATTGTTAAGAATTAAGTTGGCATTACCGTGTATGTGATGTTGATATTATATGCCATGATGTTGAATTGGGCACCACCGTGTGCATTGTTGGATACGTGCCAAGGAATCCTCATTTGATATGTTACCTGCGGTGGACCCTTTGATGAATGAGCTTGATGAATACGAGAAGTTTCATGAGCCAGGGTTGGTGGTATGGGCCACTAAGCCTGAGTTGTCGGCCTATGCTGGGTAACGAGCCCCCCATAGTGACCTTGAGCTTCCTTAAACTAATTGGTGTAAGGAGTAATCATTAGTCGTTGACATCATTAAATTGGCTGGATGTTAAACTACTTAACTAAATATGAAACTAATCATGCATTCACTAGTCCCGACTTGGTGGGTCAGCCCTGCGGGCGCTACGGCGCTAGCTTGTGGTAGGGGGATGGGTGGCCATCACCTCCATTGGCTGGGTTTGTTGACATGAAGTTGTGGAATTACCCGCTTCATTGTGGACTCTAGTGACTAGTGGCTGGTGAGAAGAGTTGGAATAAGTCCCGTCTCATCTGGTCAGGGTGCCTTAGCCAGAGCATGCATGTCATGCATTGCATTAATAAAGATCTTGTATTGGGTTGTTTTGATTTGATTGAATGATAATATCTTGCTTGCGTTTACTCTGTATTTACTCTGTGCCATTATTATTATCATGACTGTCTTGGAGGAATATTCCCCACTATGATAGCGTTTAATGCTATCCAACCACACTTCAGATAATCCAGGTGAAGATCCAGTAAGAGAATCGAACATTAAGATGAGGTGCTCGAAGGCTCGTGGCAGCAAGTGACGGACAATGAAACCGAAGCGGCTTGAAGATGGAATATGTTTATTATCTTTGTAAAGTAGATTTATTTTTTTTCTTTTGAACATGTAATAAGTCTCTCATAGAGATAATAAGTGGAAATGTTTGGTTAAACATGTTTTATTACGTTGATTTAGAACTTAGAATAGAATAATTATGGAATAAGAACTTAAATTTCCGTCATTATGCTATGTATGCCATAAATGTATGAAATTACAGGTAAGTGTGTGGAAACGTAACCCTGACACACATGAGTTAACACCCGGAAGCTCGACCCATCGTCTTGTCCACGAGAGTCGAAATTTCGGGGCGTTACAAATTGGTATCAGAGCATAAACGGGACCTCTGGGTGTGAAGCCCAACCAACTGCATAATGAATTCACCTTAGGACTTAGGCCCTTGAAACTAGTAATAAATTAACGTAGGAACGACCATGAATGATTGTATGTGATGTTATGAATGTAGAGACCTATACTTAGGCCCCTTGATATTGTTAGGGTAGCCGATAAACGTAGAAATCTGAAAATTTTAGAATTTTTGGGAAGTGCATTCCCACTTTTGTTTGTATATTGGGGCTCTTATCCATTCCCCATATCTATTTCAGCAATCCGCTGAATTGTGTTATTTATTCCCCTCGAATTATATCATTAGCTATTTTATTTAGAATTTTCAAAGTTAGGCTAGATTTTTCGAACCAGCAGTAGTACCACTATTAGAAATAGTACTTTTAGACTTAGAAAATTTTTATAAATTTTTCTAGAGACTCCTGACTCATTTCCCAGGATCCCCATAAAATTTTAGACCAATCCGATGGATGGATAAATCAGGAAAATTCTGACAGTGGAGAAAATACTGCACAAAACCTTGCTGATCTGCTGTATTTTTCGGAATAGATTAGGGTATAAACATATGTTATCGTAGGAATATTAACCTGAGAAAAATCATGGTTGTTCCCCACCTAACCTATAGCCTACCTATTAAATTTCAGGTGAAACCGACGTCTGATTTGAGAGAAATAATTCTAGGAATACTTGTAGGTCCTGCATTCCAGATTTGGTGCCTCCGTAGTTCCCTTAACCTTAAACCCTGGAACCCCTTTGATTAGGATTAGTTTTCATAAGCCTACACCCGTAGGAGTGTTCCTCAATATTTGATTTTATGTTCCTATGTATTTTTTTCTGCTCGATACCTTAGATAAGTTATCACAACCATAGAACGCCACTTAACACACCCTCACGTAGATCTTTGACCATGTATGACAACGAAAGTAAATAGGACCTTGTAATGTTTTGATTTCTTGTAATGATGGATTTTATTTTGTATGCGCATGTTGATTGCTTTGTGCCATTTGGGAGAATACATGAAGGTTCCCATGATATTAGGCTAAACGGCCACACGGAAGGACGAAGCTGTACTTGATATGTTGTGTAAACGATTGAATCTAAGTTCAAATCCCGAGGGTCGACACTTGGAATTTCGAATGGATACTAATGAACTCAATGCTCAACTGTGAGTAGAAGATCTAAGAATCAGATTCCAATCTACTTGAACCGTCTACCCGTGATGCCGTCACTATATGAACCGTATTTGTGGCTTAGCCTGGGAATATTGTGCATTTCCTAGATGTATGTATGTGTGTTTCTTGTATGATGACTAGAGTGAAGTAGAAGTATAAACAAACATGGAACGTAGAAATTAGGCCATCTAGACCATAACATGAGTTAAACTACGATACTCTTAATCCCATCTTAGCATTGCACCTTTACTGTCGATGATCATCGATGATACCCCATTCGCTTAGCCACACGCTCGTCTATCTACCCCTGTCAATTGACCATTTGATCATGCCGACGTAATCCAACTCGGATCTATTCTCTAAACTCCCGACCCATCGCCCCTATAGTGATCTAACCTCTCTAATAACTATCAAACCTAATCCTCCTCCTATATCTCTAGTTGTAAAAGCACTCCTAAACTCGAGACATATCAAGAGTTAGATGACCAACTAGTTTAAAGGACCCATCGATGTATAGAGAACCATCTAGGAATCAGAGTGCGCAGTGGAAGCATGCCAGACCAGAGATTTAGAAATCAACTTCTATGGTAGAGCCTTATTTTTAAGGGGGGTGGAGTAACCGCAACTAACCTAGAGTAGGATCAGGGTAGCTAGAAACACAAGGAAATAGATGGGGATTGACCATGCCCGACACCTAGAAAACTTCGGGGACGAAGTTTGTTTTTAAGGGGGGTGGAGTGTAACACCCCGTATTTTCCCGTATTTTCCCGTATTTTTTGGTATTTTTTTTATGCCACTACTAAAACCCCACCATTTAAATAACCCATTTCCCACAATCATTTTTTACCCTAAACTTAGTGTATGGCCTATTTAAAACAAATTAACCTTACATGTCGAAAATCAGATCCCCGATCATTGTGCAAATGCCCTAATCAGAAATTTGATCATAAGTGGCCCACCTTAACTCTGATCTGCCTCAATTTTATTTTCAATGGTTAAAATGATGATGCCGACTTATTGAACGGAGGAAATGATTCCGATCCACCTGAAGTAGACCCCACCTGTGAGGGCAGCATAAGTTAGGCGTGTGTACGTGCGATGCACGTTATCTAAGGAAGAAAATTTCCTTCTCCATTACGAGTCTTCTTCTCCGTTTTCTTCGCTGTAACAGCGTTGGATGCTGGCCGTCCGTGAACTCCACACCGTCCATCATTTGGACCCCACTTCGAAATCCAACCCGTCCATTAGGTCAGCGCCCCACCCAAACCTAGTCATTCAAAGTTTTGTTGTCATTCGTCGCTTGTGCAATCCGATCCAAACCACCGTTCAAATGAAGATTTATCAAGATCGGGCCCACCGCTTTGCATGGGCACTCCAAACTTCACCCATAGCTCCTTGTAGACCCCACCAAGCCCTCCTACGGTCCCTGGTCAATAAAGTGCAAAAAAAATCAGACGGGGTGTGTGCCAGGCGGTGCCAACGCCAAAACCGGATCTCTTCCCACCGACTTACGTAAGCTATAAACCCCCCATCCGTCTTCCTTCCCTCCTTCCAGAAACACCAGAGAGAGAGATAGAGAGACCGTGAGAGAGAGAGAGAGAGAGAGAGAGAGAGAGAGAGAGAGAGAGAGAGATGTTTTGTCTTCCTCATCCGCCCACTGTGACAGCAGCGTTCGCTGCCACCCCCACGTCTCTACACCGTCCACCAGCTGGGCCCCTTTCTTGGATCTAAGCCATCCATCAGGTTAGTACCCTCACCAAAAATCGGTCCGTCCAAATATTGCAATCTTTTGTCAGTTGTGTGGCCCACTCTAACTCATTGATTTTAACCCTAGAAATCAAGATTCAGATCATCTGAGGATGCACTTTGCATGGACGTTCCAGATCCTATTTATAGCCATCGTGTGAGTCCCATCTACCATAAAAGGGAAAGAAGAAAGAAGAAGAAGAAAGAGAAGGAAAGAGAGAGAGAGGATTGGGTTGGGCCAAGTGAGTCGACTCGGCTGAGATCTCGAGACGAGTCGCTGATGAGAGAGGTAAGCCATTTTAGCATGTTATTAAATTCTTAAATCTAATCTAGACCCTAGTTTTAAGTATAGATCTAGCCCTAGTTAATCATAGCTATAGAAACTATACAACTCTAGGTCTTAATCTTATATTTGTCATTAACTTTCCTAGGTTTGGATTAAAGAAGGGTTTCACGGTTCTAATTGCGTTTCAAATCATCAAATCTCAAAGGTGGGGATTTTCTTTAAGCCCATCTACGATAATATTAAATTATATGTTGATTTTATGATTAAAAATTTGAGTTTTTGTTATATGATTTCTTGAAATTGTGTTTGTTGAAATCTCTTCATGTGAATATGATTTATATGGTGTTCCTTATTGTGTATGTCGAATTTTGCTGTATGAACCATGCTTAAGTGGTTGGAGAAGAAATTATGATAATGTACATACTTATGTGGAGACCATGCTCAGTTTACATAGTCACCTGCTTATGACGATTGATGTATTGTTTGCTATGAGACATTGTACATGAATGTTACATTAATGAACACCCCTTAACCCCATACTAATGTAACCGTTGATGTAAAGAGATAAAGCCCATATGGGCCATATTGTTAAGAATTAAGTTGGCATTACCGTGTATGTGATGTTGATATTATATGCCGTGATGTTGATATTATATGCCATGATGTTGAATTGGGCACCACCGTGTGCATTGTTGGATACGTTCCAAGGGATCCTCATTTGATATGTTACCTGCGGTGGACCCTTTGATGAATGAGCTTGATGAATACGAGAAGTTTCATGAGCCAGGGTTGGTGGTATGGGCCACTAAGCCTGAGTTGTCGGCCTATGCTGGGTAACGAGCCCCCCATAGTGATCTTGAGCTTCCTTAAACTAATTGGTGTAAGGAGTAATCATTAGTCGTTAACATCATTAAATTGGCTGGATGTTAAACTACTTAACTAAATATGAAACTAATCATGCTTTCACTGGACCCGACTTGGTGGGTCAGCCCTGCGGGCGCTACGGCGCTAACTTGTGGTAGGGGGATGGGTGGCCATCACCTCCATTGGCTGGGTTTGTTGACATGAAGTTGTGGAATTACCCGCTTCATCGTGGACTCTGGTGACTAGTGGCTGGTGAGAAGAGTTGGAATAAGTCCCGTCTCATTTGGTCAGGGTGCCTTAGCCAGAGGATGCATGTCATGCATTGCATTAATAAAGATCTTGTATTGGGTTGTTTTGATTTGATTGAATGATAATATCTTGCTTGCGTTTACTCTGTATTTACTCTGTGCCATTATTATTATCATGACTGTCTTGGAGGAGTATTCCCCACTATGACAGCGTTTAACGCTATCCAACCACACCTCAGATAATCCAGGTGAAGATCCAGTAAGAGAATCGAACATTAAGATTAGGTGATCAAAGGCTCGTGGCAGCAAGTAACGGACAATGAAACTGAAGCGGCTTGAAGATGGAATACGTTTATTATCTTTGTAGAGTAGATTTATTTTTTTTCTTTTGAACATGTAATAAGTCTCTCATAGAGATAATAAGTGGAAATGTTTGGTTAAATATGTTTTATTACGTTGATTTAGAACTTAGAATAGAATAATTATGGAATAAAAACTTAAATTTTCGTCATTATGCTATGTATGCCATAAATGTATGAAATTACAAGTAAGTGTGTGGAAACGTAACCCTGACACACATGAGTTAACACCCGGAAGCTCGACCCATCGTCTTGTCCACGAGAGTCGAAATTTCGGGGCGTTACACATGTGGAGCCCACATTTGATGTGGACCGTCCATCATGTTGGCCCCACCTTTGAAGTGGGTTGTACATCATGCTAGCCCTCTTTAGATGTGTGTTATTTATCATTATGGGTGAACCTTTGATGTCAACCATCCTCTATGTGGTTCCACATTAATATGGGATCATCCATCATGTAGGGCCCATCTTTGATGTGGATCATCCACTGTGTGAGCATGAGATAGTCCATCATGTAGGGCCTCCTTCGATGTGGACCATATGAGAAAGCAGCCCGTAACATGAACCATGAGAGATAAATCCCCTTCTCTTCTCTTTCTTCTCTGGTCAACAACTTATGAAATGTAGAAAAACTTTAAAAAAAAAATTAACTGCTGTGATAATCTACCTTTCAATAAAAAAATTTAATTATAATTAATCATAAACTAAACTTATATGAAATAAGTCACTTATATACGGCTGTAAGTAGAAAGTAACTTATTTGGGAGTATCCAAACTGGCCCAAAGCATCATCGTCAAGCTCCTTATTCCACACGTCATTGGAAACTTCCTCATCTTCCAGTCATTTTCATGCGGACCTTGGGGAGAGAGTGACATTGACGAAATTTATTATGCTAATGATACCACGTCATGAAGCACTCAACGTCCATTCATATTAATACATGTATAAAATCCAGAACATTATGCTACCGCCAACTATGGATAGGTCATGGCATGAAAGTCACACTATTCATATGATCCTAGGACCACACCCAGTCTAACAGTGACGATCAGAACCATTTTGGTCCCTTCCCCAGTATTAATGGATGGAAGGGACCAAAATGTACCCATTTTTTGATGATCAGAACCATCCATCTCTGTGGCATTCATGTTGTTGGCTCCACTCTGAATGATTCCCCTTACAGAAGTCAAATTCAGGTTGTTGTAGCTGTCTGAGTCAAATGGATGGTTAGGATTTTCCATGAGCATTTTGTACCCTTGGCCATCCATATTACAACCACAGGATGGAAAGTTGGGATCCGCCGAACTAGGATGCTGCATGATACATGGCCTGCATATTTGCACAGCTCATACCGATTTTCAATTCTGAAAAGCGGGGGATATGGCTTATACCGATTTAATTTCAATTAGTAATCTAGATCATTCATCTGTTTTTTTTTTTTTTTTTCTTTTTTCTTTTTTGTTAGTCATACAATGCAACGCACCCACCCTGTTAATCTAGGATCTAGATCATTCATCTGTTTATTCCACCGTGGATGGGCGAAAGTCAAGTCTCCTTGATTGGACTACCGTTACCACTGAGTGCGGCTCAGGTAGGCAAGACGCTCATTGAGTGCGGCTCGTTTGTGCTGAAGGCGCTGAGAATTTTAGTGTCATCACTTCTGATTGGTATGACTGCAGGTCACAAAATATGTGGAATTTCTCTCAAGATAAACTGCATGCTGCAACACTAATTTTGAACGTGTGAAACTTTTTTGGTTCCCACCATGACTTTTGTTTTAGATCCACACCATTCATCATTTTTTAAAGATTAATTTAAAACATAAGACAAAAAATCAGTTACATCTATAGCTCAAGTGGACCACACTACATAAAACAGTTGGGTACCGCCCCCAGACCTCGTGCACTCCTGGGAGTCTACCACCGAGGTGAGGATAAAACACACACACACACACACACACACACACACACACACACACAAGGATCTGCCTTAATTTTGCGATTTTTGAATGTTGAATGACTACGTGCGTGCATCCACCTTTTCCCTCACTGCTGCGCCTAAGGGTGCGAAAGATTTGTTTATTTGACTTTGGTTTCCTTGGTTGTGTTGTATCTTTCCTAAGGTTTATATGATGGCTTGCTTAGATGGCTTGCTTAGATGTTTAATGTATCTTGGGAGTTGCCACTAGATAGGAGGAGGCCTTAGAATCCACCATCGACTAGGATCTGTAGAATCTTCTAAAGGGTCAGAAATTTAAAAAGTTCTCAACCCAAGTGACTCATGCATTGGTTTGCACTTGTATATTTTAGGTAAGGGCTTCGGTTATTAAAAGAGAATGTGTTAGGCACCCATTTCTGCCCGTGCGAAGCACAGTCTCTACTTTACAGAGTTGAACGATTTTTTAAAAAGATTCAAGAGAAATTTAAATACTATGTAAATCAAACTATACATCACAGGCTTTTTAGGATCTTAGTAGGCAAAATATAAAAGAAACAAAGGCAAAATACATGCATGAGTGGGTGTAGACATTATAAGTGTGTAGGGAATTTACGTAGTAGAATACGGTTTGATTCGAGATGTATGAGGGAAAATGAAAAATCTAACACCCTTTTTCTAAAAAATAAGACGTGGTGGACATATCAGATTCCAACCCTACTCATTGATCTCGATGTGATCGATTGCCTTTGGCATATTAATGAAGACAGAAAGTGTTTCTTCAATGCATCGCGGATTTGGCGTATGTCAAGTTGTTAGAAGCTTTGGAACAAAATGGGGGTCATAATGCTAGTATTTGAGTTCGAGCATTTATTTGGGTAGAGCTCCTGTCACCGTTAGTTCCAAAGCTTCTTAATTCCAACGGGCACTTATTTCTTACAAATTCTTCTCTATCTCTCCTTCGCTCATCTGTCTCCTTTTGTTGGGTCCCAGGGCCTACTTAAATAGATCGTTGGTGCTCAATCAACCATAGTTGGATGAGGCGGGCAGTGCATCGCAGGCATTGCAGCACTCATAATTAGTCAAGGGCTCAGATGTCAACAGAAGGCGGCAAACTAGCTTAACCCAAATGCGGTGAACCTAAAACCGCATCATCATATGCAATGGTCAACCCACCACATCTAGACTGTAAAATGCCCGTGGTCTGCAGGTGAACAAGAATCGGTGCCCATTTTGCTTTTCTAAATTGGGTATAGTTGGTGGGTGAACCTCGGACCATGCTCCTCAGCTAGCCCTGCTGATGGTATGTCCTGCTCTTGACTAATCCGAACCACGCCGATTTTACATATGGGGATGGCAATAAATCTCTGTGGGCTCACCACATGATTCGTGTGACATCCACTCCATTTATTAGGTATCCTCCACAATTGTTGGTCCTGAAAATGAAAAAAAAAAAAAAAAAAAAAATGAAGCAAATACACAACTCAAGGTGAAGTTTACCGTAGCGAACGATGGAATGGGACGGCAGCCTCTTTTATTTTTTAGAGCAATGTGGTGTCAATCTTTCGTCAAACCCATTAATCAAGTGGGATTCACTGATGTGATCCAGGTCCATACCCGGGTCAGGCACACCATGTGGACTTGGAAGTTTTTTCGGTGATGTTTCCATTCATGTTGTGGTGAATCTGAGTTTGATATTTTGTATGTACCGTGAACATAGAGAAGTCATCTAATTTGAATTTAACCCACCCAATGGCAAATCAGGTATCATTTGTCCTTAAATGAACTTCAGATTCGATCCCAATATGCGAAATGTGAAATGATGATAGTTTGTTTCAAATGTGGTTTTTGTTACAGTACGGTACCCCAACCATAAGTTGCGGTGACATTTTCACCCCCCTGAGCACTTCTTAAATAATGATATGAATCGTTCATTTTCCAAATTCTATGATAAACATAGCATGTTAGAAACAATTTTTGAATGGATGATTTTATATGAAGATGAATATTTAATGGCTCATATTCAATTCCAAGAATCAAAGATTAGGATTGTCAATTAAGCATGATTATAAGACCATAAGTTTTATATGATATATAGTAGCGACAACATGAACGGTTCAAACAATCTAAAGATGCAATCCAATGGCATAAACCAGCTACCTTAGGCCGGGCTCGGGCCTGAAAAATCAAGTTTGAATAGGGCCGGTCCGACAGCCCGGTTTAAAATAATTCAAAATCCGGGCTGAAAGTTACTCCGGGCCCGGCCCGTTGACAATCCTCACCCAGTGGGAGCCGATTAGGTGTTACCCGGGAAACGCTCTAGTGGGTATTACCATTACTGTGTGGGCCCCATTTTAATGAATATTCTGTACATCCACCCCGTCCATCCATTTTCACAGCTAATAGTAGGATTCTACCAAAAACCTTAAGAAAATCCAAATCTCTGGTGGACCACACTACTGGAAAAGGTGGTGAATAAGTAATAAAAGGCTTTTCTTAGACCACAAAAGTTTTGTATCAAGCTGATATTTACATTTTACCTTCATCCAGCTCTAGTTGACCCTATCAACGGGTTGGATGAAAAATAAACATTTATTGATATACTTATTAGCGCGACCTCTGAAGTTTTTAATGGTTCACGTCCAATCGCCACTGTTCAATTGCCCTCCATTAGTAACTTCGTACGCCCATTATTTAATTGCCGATTTGCCGTCCAACCAGTGGATAAGGTCATACGTAAATGGACGAAAAAAAAATACAAATATGAGCTTGATGGAAAACTTTTGTGGACCACAAGAAGTTTTTAATAATTTTTAATACATAAATGGTTTTGTATGTGATGGTCCACTTGAGAGTTAGATCTCCTTGATTTCTTTGATCAAGCCCCACAATATTGAGCTTACAAAATCGATGGACAGCGTGGATGTACAAGATATACATCAAGGTGGGCTCCACAGCTAGGTTTGCACCATGTTGGGCTATGCCTTACCTTATAAGCTCCCACTAACGGAGCACTTCAGGCTTCAACCCCTTCTGGAAGGGGCGCCGATTTCCTACGAAAGCCTTGCGCAGTAAGTTTCTGCACTTGGAATCAAGATGGGGCCCACAGTGCTATTTTTTGATGAATCCACCCTGTCCATTCGTTTTTGGATCTCATTTTAGGTCATGAGAACAAAAATGAACCGGATCCAAGACTTAAGTGGGCCGAAAACGTGAGGATTAAACGTCCACAGTTGAAATATTTGTGGAGCCACATGAGTTTCGAATCAGGATAATATTTGTGTTTGAAGTTCATCCCAGGATGCAAAGACTCAAGTGGGCCTCACTAAAGGAAAAGGTGGGTAGGTAAATTACTACCGTTGAAACCTCCCTGGGTCCACAGTGATGTTTATATGACATCCATACCGTTCATAACGTCACTACTACTGCGATGAACTGGAAACACAAATATTATCCTGATTCGAAACTCCTGTGGCTCCACAAATATTTCAACTGTGGACGTTCAATCCTCACGTTTTCGGCTCACTTGATTCTTTGATCCAGTTCATTTTTGTTCTAATCTCCTAAAATGATCTCCCAAAACAGACAGACAGGGTGGATTTATCAAACAACATCACTGTGGGCCCACCTTAGTTCCCAGCGCAGAAACTTCCTGCCCAAGGCTTTCGCAGGAAATCCGCGCCCATCGCCAGCTAACACGGTAATTAATGTCAATCTTCAAAGTTTCCTATTCTACAGGTCACTGAGGCCTTGTCTTCCGGTCATTTTCATGCGGACCTTTTAATGGGAGAAAACAAACCTTCTGCTAATGCTATTACGTCATGAAGCAGTCAAACTCTATTCACATTGATACATATTAAAATCCAGAGCATTATGCTACCATGGATAGGCCATGACATGAAAATCACACTATTCATATGATCCCAGGAAAATACAGTTAATATATATGATTTTGCTTGTATCACCTATCCACTGTAGGGGCCCAGATATGAAAGGTCTAGATCTCACGTGTGTGTACTTCGAATGTGAAGTACTGCATACGAGACAATTAATGAGCACTCAGTCTTCTCCTGTACTGAATAAAAAATAAAAAATAAAAATAAATAAAAATAAATAAAAAAAAAAAAAACCTCTTATGAAAGAATGGCTCCTTTGGAAAGAATGGTTGAGCCCAGCATCTCGAAGAGAGTGAAATATTGAGAGGGTGGAAGGGAACCCTCTTTTATGTCCAAAAAGGTGCATCGCTCGATCTTCTCCACAGTGTGAAACTTACTGTCTTTTGATTAGAAAAAAACTCTGCATGAGTTCATCTCCGTCTTCCAACCAATGGGCATCACCAATGGTTTGATCAATTGCCAACGCATAGGCCCACTGCCCATACTTGAAACCCAAGTCTAGTCTGCCAAGCCCCGTTCACATACCGGTCTATCCATGAGAGCTAGACTCATGTGTTTATTCAGCATCATTTTGAAAATGTTGGTGAGTCATCCCCTTGCATGTGGAAACCTTGTACAAAATTTGGGACCCATTGTGAACGGAGCAATGTCTAAAACAATAATGATCAAGATGTAACAACTTGAGATTTTCGACTCTCGTGTATAATACGACGGCCGAATTCCTAAGTAACTTATGAAATAACTAATTTGTCAAATAATAAAATATAGCATTCAAGCAAAATAGCGAAAACAATTGTCATCTTATTCTATTAACTTACTACATCATCATCAATGTTTAAATAAGGGAACCAACCAATATCCATACTAATTAATCAAAATACCAAACAATGTCTTCTCTGGAAGACTTATTACAATTCTATAAATGTATCAACTACTTAAAAGAAATATTTAATAAATGAAAACATCAACTAAATTTCTCTAACATCGTCATCGGCTATGTGATTGTACGAACCATCAAACTTTTCTCCTTGAAAATCGGGTTCAATACCTAGATCTTCACCTGCATCACCTAAATTGTGTTTGGGATAGCGTTAAATGCTATCACAGTGGGGAATATTTCATCCAAGACAATGAAGAATAATAATAATGGTGTAGAGTAAACGCAAGCAAGATATTGGTACTTTATTAAATCAAAACAACCAAGTAAAAATATTTGTTAATGCGATGCATGGAATGAATGCTTTGGCTAAGGTACCCTGGCTAGAATCGCAATACATGAAGTGGGAAATTCCCTATTATGACTTCATGTTAGCCATTAGTCACCAGAGATTCCTGGGACGCACAAGCCCATAATTTTACCTGACCACGTGAGAAATGGGACGCTCATAGCCCAAATTTACACGTGACAGTGTACGGGAGAAGTAAGACGCTCTAGCATATTCTCAATTCCTTACACCCACATGGAGCCAAGTGAATGCATGACTTTAGTTTCACCTTTATTTAAGTAATCTCACATCCAGCAGTATTGAAAGAATTTAATGGTCACTATGGCGAGTTGTAAACAACTCAGCATAAGCCGACAGCTCAAGTTTGGTGTCCATGGCACCAACTCTGGCTCATGAGAATTTATATACCATTAGTGTCCAATCATTGTTCCATTTTGTGATTTCATCATGTTCCAATAAGCCATTGTTGTACATCATAGACAAAATCATTAAAACACTCATGTAATGTATATGGATCCAACCAGGTATTATGTACATGTAAGGATCCCTTGGCAAACATTTATTACATTCTCTTAATCAAGTCAAGACATATCTTTCCATCATGGACACCCCTCACGGGTTCCATCTCTCTAGATCAAGTGATTTTACCAACTTGGGGACAATGGTGTACATTAATGAAATATCTACATAATAATCTTACACACATATTGCATATAACAATATTAAATCTAATATCACCTGTAGAACATAAATCAAGAGAATTAATGCATAGCTTTCATAAAAATAAATGACAAAAATACTCATGCTTCTTAGTAAAAAATCCAAACACAGAATTATATCATTATTTAATGATAATTATTGTAAATTCTACGTTAATATTTATATTATATGGATCAACAATTCAAAACAAAATAACGTTATATATCACAAAAGGAACTTAGGATAATCGTATCATTATTAATGAAAGACTTGAAGAAAAATCCTCACCTCACGGACCGGACGCGATAGAAGACCATAGAGGCTAAACACGTCGTTGGAACAACAAAAAACTCTCTCTCTCTCTCTCTCTCTCTCTCTCTCTCTTTCTCTTGTCTTTCTTCTCTCTTTTTCTCTCTCTTTTCTTTCTCTTCCTCAAATTCGTGCATGAGGGTTATTGTTGCTGGGAGAGGTTTCGTTTAGGTTAGGAGGGTCGGATTTTAGGGTTAGAAGAGGGTATGCACGGCTACAAGTGCGCAGTTGCGATAGAAAGTGGTTTAAAGCGAGATTTCAGGCCGGATTTGGAAACCATGAATACAACGAATGGAAAGGAGGTTTTGGACATGAGCTATGATGAGTATGGGACACAAAATGGATGTGGTAAATTTTAAAATGGTGTCCACACGCAATAGAACGGTCGGCGTGAAGTTTTTTGGAAAGAGAGGGGATGAAAAAATAAATTTATAAATAGAAGGTTTATTTGTCAATCTGACACCTAGGATGGGTTTAGATTAGTCCATTTAGGTAGGTGGGGTCCACAAATCGAAGCTCCATAGCCGTTTGTTAGGTCTTTTGCATATGAGAAGATTCTAGAGAAAAATCTTCAAAAATTTAGAAAGCTCGATTTTGGAGGGGATTCTCCACGTTGGTTAGCTTGGAGGGATCCTAAGGATCATCTAGAATTTTACCTAGCTTCTCATACAAGGAAAATCTCTGGATTGAAAGATCTAAGATTCCAACGGTAGATTTGGAAGGAGTGGGGTTTTGATAGGAGGGGGTTTTTGATGGGCTAAAAATAGGATGGACGGTTTAGATCTTCGAAAAGATGTCCACATAGTGGACAATAGGGAGGGCAGCGGTGGCAGCAGGTGAAGAAAAACGAAAACTTTCGGGTTGTGTGGTGCACGGTCAAACGTGGTTTAACCATGCACTAAACGCGCATGCGACGCACGTGGGCCCCACCATGATGTATATATTAATTCCATTCCATCCAGAAGGTGAGCCATGCAATTTTAGGTGTTGACACAAAAATTGGGACAAATCCGAGATCGGGTGGCCCACTATGATCCATTTTCTGATTAGGCCATTTATAGGATGATCGGAGGGCTGAAATTCGACGTGTATGGCTAAAATATGCCCAAAAGCTTAAGTCTAAGGTTTTGTGTCATTATGATCTCTGAAAGTTTGCATACTTAAAAATGACAGTTTAACTTAAGTTATCCAATGTCATTTTTGTAATTATTGTAAATCTTTAAGTTTAGGGGAATCTAACCCTTCTATATTGTTAATGGGGTTATTCTAAACAACTTTAATAAAGGGTACCATATCGGATCTCCTACGGATGGTCAGTTATTCTTGAAACAAGGGTAAATGTATGATAATTAATTAAAATAAAATAAAAATAAATTTTCAAATAAATCTAAAAAATCTGGGGCGTTACACAAGAAGTCCTAACCATCCATTTAACAACTATCAAATTGATGGTTAAATCGTCAAATACTGATGGGTTTAAATTCGAACATAAATAGATGGTTATTATTACATTCTAATTTTAATTTTTGGCTTATTTTCCATCCGTAGTTGGGTCAGCCATTTGGACGGTTTGGATTTCAGTAAATTATATGCCACATCCATGGACTGTCGGCTAGAAAATTAAAGGGAAAGTTGACCCAAGTCAATTCGAAAATGGATTTTGACCGTATTGGCCCTGTGGAATTACCAAATTCCATGTGTGGACGAAATTTTTAAAATTTTCCTATGTAGCCCTAAACACCTTTCGAAAAAATATTCAGACCAAAATACCCATAATTTGGATCTAGCCTTGTTTCAAATTTTGAGTAAATAAGAAGACAAGTAACATTCAATCCCTAGGCAGTGATGTGGATGGGACCTGTCATTGGGTCAAATAAAAGGTAGTTCATATCCATTCATTTTCTTTGTAGCCCAAAGTTTATATGGAAAGATGATAACCTCACAATGACATGATCTCTTTGTGGCCCACACAACTTGATAACATATAACGGTGTAAGTAAAATGCAATCCATTTTCTTGTGATGTGGTCCATATGAGTGATGAGTGTTGATCATTCTTCCAACTATGGCCTTCAATGAAATTCCAAGGATAATGCATGGAGCGGATTCCACACATAGGCGATGGTGAGCCCCACAAATGGTGTACAAACGCCCTTATATAGTTTCAAACCTTGCCATTTTCACTTTCTACAGAAGCCCTTCTTCCTCATTGGGAAAATGACGCTCGTGGGACCCACCTCCACTCTCCCTTCGACGATTTTTCCCAACATTTCTCTCTGGCGTCTATCCAGCATTCTCCAGCGCACATCTGCAAACTCTTCTTAAACTTTCTCATTCAGTTCGATAATCGTGCAATACATTTTCCGGTGAAGGTCCTCGTCATTTAGTCCTCCGGTGTCCCTACCACTATAAAAAACTACAGATTTAGTTGTTATTGAATGAAGGTAAATGAATCCTTAAGACTTGGGATTGCTAATATTGTCATGTTCTAAGGGTCTAAGTTGTGATGTGTTTCAGGTACAAGTTGCCATGTATTAAGGGTGTAGCATGGCATATATTAAGGTTAAAGCTTGTCATGTGGTAAGTCTTGATTGTCAGAAGTGAAGGGTTGATGTTATCATCCACACAGGGTTGAGGTTATCATCCAATAAGGCTCTAGGTTGACAGTCAAGTCTATAAGGGTCAAGGTTGTAAGGTGTGAAGGGTTGAGGTTGACAGTCAAATCTATAAAAGTTATAGTTGTAATGTTTGAATGGTTGAAGTTAACAATTCAGACTATTGACAACCTCGACCCTTATAGGATGACAACCTCAACCAGTTGAGAACCTAGGCTCTTATATAATGACAACCTCGACCTGTAACATTTGACAACCTAGACCCTAATTGGATGACAACCCCCACCATTTACACTTGTACCCTTTATTTGTTAACATAATAATACATCGTTCATTTATCATTGCAAGTTAACCCATCCTATGCTATTATGATGAGAATAGTGTATACGAGAAGGGAATGTTCTTGTATGTGGGTAAGGAATCAAAATACATTGGCGTGAGGGATGATATAACATACCAGGAGGTCCTAGATAAAATACATTAGATTATGTAGACAACACCGGATGAATTTAATTTGATAATTAAGGTTGTGTACGGTGAGATGGTACATAGATTGCTCTCCCCACATACAATCAAGGATAATGAAGATCTTGAAGTATTAATGTTCTTCTGCGGATAGAGTCCACATTCTTAAATACCACTGTATATAGAGAAAGTGAGGCATATGCCTTTCATTGAAGCAAGGAGCACATCCCCCCATTACATTCGAGTATTTTATCCCCCAATATTTAGCATGTTGTACAGAGTGTCCTTGATCCTACTTCTAAACATGAAGAGATGACAGTAGAGTTGAATGAACAACACCCCTCAAGGGATCCTGAATTTACTGTGTGACGCAAGGAGGACGTGGTAGGTCGATCACCGTCTCCCTAACTGATTGTTTCTTGAATCCACGAGAAGAAATAAAAGATAAAAAGAGGAAATAAATTCTGAATAATTGCTTTATTGATGATTCAATGAATAATAACGAAATTACAATGCATATAAATAGGAAACTAAACCCTAGGTAAAGCATCAAACTCCAACTTGAACTCAAATTCCTAGAAAACGCGACTTACTATAAATAGTAAAGTTACTATTTATAGAAGTCGCTCAATCCTACTAGAACTCTTGGTTTTCAGCCAAAAATAGAAAGTTATCAAACGGCCTCAACCAAGTTGTTCTACTAAATATTCTAAGCACTTTTCATGTTGGTCTAACTCTAAAGCCCTACAGATCCAAAGTTATGATCGAATTAAAACTTGCTATAAATAGTAAAATTAAAAATAAACTAGCCTAATGACCGTCGATACGGTCGAATCTCATGATTCGGGCATGGGCAACCCCGCATAGCCAGGTTGGTTGGCTAAAGTAGGTCGAGCTACCCCAAATTGATATATTATATGTCCCGAAACTCATTTTGGATTGCGAGATACAGCCGGTTTAAGGTCCCGATGGTCCGAATCACTTTTGACTCCGACCGGTCTTCTTTTGATCCATCTGGGTTATGAAATAATCAGCGACCCGTTCTACATCAGTCTCCTCCACTTCGAAAGAACTTGACCTCGAGTTCTCGTCTAGCTTTGGTTCATGATATTCATACAAATCTGCCACGTTGAAAGTCCTTGAAATCTCTATGTCATCCGGAAGATCAACAACGTAGGCATTGTCATTGATCTTGCGAATAATCGGTACCGGTCCAATCTTCTTGTGTTTCAACTTGTTGTAGGTCTCGGTAGGAAATTGCTCTTTACGTAGATGGATCATCACTTGATCACCTATTTCGAACACTTTGGCATGTCGATGCTTATCGGCCGCTTCTTTGTATTTCTCGTTCGAAGCTTATAATTTGTTACGCACGTCTGTATGTATGTCCATGATTTGGTTCGTCATATGTTCAGCTGTAACGCTCATGCCCGGAAGCTTGGGCAGGGGAACTAAATTGAATGTGTGACGAGGCACGCACCCATAAACAATCTGGAACTGGGACTTTCATGTCTATCGATTTACTATGTTGTTGAACGCAAACTCTGCTTGAGCCAGGGCCATGTCCCACTGCTTTGGTTTGTCACCTGAAAGGCAACATATGAGATTCCCCAATGTGCGGTTTACGACCTTAGTTTGTCCATTTGTTTGCAGATGATAAGCACTGCTGAATTGAAGTCGTGTGCCGAACCAATTCCACAGGGCTCGCCAAAAATGGCTAACGAACTTTGTGTCCCAGTCTGAAGTGATCGTCTTAAAAATCCCATGTAGTCGCACAACCTCTCTGAAGAAGAGGTTCGCAACGTGTACCACATCAAAGGTCTTCTTGCATGGAATGAAGTGTGCCATCTTGGAGAATCGGTCTACCACCACAAACACTGAGTCCATGCCACGTTGTGTTCGTGGGAGCCCTAATACAAAATCCATAGATAAATCCTCCCAAGGGGCATTTGGCACGGGTAATGAAGTGTAAAAACTTGTATTTTGAGATTGTCCCTTAGAGGTCTGATAAATATGGCATCATTGTACCGCTCTACTAACATCACGAGCAAGTTGTGGCCAGTAATACAGCTCTTCCACCATCGCTCGAGTCTTATCTCATCGTAGATGACCGCCGAGGCCACCGCCATGTAGCTCGATAATAATTTTGTCCCGCAATAAACTCTGCGGAATGAAAAGTTGATTCCCTTTGAAGAGGAAACTATCTTGAATTAGAATGTCACTCGGGTGACCCTCATGGCACTTTTTCCATGCATCTGCAAAATCCTCGTCGTCGGCATAAAGTTCCTTGAGACAGTCAAATCCGACCACCTCACTGCTCAAGGTAATAAGAAGGGATGCACATCGGCTTAGTGCATCTGCTACCTTGTTCTCCTGCCTTGACTTGTGTTTCAGAACGAACGTGAATTCCTGTAAAAATGAAATCCATCTAGCATGCATACGATTCATATTAGTCTGAGTATTGACAAATTTTAAGGCCTAATGATCAGTGTACATTATAAATTCCCTTTGAATAAGATAATGACGCCAATGGCGCAGTGCTTGAACCACTGCATATAATTCAAGCTCATAGGTCGACCACTTCTGTTGTGCATCACTGAGTTTCTCACTATAAAAGGCAACTGGCCTGCCCTCTTGAGAAAGGACTCCTCCAATGCCGACAATAGATGCGTCACATTCTACCTCAAACAACTTATCAAAATTAGGGAGTACCAGGACCAGGGTAGTGGACAACCGATGTTTGATTTCTGCAAAACTCTTCTCTGCCCCTTCGGTCCATTGAAACGGGCCCTTCTTCATACAGTCGGTAATCGGCGTGACAATACTACTGAAATTCCACACAAACCGACGATAGAAGGTCGCCAACCCATGGAAACTTCGTACCTCATGAATGTTTGTCGGAGTCGGCCAATCCTGAATAGTTCGAACCTTCTCTTCATCCACTCGGATACCCGTGGACGACACAATGAACCCCAGGAACAATAATCGATTAGTTAAGAAGCTACACTTTTTCAGATTTAAGTATAGTTTGTTGTCAGCCAGCACTTGTAACACTTTTCTGATGTGGGTCATGTGCTCCGTTTCATCCTGACTGTATATTAGGATGTCTTCAAAGTAAATGACAACAAAACGGCCAATGAATGGCTTCAACACTTGGTTCATTAAACGCATGAAGGTGCTTGGTGCGTTGGTTAGACCAAAGGGCATAACCAGCCACTCATATAGCCCTTCCTTGGTCTTGAAGGCCGTTTTCCACTCGTCACCTGGCCTAATACGGATTTGATGGTATCCACTACGTAAGTCCAGTTTTGAGAACACCTTAGAGCCCTCGAGCATGTCTAGCATGTCATCCAACCGCGGTATTGGAAATCAATATTTAACTGTTATTTTATTGATTACGCAGCTATTGATACACATGCGCCAAGTTCTGTCTTTCTTTAGGGTAAGGAGTCCCGGAACGGCACACGGGCTCATGCTCTCTTTGATGAGACCCTTACGGATCAGTTCCTCCACTTGTCCCTGTAGAATTTCACACTCTTTTGGACTCATTCGATAGTGCGGTCGGTTAGGCAAACTAGACCCTCGGACAAGGTCGATGTGATGTTATATGTCTCGCATGGGAGACAACTCATTAGGTAAATCTCCAGGCCAAGTACTTTGAAATTCGTCTAGCAAGGGTTTAAGGCGTTGAGGAATATTAGAGGATCCTGACTCCTCGCCTTTTACCATAACAGCATAGATTTCGCCCGTTTCCTTTGATTCCTTAACAAACTCGCGAATGTTAAGGAGAGAGTTCCCCTCCACTTTAGAAGCTTCGGGGTGTTTCTCTGGTGTCATAGGAGCCAAAATAATTTTTTGACCATCCTTGGTGAACATGTGTATGTTTTTCCATCCACCGTGTGTCACATCTCGATCCGATTGCCATGGCCGCCTGAGTAACATGTGGCAGGCTTCCATGTCAACCACATCACAGAGGACCTCGTCCTTATAACTTTTACCAATGGAAAACGAGATAATGCATTGATGAGTTACCTTTGTCTCGTTCACCTTCTTGATCCAACCGATCGAGTAAGGGGTAGGGTGCTTCGTCATAGGCAGATGTAACTTATCCACCATAATCTTCGAGACAATATTTTCGCTACTCCCACTGTCTATAATCACATCACAGATTTTGCCTTGCACGGTGCACTTTGTGAGGAAGATATTATGTCGTTGTGGGTGCACTTTCTTCCTGGGAGCGTAAAGTAGTCGTCTCACTACCAGCGACTCCCCATGATCTTCAGTTAGCCAATTTACATCTTCTGTGTCCCCCTCTTCAGCCTGTTCCAATTCAGGGTTGTTTTCTGTTACTTCACCCTCCGCACCACCTTCGTTCGTAGTTAAGTGGGCTATAGGGCGTTGAGGGCAAGCATTCGACCAGTGACTTGGTTGGCCACAACGGAGACAATGGTCTGGCCTTGGCCGACCATATGGGTTGGGGATCCTGCTAGGACCCGCTGTAGTGGGAACTGCACATTGAGGTCTTGAGGGACTGCTTCCCCAGTCTCGGTTCGTGATCGTAGGAGGTTGAGGACGCCCTCCTATAGGCTCCTTGCCTTTGGCCAACGTTGTATCTTGAGTGGGTCCGGTGATAGGATTCCATGTTGCCGGATAGGGTCGAGCAGGGGGCCGCGACAACTGTGTTTCTGCTCGGGTGACCAATTGGTTGGCCTCACTCAACGTCCAGACTAGATGCATTTGGACCCGATCTTGGATTGCAAATCGTAACCCACCAATGAATCGTGATACTTGCTGTGCCTATGATTCTGATAAATTATTCCGTGTAGCCAATCGCTGGAATTCTTCAAGATATTCGGCTACGGTTCGATTTCCCTGACAGCAATTTTGATATTGTTGGAACAAAATTTGTTCATAGTCGCTAGGGAGGAATCGAGCTCTAAGAAGCTATCTCATCCGAGGCCATGTTCGGATGGGTGTCTTATTCTGACGGGTGCGAGAAACTTGTAGATTTTCCCACTATGCTGAAGCACCAGATTTAAATTTATATGCAATTAATTTTACCTTCTTGTTGTCCGACACTTCCATATAGTCGAAGTATCGTTCGACCTCTGCCAGCCAATCGAGGAACTCTTTTATTCGAAGTAGGCCATTAAAGCTGGGAAGATCAGCTTTGCCCCGATAGTCTCGTTCTGCTCGTTCCACACACTCATTCCCTAGCGCAGGTCGTCGTACCAGGTTGTCTTCGACCTCGTCATCGCTTGGTTCTGATTCGTCTGGTATAGCCCAACGATTATCCATCTAGGGTGCTCTACGGACTACAGGATTGTCCTGTATAGCAACTGTTGGTGGTTATTGGTCACCTTGGGCTTGAAGCGGAGCTAGCGACGCTGCAATTTAGTCGAGGGTCGCCTATATACCTTGCAGGATCAACCGGTTCTCCCGTTGCGCTGCTTCAAAAGCTGTCGCCGTTAGATAGTCCCTTAGAGCATCGTCCTTAGGATAATGATCCAACTCTTCATTAGAGGTCATCGTCCTGAGGAAGAAACCTCTCTCTGATACCAATGACACAAGGAGGATGTGGTAGGTCGATCACCGTCTCCCTAACCGATTGTTTCTCGAATCCACGAGAAGAAATAAAAGATAAAAAGAGGAAATAAATTCTGAATAATTGCTTTATTGATGATTCAATGAATAATAACGTAATTACAATGCATATAAATAGGAAACTAAACCCTAGGTAAAGTATCAAACTCCAACTCGAACTCAAATTCCTAGAAAACGCGACTTACTATAAATAGTAAACTTACTATTTATAGAAGTCGCTCAATCCTACTAGAACTCTTGGTTTCTGCCAAAAATAGAAAGTTATCAAACGGCGTCAACCAAGTTGTTCTACTAAATATTCTAATCACTTTTCATGTTGGTCACTAACTTTAAAGCCCTACAGATCCAAAGTTATGATCGAATTAAAACTTATTATAAATAGTAAAATTGAAAATAAACTAGCCTAATGACCATTGATATGGTCGAATCTCATGATTCGAGCATGGGCAACCCAGCATAGCCGGGTTGGTTGGCTAAAGTAGGTCGAGCTACCCTAAATTGATATATTATATGTCCCGAAACTCATTCCGGATTGCTAGATACGGCCGGTTTAAGGTCCTGACAGTCCGAATCACTTTTGACTCCGATCGGTTTTTTTTTGATCCATCTGGGCCATGAAATAATCAGCGACCCATTCTACATCACTGTGGGAGTCGCTAGTATGGAAGATACAAAAGTTCCTTACTCGTCAAACAATATTGATACATGTGTGGCGCGCGGCTTCCCCAAGATTCTCCTGGAAATAGATTAAAAAATTTCGTTGACCTTTTCAATATGGAGGGAATTAGAAACTGGATTATGTGGTATTTGTGGGCAAAAGTCAAAGAATTCAGAAAAGTGGCGGAAATCAGGATCACTCACATCCTTCGAGAAGCCAACCAGGTGGCTGATGGTCTAGCGTGGCTTGGAAGTGCGCTCCAAGGGGAGCGATGCTTTAATTCAGTTTCAGACCTTCCAAGGCTGATTAGGGGCAATCTCCTTCTGGATAGGGTGGGGCTTGGCTCTATTAGGGAGACCCATAGAGTTTTATAAGTGGTTTGTCCTTATATATATATATAAAAAAAAAAGGCCTGACATCCAAAAAATATATGGAACATGGCCAATTTTTTTTTTTTTTTTTAATTTTTTTTACAGTCCCAGTTTATGATAGGTGAACGTGGTTGCTTCCCTTTCGTAGCCCACACCCGAATGTACATCTTTTCTCTATCAATATATTATAATTTAAAAAAAAAAAGCAATATTGATACATGTCATGATTGAAGACTCGAAGGCTGCGATATACCATCATTTCGGCTATCGGGCCATAGAAAGCCCTTAACAACGTCTAAAAAGCACCTTTTCATGCAAATCATGGGCCATAAACATTACTAACGAATTGGATCAACGAACCAATGAGCCCATTGATTAAACGGATGCAAATTAATGCATCAAGAACCATTACTGTCATTAATTACACTTTCGATTGTACTTTGGATGTACAAACTTGCAACTAACAAAGATCAGTACACACTAGGCACCGTGGGATCCACAGTGAAGTTTATGTGTCATCCAACCCGTTCATAACATCATAGATACATGAATGAAAGGAAAACAAAAATATCATATTTATCCAAAGTTCTTTAGCTCACCATTTAGTTATCAACGGTAGTGTGCAACTCACATTGTTTCTTATGGTGTGCTCCACTTCATCTATATATAACCTTCATTCTAGGGTTCATGTTTTATAATGATTTGGTAAAACGGATGGACGACGTGGATCAAACAGTTACATCACAATGGGCCACGCATAGAAGCGCAAATTTGGCCAGCCCACAAATTTTTTTTTTTTTGAAATTATAATTCATTTTCCATTAAATACACGAAGCATGATATACATTCAGACGGCCCGAAACACACAGCGAGCCGCCTATCATAAACTTACTGAGCAACCCAAAACGCCCAAACACCCATCACTTCTCAGAAATATAACCCAACCTTACTTTGTCTAGAAACGAGGATCCACGGGTGTCAGTTGGCAACTCCTCTACTGCTCGGAACACTCTATTTCTTTGTGAGTCGCTTCCAAGCCGAGCCAACCCATCTACCACTCCATTAACCTCTCTAGAAACTTAATGAATCCGGGCCTCCACCTGTCCCATACTGGCAGTAACCTAGGCCCACCAATACCAGAAGGCCCAGCTCATTGGACTCTTCTTAGTAACAACCAACACAACTGTCATGGAGTCACTCTCCAGCACTGTTTTGGAGTGGCTCGGAGCCACACGCATCGAGAGGCCTTCCTCTAGAGCTTTCATCTCCACTCAAACATTAGTCCCCAACCCGTACTTGCTGGAAAACGCAAACAAGAAAACCCCATTCGCGCTATGACAAACACCACCTCCTCCCGAAGGACCCAGGTTGCCCCTCAAGGACCCGTCAACATTCATCTTTACGTATCCCAATGCAGCAATCTCAAGCCCTTCCTTTTTGGTGAAGCTAGGACAATACTAAGCATTTGGAAATAATGCTAGATTAGACGACTAGAGGTGGGCAACCATCCGGGCCGAGCCGAGTTAGCCCTAGTTTGGTTTGGTTTGTTTTTGGACCACCGCAGTTTGTGGATCGGTTTGGTTTGGGTTTCGGGCCAACCCATGCGGCCCGAGTTTGGTTTGCTCCGAAAAAATCTGGTTCGAGCTTGGATCGGCTTGGTTGAAAATTTCGAACCGGGCCCGACCAAGTTCAAACAGGCAGTGGCTCTTATTTTCCTTATTCATTTAAATAGAAAATAATTTAAAAAATTAGAAAAAAAAAGTACAAACATATCTTACCATATGATGTTTAACATCCGAATAACTTCAAAATAGACATGTAAGAGTATTTTCCAAACAAAAGTACACAAGCATAATTTTACGAGTGCAAGGAAACAGTGTGCATTCATGTATATGTATTATGTATTATCTATGTCATCATGTATATGTATTATGTATTATCCATGTTATCCATCTGTTTTACATATCATTTTAGGACATGATCCCAAAATGGAATCATATCCAAAGCTCAAGTGGATCACACCATAGGAAACAGTGTGCTTACAATCCACGAGCCGAATCAAAGTGAGCTGAATCAAATCGAGCTTTGAGCCGAGCCAAGCCAGAACTGCCCTAGTTTGAGTTTGGTTTGGTTTTTCAAACGAGCTTGACTCGGAGGCTTGGTTTGGTTTGAACTTCCATTTGAACCAATCCAAACCGAGCTTTTTCGAACCAATCTGAGCTGGGCTTTCAAGTTGGCTTGGTTTGTGCCCACCTCTATAGACGACATACTAACCTCTTTAGTCTGGAGGAAGGTTGGGGCTCACCGCTCTCATCCACCACTGAACTTTGTGGATCACGGCCTTGGGACTTTTGGCCTATTTTCAAACTTTTGAGCATTTTTTTTCCGGTCAAATCTCCTATAAAATCAAGCTTGAGCTTGGGTTTGAGAACTTAAAAATGCACATGGCCATCATCGTTACTATGCAGGCACTGTGATCAAAGCACAAGCATATTTTGGTCCAATGTTTATTTCAAAGGTGAAATCCAATTCAACAATTCTGCATGCTTTTCTTTTTGAGTTGACCCAGTCAAACAGCATTGACCGTTTAGTCGTTTTCTGTATGCCTTTGGTATGGCCTACTTAGTGGACAACTTCTTTTTTAAGTTGACCCAGTCTAATCGTGATGATTGGTTCACCAGCATTAATTGATGGAAGGTACCGAAATGTATTCATTTTTTGGAAGATCAGAACCGTCCATTCTTGGATGATTATAACCGTCCATCTTGGTGGCATTCATTTTGTTGGCTCCACTCTGAATGATTCACCGTACAGAAGTCACATTCAGGTTGTTGTATCTGTCTGATTCAAATGGATGGTTAGGATTTTTCATGAGCATTTTGTACCATTGGCCATCCATATTACAACGACCGGATGGAAAGTTGGGATCCGCGGAACTAGGCTGTATTGCATGATACATGGCCTGCATATTTGGATAGCTTATACGGATTTTCAATTCTGAAAAGCGGGCCATGGTTGGGTAATCTAGATCATTCATCTGTTTATTCCACCATGGATGGGCTAAAGTCGAGTCTCCTTGATCAGACTACCGTTGCCACTCAATTTGTGGCCTAACGTAGGCAAGATTCTCAGCGAGCGCGGATCGTCTGTGTTGTGTTGAAGGCACAGAAAATTTGAAATCAATTTGCATTCGGAGTTACTGAGCAGACTCTGTTGGGTCCACCGTGAATGTATATGGTTTATCCATGCCATCTATCCATTTTTCCAGCTCATTTTAGGGGTTGAATCTAAAATTGAAGCATGTCCAAAGATCAATTTGAATTTATAGAAGAAAAAGGCGGGAATAATGATTTCCACCGTTGAAACCTTAATAGGGCCCATAGTGATGTTTAATTGTCATCTAACCTGTTCATAAGATCACACCGACATGGATGAAGGGAAAACACAAATATTAGCTTAATATAAAACTTCTGTGTACCTCAAGAATTTTTCAATGGTAGACGTTGAATTCACCTTTTTTCCTATGGTGTGATCCACTTGAAATTTGGATATGCTTTAATTTTGGGCTCAAGGTCTACAATTATCTGTTAAATTCGATGGACGGAGTGAATAAAATATATAAATCACAATGGGCCCATAGAGTTTAGTCAGTAGGGTACTGAGTTATTCAGTACACAAACTGCTTCCAGGAAATTTCAGTGCCGTCCCTTCTCATTGGCATTTCCGATGACTGCATCTCACAAAATACATGGAATTTCTCCCCAAATAGACTGCGTGCTACCCTACACGGCTTTTAACATGAATAACTTTTCTAGGTCCCAACATTACTTTTTTGTTAGATCCACACAATCCATCAATTTTTACAGATAATAATTCTAGAGAATGTTACAAAAAATGGGGTGCATCCATATCTCAAGTGGACCACAGCACATAAAGCAGTGGGGATTGAACAAACTACCGTTGGAGCCTTCTTAGGAGCATCCAGGAGGCATATTTTGCATCTAACCTGTTCATAAGGTCACACATACCTGGATGAAGGTAAAACAAAAATATCAGCCTGATCAGTCCCTTTTGTGGCCACAAGAAATTCTCAACGGTAGCATCAATTCCTATGGTATGATCCACTTTAGCTTTTGATTTTCCTTATTTTTGCACTTGTATCATAGAATGATCTGAAAAAATTAGATGGATGGTGTGGATCTAAGAAATAAATCATCATGGGGCCCACGTAAATTTTACACATCAAGAAATTCCGTTTCTGCGGGAGAGGGAACATGTGGAACTTCAGTGGGCATCATGATGTATCTAATCGATTCACACTGTCCATCAATTTATCCATACCTTTTTAGGGCATGAGACAAAAAAAAACAAGGCAGATCTAAGTGAGCCACACTATAGAAAACAATGGGAATTGTATGCTTATTATTGAAAACCTCTTGGGCAATATAAGGCTCTGATTAATCTAATATTTGTCCTTTCCCTTCGTCTAAGTCTGTGTGACCTTATGAAGAGGTTAGATGTAGAGGTGGGCAACGATTCGGGCCGAGCCGAGTTAGCCCTAGTTTGGTTTGGTTTGTTTCTGGACCACTGCAGTTTGTGGATCGGTTTGGTTTGGGTTTCTGGCCGACCCATGCGGCCCGAGTTTGGTTTGCTCCAGAAAAATCTGGTTTGAGCCGGGATCGGCTTGGTTGAAAATTTCGAACCGGGCCGGCCGAGTTCAAATAGATGGTGGCTCTTTTTTTCCTTATTCACTTAAATAGAAAAGAATTTAAAAAGTTAGAAAAATAAAAGTTCAAACATATCTTACTATATGATGTTTAACATCCTCCAAAAGAATGCACCTTCAAAATAGACATGTAAGAGTATTTTCCAAACAAAAGTACCCAAGCATAATTTTACAAGTGCAAGGAAACAGTGTGCATTGACATATTATCCATGTCATCATGTATATGTATGATGTATTATCCATGTCATCATGTATATGTATTATGTACATCTGTTTTACATATCATTTTAGGACATGATCCCAAAATGGAATCATCTCCAAAGCTCAAGTGGATCACACCACAGGAAACAGTGTGCTTATAATCTACGAGCCGAATCAAACCGAGCTAAATCAAATCGAGCTTCGAGCCGAGCCGAGCCGAGCCGGAACTACCCTAGTTTGAGTTTGGTTTGTTTCTTCAAACGAGCCTGACTCGGAGACTTGGTTTGGTTTGAACTTCCATTCAAACCAATCCAAGCCGAGCTTTTTCAAACCAATCCGAGCCGAGCTTTCGAGCTAGCTTGGTTTGTGCCCACCTCTAGTTAGATGGCAAACAATCTCAATGGATTTAGGAAGCTTTCAACTGTAGTCATTCAATCCCGACTGCTTTATGTGGCATGGTCATTTGAGCTTTGGATGTGCTTCATCTATGTCCTCATGCCCTAAAATGATCCGTAAAAATTGATGGAAATGTCATGGTGGGGTTAGAGAAGTTCCTCACCGTAAATGTGGAGAAGTCTGGTACACAATCTATCGAGGAAAGAAAAGTGTTGTCACCTGGTGTCGCCCTTGATTTTTTGCCTTCCTCCCTCCCCCCCCCCCCCCCCCCCCCCCCCCCCCCCCCTCTCTCTCTCTCTTATTTATATCTCAACTACACGATATATCAATATCAATACCCCCCACACATTCTCTCAACCACACGATAGATCAATAACAATACCTCCGGCACATTCTCTCATCTACATTACTTGTGTTTCTATGACCATGCATCATTCACAGCCCCTACAAAGCTTCTACATCTTCCTCTTCTTCTTTACCTACGCCGCTCTTCCTTCCCTCTCTTCCTCCATTCAAAGCTTGAGCCATGGATCATCGCTCTCTGTCGAGAGACCCAATGATATTCTCGTTTCACCAGATGGCACCTTCTCTGCCGGATTCCACAGGATCGGTGACAATGCTTATTTCTTCGCAATATGGTTCAACCAATCAACCCATTTCACCCCCGTTTGGATGGCGAATCGTGACTACCCAGTTAATGGAAGACGGTCCACTCTTTCCCTACGGCGAGATGGAAATCTCATCTTGACAGACGGCAAGCGGTCCACCATTTGGACCACAAACACTACGTCGAATTCATCAGTGCAATTACGCCTCGAGAACACAGGAAGTCTCATCCTCCAAAAATCTGAAGAAAATGTTACGCTCTGGCAAAGCTTTGATTTCCCGACGGATACCCTCCTTCCACAACAACCACTCACAAAGAACTCGAAGCTTATTTCGTCTAGAAGCCGAACTAATTACTCTTCTGGTTTTTACTCTCTGTACTTCGATAATGACAACCTTATACGCCTACTATATATACAATGGTCCCTCTATATCGAGCGTGTATTGGCCAGACCCTGGGCGTGTTAGCTGGGATGTTGGACGAACGACCTACAACAATAGTAGAATTGCTATCTTCGATCCTGTTGGTCAATTGCATTCTTCTGATGACTTCAAATTCATTAGTTCGGATTTTGGGTTGGGACCCAAAAGAAGGCTAACCATGGATTCTGATGGGAATGTTCGGCTCTACAGCTTAAATGAGAAGAACGGGACTTGGGCAGTTTCATGGCAAGCCATCCAAAGATCATGCACCATCCACGGCCTATGTGGGCCCAACGGGGTCTGTATCCATGCACCTGAAAGGAGATGCACATGTCTGCCTGGGTTCAAGGTGAAAGACCCCACCGACTGGTCGCAGGGTTGTGAGCCGACCTTTAATATCTCCTGCAATACTAACGCTTCATCATTTGTCAGTATCCCTAATGTCGATTACTATGGCTATGATTTCAACTACACTGAGAAAATAACGCTGGAAGCTTGCAAGAACATATGCTTGCAGTTGTGTTCTTGTAAAGCTTTCATGTACCACATGGATGGACTGGGACGGTGTTACCCGAAGACATTGTTGCTCAATGGCTACCGGGAATTGTCTTTCTCGGGGACCATGTATGTCAAAGTGCCGATAAACAGGACCATCCCAAAAGAAAACTTCACAGATGGAATCAAACTGATCTGTTCACCGAAGGCTCCCGTCGAATTGCCCAGGACATACCAAACAAAGCAAGAGAACACCTCCATTAGATACATCTTGTTTTTGCTTTTGCACTTGGTGGAGCTGAGCTAGTCTTCATACTCACCGGATTGTGGTACATGTTCATAAATAACAAAAACATTGCCTCAAATGCCATTGAACAAGGGTACCTCTTCGCTGCGACTGGATTCAAGAAATTCAGCTATGCTGAGCTAAAAAAGGCCACGAGGAATTTCAGTGACGAAATCGGAAGAGGGGGAGCAGGAGTCGTATACAAAGGAGTGTTGTCGGATCAACGGGTCGTGGCCATCAAGCGGCTGGAAGGGATCAATCAAGGGGAAGCGGAATTTCTCGCCGAGGTGAGCACTATCGGGCGGATCAATCACATGAACTTGATACAGATGTGGGGTTTTTGCGCAGAAGGGAAACACAGGCTTTTGGTGTATGAATACATGGAGCATGGATCCGTAGCTGAGAATCTCATCTCCAATTCTCTTGATTGGGAGAAGCGGTTCGAAATCGCCATAGGGACCGCAAAGGGCCTGGCTTATCTGCATGAGGAGTGCCTTGAGTGGGTCCTACATTGTGATGTAAAGCCGCAGAACATACTATTGGATGGTGACTACAAGCCGAAGGTCGCTGATTTCGGCTTGTCTAAGCTGTTGGATCGACGCGGGCTTGATAGATCGAGCTTCTCAAGGGTCAGAGGAACCAGAGGCTACATGGCTCCGGAATGGATCATGAATCTTCCGATCACGTCGAAGGTGGATGTGTACAGCTATGGGATTTTGTGTTGGAGATGGTGACTGGAAAGACGCCGACCGGATTCCATGTCCTCAATGAAGGAGGGGAAGGAGAAGGACGGTTGGTACCATGGGTGAGGGATGTCATGAATGGTGGGACCACTTCCAAGCAAAGTAGGATTGAAGAAATCATGGACCCGAGGATTGACAGTAGGTATGATTTGGTTAAGATGGATCTTCTTGTTAAAGTGGCTTTGCAATGTGTGGAGGAGGAAGGAGATGCGAGGCCCACCATGAGCCAAGTTGCTGGGATGCTCCTTGGTCATGGAAATAACCATGAGGAATGTGAAGGGTACTCCTCACACGAGTTTCCCTAGAACCTTGCTTTCTTGCGCACGTGCCAAAGTGGTGCACGTTGCAAAAGGTTGGCCATTCATCAGTAGGGCTCCAGTGTTTATGTACCTTGGACCAAACATGCTATTGATTGATAATCAATGTGGGCCACGCTTCTACATTTGGTGTCGACTGTGGAGTTCTAGGTAACTTCTCACCCATCAATTTCTCTCAATATGGACGTAATTAATGAATTTTTATCAACGATCCAAGTGGGCCACATTAGACTAGGTTTAATTTATATTGCTGTCTTTATGCTTTATGCTTTATGTTTAGTAGAAACTCTTGTAATTTATATGCATGCTGGACAAGCTTTTCCACGGTACATTGAATTCAATGAATCTCTCTTCCAAAAATTATCTTAAAAGTTGTTCAACTGCGAGAAAAATTTATTCAAGCCCATCTGAAAGCTATTCGAATACTTGTATGGTGCTCGTGTGCATTTCATCTAATTCGTGCATCAAATAAGACCCACCATGACAATGGGTGTCATGAAAATAAGGTCTATCATGTCATCACATAGGCCACACCATTGAAAATAAATAGGCAATGACTCAAAAATAGAGCTGTACACGAGTCAAGTTAAATCGAGCATCACCCTCCTTGGTGCTCGATTCGAACCCACCTACCCCTGCTCGTTACTCGGCTCTACTCGACTGAGTCGAGCAGGCCCCTGATCAGTCAGTAGTTTGAGCGAGTTTGAGTTCGAATCAATTTCGAGTTTTCGAACCAAGTTTGAGTTTGATTCTTTCGAGCTGAGTTTCGAGTTTGTGTTTTCAAGCAAAGTTTGTTGAGCTTACCGGCATCGACGAGCGAGCAGGCTAAGATCAGGGGGTGGCAAGCGTCGAGCAGATAGGGTGAGATTGGGGATGGCCAGCGTCGAGCGGGCAAGGTGAGATCAGGGGTGGCCGGCGTCGAGCGGGTAGGGTGAGATCAAAGGGTGGCCAGCGTCGAGCGGAGTAGGGTGAGAACAGGGGGTGACCGGCATCGAGCAGCGGGCAGGGCAAGTTGAGATCAGGCAAGGCAGGGCAGCTCAGCGAGTGGCTAGTGTGGAGTGGACAGGGAAGCAGGCGGTGACTAGCTAGCCATCGAGCTCAAAGAGAGAGGGAGGGTATGTTAGGGTTATGGTTTGAAAAAAGTGGGCCGCTCGGGCTGGTAAAAAACATAAGGGTAAAAATAAAATCATTTTAACTATATTATATATACTATGGCTTCGAGCTGATCGAGTCGAGCCGAATCAAGCATGGCCCTGCTTGAAGCTCGCTCAAAAGACATTTGAGCACCAGAAAATTGACTCAACTCTGCTCAAACTCACTTCTGATCTGAGCTGAGTCAAGCATTTTTCGAGCGAGTTGAGCGAGTTTTTCGAGTTTACTTGACTCGTGTGCAGCTCTACTAAAAAATAATAGGTAACCACCCATAACCTCCAAATTCACATGTTGGCCCGTATGATTGTAGGATGGACCTGATTTCAGGGATTCTTAGTTTCTAGGCAGGGAGACAGCTGTGTGCAAAATCAGATACCTCATAACCTTCCAATTAAGGAGGAATAGGCCAACAATCTACATTCAACGGGAAATGGGTTGTCAAAGATTGGGCGGCTAAGATCATCCAATTGAGAGATTTTGGGTGCATGGCTCATCCGCAATGCGGTCCGTCAGATTAATTGGATGAACCAAACTTGGGGCACATAACAAGTCGATGCACAAAAGGCGAGTTCCCTGTTCGATATATAGACTGGATTCAATCTGGTCGATGAAGGAGAGAGATGGACGGTTGATACCATGGTCAGGAATATGATGACTGGTCAGGTCACTTCCAAGAAACATGGGATTTATATAAGTCTATATGGTCTCTAAGGCTCTGATTCTCGGCATTTGTAAGGATCTTTTACTAAACATCAATGAAATTAAAGAGGATTTGAGATAGAACTGAGAGAGTCTCCTCTTCCTTTGCTCTGTGGGTGTTTGGTATTCCAGAACGCCGTTTATTTTGATATCAGAGCAAAGGTTTCATGAAAAATCATTGTTACAATTTAGTACTTGCAGAGTTTTCCCCCCAGAGAGACTCTGTAGCTACAAAGATGTAAATTAAAGCAAAAGTTGTGCATGAGGAAGATGAATGTAGCAGCACCTTTTGAAGCAGTAGTGTTGGAGCTGAACCATGGTGATTCGAACAGATCATAGTATACAAACCAGTTGAGTTGACCCGGGATTAGGCTGAGTCAACCCGGCCAGGTCACTGGATCAGGAGAACGAGGGATGAACCAGTCTCAGGCCTGGTTTTCCGAGCCAGCTTGTGACTCGGTGGATCCAGCCCCAGTCAAAATGGTTTGGGGGTTCGTTACTACGCACAAATTGGAGAGAGATCTAAAAGACATAACAGCCTGTTCACATCCGTTCCTTCGTTGGGTCAAATTGCCTCTTCACATCCGTTCCTTGTTTGGCTCAAATTCCCCACCTTTTTTTCTATTGCTTTTTATCTTTTCCAATTGAGGAGAAGGAGAAGGATAATATTTTGGGGTTTTCGCCGGCAAAATTTCTAAGAAATATCTATTTTACTAAATAATGCCTCCATGAATGGAAATTACCTCGAGGTGTTTCTAGAGGTTGAAATTACAAAAATGCCCTCATATATATATTTTTTTATTTCTTTCCTTATAACTGAGTGGAACTGTTTTTTTTAATGGGTTAGCTCACACAGCCCAATATTGTTACTACACCCACCCACCCTTGTTAATCTCATCACAATGTTAGCCACTCCTACTGTGGGAGTTGATACCATGACCTCAGTGTTGAAATGACGCTATCTTCACTCAGCCTCCCACTTGAGCAATGGACCTGGGTGTAGAAAGCAGTGAAACTCAAGACGTGCGAGCACCTGTGGCATGTGTATAGCATTCAACCTGATAAACGCATGCACCGTGCTGTGATGATAACATGATGAAAGCATGAGAAGTCGATCAAATAATCAGATGGGCTACGATTGATTTTTATGGATTGGCACAACTTATCATTGGATCCGCCATTTTTTTGTTCTTCCCTCTTGGAAAGCACTGGGAATATGGTTGCGGCACTATTTAATGCAACTTTACAGCAAAGGCCTCAAAATTCTTTTTTCTTTTAGATATTTTTCTGATTTTTTTTTTTTATAAGAAGAAAACATCATTTTTAATTAGTTTTGTATTTATTTTTTGTGTTTTTATTTTATTTTATAATAAAACTATAAAATTCATTTTTTTAACTAATTAATTGACCCACTGAATCGAGGGTCGACCCATACCCAGTGACCGAGTCTCAAGCCAAGTCCTTGTTGGGAAACATCAGAACAGATCGTGATTATGCCTTGTAAATGAGGGTGCGAACGTTCAATGAGGAAATAATAATAATAATAAATAAAAAACACTAAGTGTAGAGAAACGAGTTATTCAAAGCTCACCCATGTAGACTGCTTTTATACATTCTACTGCATGCACTAGCACAAGCATAGGTGTTAGATCTAAGCCATGCATCAGGTAGGTTTTACTAGTAGAGCAGTGTGTCAATCAGTGCTATCCATCTACCAGACATTTGGTCACTTTAATTGTTTTAACTATTGGTTGGGATGTTTCTAACCATCCATGTCAAACTACTAAAGTCCTCCAATCAGACGCTAGATTCACCGAGGCAGTGTGGTTATTCTGTTATGTCCCATCCATGGTGGAGCACACCAGATAAACGGTACATACCCTCTTATGTGGGCCAAGTGTGTGGAGGTAGACCGTTTAATAACCAACTCCCATAGATCGTGATAGGGACCCGAAGGTTTTTCCAACAAACAGCACTTTGGTATTGATATGTGGACTTGAACCACGCTGAAGGTCTGAATAAAGAATGACTATGGTCTTGAAAATGTTAAGAAAATGCACGAGGCAAGCGTAGTTGAGATTGATTCAATGTATAATACATATCTAGTAGGGACCACTGGCCCTTTG
This sequence comes from Liriodendron chinense, assembly GCA_003013855.2. Taxonomy (NCBI): domain Eukaryota; kingdom Viridiplantae; phylum Streptophyta; class Magnoliopsida; order Magnoliales; family Magnoliaceae; genus Liriodendron; species Liriodendron chinense. Next base: position 149,522 of record PVNU02003543.1, on the reverse strand, counting down.
AATCAGACAATTTCAGCCGTTAATCGAAAGATTCCAAGTTCATTAGGAATCAGTATCTTTTAGGTGACTGAAATATTTATTAAAGAGTAATGCTAAGTTTTGGAGCTAGAAAATGGATCACGAGGATATTTTCCTGAAAATGGTGTTTTGTTGCTCTGGGGTTCTGAGTAATAGAAACATTCATAAACAATCACAAGCATTCACAAAGGGTACACAAGAAGAGATATCGCAAGGCGAATTTTATTCCAGAGATCCTGAGATCTTTTACATTCCAGGCCGTGATCTGGCACGAGCCCTTAATTACATCGAATGATCGATGACCCTTGATTAAAAGGCAAAAGACTAGTCAGCGGGGACTATGGTCTTAGATTTTGTGGTCGTAGAGACCTGTCTTTGTTTTGTTATTGACTGAACCATCTTTGTATTAGCCAGATGTCTATGTCCCATATTTTGGCCGGAGATCCGGGCTGAGACTATCAGGGTTTATGACTGAGAATGACAACTTTGGGCCCGCGCCTGTCAATTTAAGGACAGGTGACCTCGGGAAGTCCATTCTACACTTGTGTGTACCTGCGTAGCCCAACCGACGGATACCGTTTGAATGGGTAGGGCATCGACTGTTGTGTTGTGGCAGTTCATAGCAATTGGTTTGTAGAGAATTGAAATTCTTTGGCGTGGTTTATCGTAATAACCATGGCCCCATTTGTCTAGCTCTCTACCCAAATCTGGTCACATCTTTACAGTAGATATAAATGATTGACATACTTGCATAGTTCTGGATGCTGGCGGCTCCTTTCCGAGAAGTCACTTTGTTCATCGCGTCGAATCAGGTCGAACCTCGAGGATGCGTGATTTTTCTCATTTAGAATTTTCAGAATTACCATTTGACCGTTCCGTTGCGTCCAGAACGCTTGAAATACCCAAAATAGGCTCCAACGGAACTTGAAATCACTTAAAATTGAGTCCGGTGCACCTGTAAACATGTTCTGCAATCGGCTGATTTTTTGAGTGCATGGGACTTATTTTACGGGTGCGTGGGGTCCAACGCACATTAAATTAAAGTACCGGATTTCTAATGAATTTATGGGTGCGTGGGAGCATTTTTAGGGTGCATGGGATCGAAAATGCAAATCTGAATTTCGTCGAATTTACGGATGTGTGGGACTCGAATTTATGGACGCGTGGGCCATTTTTCGGGTGCGTGGGAGTCCGATGCACTTGTGTGATTTATGTCGAATTTATGGATGCGTGGGACCGAATTTATGGACACGTGGGCCATTTTCGGGTGCGTGGGACCATTTTATGGATGCGTGGCCACACTTATGATTTTTAGGATTCAGACCTGCGGTGGAGAATATCGATGATCGGAAAAGGTATTCTGGCGACCGGGAGGGGTTTCCGGTGATCGAAAAAGTATTTCGGTGAGGGTTTTCGGTGATCGGAAAAGTATTTCGGTGAGGGTTTCCGACGGGGATTTCGGATTCCCAGAGGGCGGCAGCTCTCTCTCTTTCTCTGAATCGTTCAAATGAATTGTTGGAAGGGGTATTTATAGCCGAAGACGCCGGATTTTTGCCAATGAGAGGCTGCCACGTGCCACGCACCCCTAAAATACACTCCACGCACCTTTAAATTGGCGTGCGGCGGCCCGACGCACCCAGAAATGATTTCAAAAAAATATCTGATTTTTTGGGTGCGTGGGACTTATTTTACGGGTGCGTGGGACTTAATGCACCTTAAAATTAAGTGCCTGATTTTTAGTTAATTTAATGGATGCGTAGGGCATTTTTCGGGTGCGTGGAACTTCGAAATGCCTCTAAGATGAAAGATATCAAATGAGTCGAATTTAAGGGTGCGTGGGGCACCAAAATACCTTTGAATGAGAATCCTGAAATCTGGTGAATTTAAGGGTACGTGGACCCATTTTTGGGGTGCGTGGGACTTCACGCAACCCTTAAATCAATTTCTGTATTTGTTGATTTTTCGGGCGCGTGGGGTACCCGCATTTATGGGTGCGTGGAGACGTAAATAGGAACTCCACCGTTTGGGTTTTGGATTTTGGGGGGTTTGTGGGGCCCGTTTAATCGTGAGATCGCATGTACTGTTCATAATAAAGGATAATGAAGTTATGGGTCTGATTTCGGATGGTTCTGATCATGGTGATCGGCGGGGCCCGCCGGAGATTTCAGCCAAAATTGGCTTAGTAAGGGAATTTTGTAAATCTCCATTTTACGTGCATTGGAAGGCGTTTCGAGTGATCCTTTTGGAGGTATGTGTCTATTTTGCTTATTTTAAGGGCCCCTACCTTTTGAGACCCCAACACTAAGTTATGTTGCTCTGAAGAAAAAAAAAATAAAAAAAATGCTCTAATCAATTGATCTGAAGTGTCTATTTAGTCCAAAAATGTATTTGCTTCTATAATTTTTCTAAATCCCTAAAATATTCTAAAATCTCGTAAAATAGAGACTAGTGCAGTGGAAAATGATACCTAATCCTTCCCCTCTCCATCACCAATGACCTTATCTAGTGTTTACAGTTACATACTATCACATGAGTCATTTAGATTAAGAAATCTTCCATTCAGCATGTAATTCTATGATTTTAAACAAACATCTGACCGGTTGACTGCGTAACCAAGCTTGTTCTACAAGCTCCAAAATTTTTTGCACTGCGTAACTCTTGCGCAAATCTGGAACTTTCGAGGACGATGGAGCTTGTAATCTATAAAAGGGCACCTAGTGCGTTGTCTAAAGGCTTCCTAGAAGAGATTAGAAGTCGTGGGAAGTGAAGGAGAGCATCGTGGAGCGTCCGCAACTCCGCTGACTCCGGATTTTTCTAGTTTTTCATGCTTTTATTTAGTTTTTCATTATTTTTTAGTTGAAGCATGATAATGCTTAGCTAAAATCTCTTAGCTAAGGCTAAGAGGTGAAGCTTGTGAGTAGTCATCATGTTGAATTCGTTTAGATTCAAGTACTTTAAGTTTGGATCTTAAGTTCTAGTTTGAATAAAAGTTGGTATTTTTGGGTGTTTTATGAGAATTCATGTGCTTCGGACATGGGTTCCTTTTAATTCTCTGAGATTATCATGTTTGGTTTGATTAGATTCGAATTGTAGTAATCCCCGAGCATACCATAGTCCATTGGCATGGTTGTTACTTTGAAGGTTACATATTTGAATTCTATATGCTTCATTAAGACTAAAATCTTATTCTTCAACTTAAGTGGGGATGGTTTGTGTTTGAATGTTAAATCTTCCAATTAGAAGAGAGATAGAACTTCAATTCTAGTTGTGTTATGCTTGGATGAATGAATTCACATGGGGCTACTACAAGTGAATGCTTGAGGTCTTGGTTCCGTTTAATTACAGATTTTTACTAAATTATTGTTTTCAGTTAGTTTATGAACTTAAACTTCTTAATTACTTGAATTTGAAGTTGTTAGAATAATTTAAATTGGTTTACCTAATTCCCTGTAGATCGACCTCGGTCTTACTGAGTTATTACTACATCACAAGCCTTGCACTTGAAGCGAGCGAACAAGCTTTTTGCGCCGTTGCCGGGGAATCTAGGTTAAATGGTTCTAAATTGTTTTAGTAGCTATAGAAGTAAAAGTAGTTAGGGTTTACTATTTTCTTAAGACTAGTTTTCCTGAATTTTAGAACTAACAAGGTTTGTTTTGTTTTGTAGGAAGTTCTAGTAGTTTAAGCGAATCGGGTACTATCCTTCCAACTTGAACTATCTCAAATTTCAGTTTTTAGAATTTTAGTTTTATTTTCAGATTTCTGTTTTAGGTCTTAGGATTAGTTTAGATCATTGCTTGTGTGGTTTATGTCTTGTTGGGAACGAAACCACAACAATCTCTCCAAACCGAAGGTGGTTTAGTTGGACCACTCTTTGTTCATAAACGAGTCCGAAATTATGCAGAACATCCTGAAAGTTCGGGAAGTATGGATCACACTCCATTAGGGAATCCCCCCCATCCTACTCCAACAACAAACGCTAATCAAGAAGGAGTAGGAGAGAATAAAGTGCACAATGCTCCTCCAATGAGATCTTTACGTGACTATTTACAACCGGCTCGTACGACTACACCTTCATGCGCGATTCTCCAACCACTGTAGAAATATTGATATAAAACCAGGTGTAATTCAACTCTTACCCAAGTTCTATGGGCTAAACTCAAAGAGCCCATACTTACACTTAAAAGAATTTGAAGAAGTTGTGGCTACTTTGCAATATGCTAATGTATCAGAAGATGCCATCAAACGTAAACTTTTACCCTTTTCATTAAAAGAAAGGCCAAGGGTTGGCTATATTCTCTTAGATCGCATTCAATAGGGACATGGAATAAGATGACTCAGGAGTTATTGAAAAGTTCTTCCCGGCTTATAAAACAAATACCCTTCGAAGAGCTATAATGAACTTTTCAGTTAAAGAGATTGAGTCATTGTTTCAAAGTTGGGAAAGGTTTAAGGACCTCCTACTTACTTGTCCACATTATGGCTATGAAAGTTGGCGAATTATAAATTTCTTCAATGATGGATTAAGTTCCAACATGCGCTAATTCGTAGAGATGATGTGCAACAGTGGGTTCATGAGTAAAAATCTAAATGAAGCTTGGAGTTACTTGGACATGTTGGCTGAGAATGCCTAATCTTGGGATAGTTCAGACAAATCTTGTAACCTCAAGCCTCCTCAATAAAAGGCCAAGAGAGGCATCTACATCCTTGAAGAGGAAGATGATGTTAATGCTAGGCTAGCTAGCCTCACAATAAAATTCAAAGCCATAGAACTTAGCAAGAGTGGAGTTACAAAGCCCACTGAAGCTATTGAAAACATAGGTGAAATTTGTGCTGCTAATGTGCACTCTATGCAAGATTGTCCTATAATTCATGCGTTTCAAGAGGTGTTACAAGAGCAAGTGAATGCCGCATATGGCTATCAACGGCCTTTCAATGGACCAGTAGGTAACACGTATAACTCTACTTGGAAGAACCATCCTAATTTCGGTTGGAGAAATAACCCTATGGGCAATCCTACCAACCCTCAAGGAGAGCTACCAATGTAAAACATGGCCCCACCTCAATTCTTAATGGAGGATACCTTAAAGGTGTTCATGCAAGGGCAAACACAAATCAATCAATCAAATTAGCAAATGTTCCAAGAGCCTAAAGAGTTTCGGTTGACGAAATTAAGGGATGCTTGAATGCTAGGGAATGGACCTTTCTGGCCCAACCTCAGCCTAATCCTAAACAAGCACACGAAATAAGCATCCCTAATCTTTCCAACCCACATGTGGCGTAAGCCAAATCCGTCACCACTCTTAGAAGTGGTAAACAAATTGACAAATCTATTCCGGTGAAGGCTGACAAGCCTAATGATCCAGTAAATTCTAAGAATGAGGATGGATCTAAATGAGCCCCACAAGAAACAGAACGCGTTTATAAGCCCGTAGCACCATTCCCTTTGGGATTGGTTGCTCCAAAATCTCTCCCAAACTCTCATGATATTTTAGAGATTTTCCGACAAGTCAATATCAACATTCCATTGCTTGACATCATTAAATAAATCCCTTCCTATGCCAAGTTTTTAAAAGACTTATGCATAACTAAACCCAAATACAATGTACAGTAAAAAGCATTTTTGAATGAGCAAGTGAGTGCCATTCTCACCCAAAAGACCCCAACCCCCCCCCCCCCCCCCCCCCCCAAAAAAAAAAAAAAAAAAAAAAACTTGGGGGCGAGCGTAAATTTGATCCCGTACTCGATATATGAGCAATTGGGTCTTGGCGAATTAAAACCCACTAAAACCACGTTGCAACTAGCTGATAGATCCATCCGTGTACTGAGAGGGATAGTTGAAGATGTATTGGTTCAAGTTGACAAATTCTACTACCCGATGAATTTTATCGTCTTGGACACGCAATCAGTTATGGATGGTAGCACTCAAATACCAGTAATTATAGGCCGTATGTTCCTTGCTACATCAAACACAATAATAAATTACCGGAATGGGGTGATGCAATTGTCTTTTGGGAACATGACATTGGAAGTGAATGTGTTTTACTTGGGCAAAAGGCATAGGGATGACGATGATGAGCTCTTCGAGGCAAACATGCTCGAATCCTTTGAAGAAGAGGATGCTCCTCCAACTTGAGCCACTAGAGAATTTAGAGACATGCTTGGCACATTTTGAAGATTTCAAAGACCCGATCAATAGTAAAATTGTGCAAGCATTGAGTAGCGAGAAATTAATAATTGATACTAGCCGGTAAAGGCCTCATTTTGAAAGATTGCCACCAACCATATCAAAGCTTCTACCGTCTAATATCAAACCGTCGAAGCTTGACCTTAAACCTTTGCCATCTGAGCTTAAATATGTATATTTGGGTCAAGAGGAAACATTCCCGATTGTTATTGCCTCTCACCTAGAGAAAGACCAAGAGCACAAGTTGATTGAGCTAGTAAAAGAACATAGAGGAGCCACAGGTTAGACAATAGCAGACCTCAAAGGGATATAATCTTCGATTTGTACTCATGTAGACACCCCACCTTCGGCTACAATGTTGGTAGAGATAGCTGAATGAATGGAGATCCATACCCCCAAATCCTATGTCCAAACCTAGCCAAACTAACCCTTGTAAGCCCCAATCCATAGCCCAGCTTAAGCCTGAACCCAGTCGACTCACCCCTAAACATCAGCCTGAAAAACCACCCATAAGAAAAACCGGTCAAAAAATGACAAAAATATCAAACTTGGTGAGTCAACCCGCTAAGTCAAATCACCCAGTCAACTCATTGAGTCAGTCCAACCCCTGCACCCAGTCAACTCACCGTGTCAATTCATCTTTCAAACCCAGTCAACTCACCTGGTTCCGAGCCACAGCTTCGGAGTAGGTCCCAACCTCGAACCTTGGGCTTTCCTGCTTCAGGTTTGAGGGTCGTATGCTCCGAAGCTGGAGCAGTGAGGCCGTATGGGCGGCACCTTGAGGGCCGACCAAGCATAATTACCGAAGCTGCCATCCTTCACAGCTATAAATACCCCCACCCTTTCTCATTCACAGCATCCACTTCCCATCTTTCAGCCCGAGAGCTCTGAGTCCATCTCCACCCCCCTTTAGTCCATTCCTCCACCAAGGAGAGCCTGAGTGAGAAGAGCCTGGCCCTGGTCCAACCCAGCCTAACCCTGGTCCAAGTCTCCCCAGCTATAAAAGTCCTGATCTAGCCACTCAAAGCAAACCCTTGCGACACCTCCATCCATCTAGCTACTCTTTATTAGCATCATTGTTTGCTTACCTCAAGTGTAAGGCTGTGATGTAGTAATAATTCTCGGTAAGACCAAGGTCGATCCACAGGGAAAGAGGTAAACAATTCTAACTACTCTAATAACTAGAATCTAAGAAGTTTAGGAAAATAGTTTTTCACATAAAATAGAAAAATCTGAAAATAAGAAGAATTAGAGTATTAAGGATCCACTTGTAGTGGTCCAATGCCAATTCATTCATCCAAGCACAACACAATTAGAATCAAAGTCCTATCTCTCATCTAATTGGAGGATATAACATTCAAGTACAAACAATCCCACTTAAATATGGAAATCAGATTTCTAGTTCTAATGAAGCACATAGAACTTGAACTTGTAGCCTTCGGAGTAACAGCCATGCCAAGAGACTATGGCATGCTTAAGGGTTAGTACAATTCGAATTCAAACAACCTAATCATGGTAATCTCAGAGAATTGCAAGGAACTGATGTCCAGAGCACACAAACTCTCACAAAACTTCTAAAAAACCAAACTTTATTCAAACTAGAACTTGAAAATACATAATTAAAGTAAAGGGTACTTGAACGAATGAATTAAAGCATTGAAATAAACTACAAACTTCACCTCTTAGCTCTAGCTAAGAGGTTAATGTTGAGCTCTTAATTGTGCATATTCTAACCCCAATTCATCACTCATTATGCTCGGTTTACATGTTTAAAGGACTATTCTAAGGCATGATTTGTGATTGTAGGAACAAGAGGGAGATTTCACAAATTGAAGAATAAATGGAGTCTTTTATGAGCGTTGAAGACCATTGGATCAAGCATGAAGGAAGATCAAAGAGAAGAAAGCAAGGAAAGAAGAGAAAAGAAGAAAGAAAGAAAGAAATAAAGGAGAAAAAGCAGCCAGACCGGTCAAGACCGGTCGGCCAACCATCTACCTTCCAAGAGAACAGAGTCCGACCGGTCTTGACCGGTCGGGCATAGCTGCTGGACTAAGGGATTCATAGGACCGACCGGTCAAGACCGGTCGGCCAGGCCAGTCCGACCGGTCCAGACCGGTCGGCCATGCGTAGCAAGCTATTTCTATTTTGGGATTCCGAAATTCTCTGTGTAATTGCGTAAGTTTACGCAAAATCTGGAACTTTCTTGCGTAAAGGACACCTCCAAGCTATAAAAGGACGTCTTCCCTTCATACCAATAGAGGCGAGAACGTGGGGATTGCTTAGGAGACGGATTCTACTTCGAATTTCTAGTTTTCTTCCTGTTTTAGTTATTTTTTATGTTTTTAGAGGCTTCTAGTTCAAGGATGTTAGAGATGAACTAAAACCTCTTAGCTAGGGCTAAGAGGTAAAGCTTTTGATTCGTTTTTGATGGATTGATGCAACCTAGGTTTCCTTTTTATGATTTAATTGATGAATTTTAGTTAATGTGAGTTTGAATCAAGTACTATTTTGATTTCTACTTTGATCTCTTGATGACTCCGGGCTCATGTGATTCTTAGTGGTCCTAACTTAGTATCTTAGTTTTTGAGCATTGTTTATATTTGCGTAGTGCATTGATCTACCATCGACTCCGGGCATGGTAGACGCTTTGATTGCCTTGTATGCAATGGCCTGATTTTCATGTGGGAATTCATTCAACTAAAGTTCTTATCTTTTGTTGTATAATCTGGAATAAGTTGTTTATTGATTGATTTTGATTTAATTAGAGTTCTAATCATGAGTTGTAATCAGGTCTAGTGACAGGATTTGGTGAAAGCTATGGTTATGAATCTCAACTAGATTGGAAAGAGGCTTGGCCTACACAATTGAGTGTGCCCAAGGCCTGAGCATGGTTGTGGGAATCAAATCAATGAATAAGCACTTATTTTGGATAATTGTTGATTTAACCGCCCTATATTCCAATCGGATAGAGATATGAATTCGATTCCAATTGAGTTGTGAGAGACCTAGTTGTGTTGATGCATTGAAACTTATTAAAAGTGGATCCTTGGCGCTCTAGTGCCTTTTTAGATTGAAATTACCTTAACCATTCACTATTTAAAACCAAATTGCTCTTTTCCAGTTTTAGTAATCGGATCTTAATCACTAGTTGTTTTAGACAAAATCTGAGAATACCCATTCATAAATCTCTGTGGGAACGATACTCGGTCTTTCCGAATTATTACTACTTCGCAACCCTACACTTGGGGAAGTGAACAGTTAACTAGAAGAAAGTATTAAAAACTGGAAACTAGAACTAGAAGAAGAAGAAACTAGTTGTAGGAGGCTAGAAGCCTCCTAGGTCTTGAGATCTCTTTGCTCCCCACGTTGCTATATGCCCTAAGAACGAGGTGGAGGTCTCCTTTTATAGCTTTCATACCCCATAAACAAAGAATCTTTGAGAATTTGCAGAGAATTTACGCACTGCGCAGAGAAAATCGGAGCCAAACTTAGAAATTTCTAAACTGGGCGCATTGTCGATTGATCACTCAGACTGGGCAATCAATCGCTAGTTCAAATAATTATAAAAACTACCTTTTTCAGATCTGATGATTAATCGACTGGCTGAGAGATCAATCGGTCACTTCTGGCGATCAATCGATCAGTGTCCAACAATCAATCGGAGGGTGCAAAAAGTGTCCACAGAATTTTTCCAAATTCCTTAAAAATCTGCATTCTAGCGATTGATCTATGGGATGGGCGATTAATCGCAATTCTACACTTCAGTGCAGCAACAATTTTGTCAATTTCTGCTGTGAGCGATCAATCGCTCAAGTCTATCGATCAATCGCTCAGGCTGAGCGATCAATCGACGGATCAATCTCTGGATCAATCTTCAGAAACTGCAACTTTCTGCATTTTACTTTTATGGCTCTGCAGCTCTGCACTTTGGTTTTTCTGGCCCTGCCAGGTCTTTTAACATGATTTCTTCTGTGTTTTTCTTTGTTTTTCAACTCCATCTTCCATAGCTTCTTTCTTTCATTCTTGGGCTTCCTTCTTTGATCCTCAAGGTGTCCAAAGTGACTCTTTTAACCATGAATTGGTGAAGTCTCCCTCTCATTCCTACAATCACAAAAACATGTATTAGATGAGTCTTTTAAACATGAAAACCATGCATATAATGTGATGTAATGAGTTGGAAAATGTATAAATTGGAGGCTTAACAATCATCTCATTTGCATCTAGCATAAGTGCAACATTTACTATTCTTCCAACCCCCTTGCTTATCATATCACTGCAAACACTTTGATTATTCAAATACACAGCATGCATCCCGCATAAAGCACCTGTCAGTTCGAGCGTATGCTTTGGGCTTGCCTGTTAATGGAAACCTGCCCATCAGAAACTCTTATTGTTCAGACCTACATACATGCATTATATCATTCATGAGAGTGTACGAGGATTAAATCAGACTTTCAAGTATTAATTCGATTTTGTAAAGAAGAGACCGTACTTCGGTATGGGCAGAGTGGGGTGCTTAACATCTTCCCACCCTGTAACCCGATCCCTTACCTCGAATCTCTGGCCGCAGATAAAAAGGAGTCATTTTATATGAAGGAATCTTCGGATTCCCTTCTCTAACATTTCTACGGGGTTTAGCCGACTGTAGATTCGAAGTGCCTGGCTAGTGGCGACCCTGCTTTTATACGAACTCATTCAAACATATCCACTTTAACATGACAATCGAGAAAAAGTCCTCGAGAACAAAGCGAGCTAGTGGCAAACGGTGATTCACGCGCACGCACCCTTTTCCAAGAGGGAGGCTCGGGAGCGCAAAGAGGCGAGCGTCCACAACTCACCGTATACACCTCGAAGAAAATGCAAAAATGACTAGACAACCTCAAAAGAGGCTAAATTCAAATATGATGGAGGTTGTTAAGGCCGAGCTGTTAAAGCTACTAGGTGTGGGTATCATCTACACCATCTCGGATAACCAATGGGTAAGTCCTACCCAAGTTGTCCCTAAGAAGTCCAGTATTACAATCATAGAAAACACCAATAACGAGCTTATACCGACTAGAGTGACCACCGGTTGGCGTATGTGCATAGATTACAGGAAGCTAAACACGGTCACTAGGAAGGACCACTTCCTTCTCCCATTAATGGATCAAATTTTGGAGAGGTTAGCGGGTCACTCCTATTATTGCTTCCTCGATGGCTATTCCGGCTACAACCAAATTGAGATATCCCTGGAAGACTAAGAGAAGACCACCTTTACATGTCCGTTTGACACCTTTGCATATCGAAGGATGCCATTCGTACTATGTAATGCACCCACCACATTCCAACGGTGCATGTTAAGTATTTTCTCAAACATGGTGGGTGAGTTTCTTGAAGTATTCATGGATGACTTTTCTATTTTTTGTTGTACATTCGATGAGTGTCTTAATCACTTGAAATTGGTCTTGACAAGGTGCGAGGAGAAGAACCTTGTTTTAAACTGGAAAAACTGTCATTTTATGGTACAAAGAGGAATAGTCCTTGGAAATATCATCTCATCCAATGGAATAGAGGTAGACTAGGCCAAAATCGATATCCTTTCAACCTACCACCACCCAAGAGCATACGCGATGTGCAGTCCTTCCTTGGACATGTCGATTTTTATAGAATGTTCATAAAGGATTTCAGCCATATCTCTAGGCCGTTATGTAACCTTCTCCAAAAGGAGAACCAATTTGAGTGGAGTGCCAGATGTCAATTAGCTTTTTCAAAGCTAAAAGACATGTTGACAACCGCTCCTATCACGCAACCATCGAATTGGTTCGTTCCTTTTGAGTTGATGTGTGATGCAAGCGATTATATTATGCTATTAATGCAGTGTTAGGATAAAGGAAGGACAAGAAGCCCTACGTCATTTACTATGCGAGTTGGACCTTGAATCCTGCCCAAGTTAATTACTCAGCTACGGAGAAGGAGCTCCTAGCCATTGTTTTTCCTTTGGACAAATTCAGGGCATACTTGATAGGATCCAAGGTCATAATCTACACGGATCATGTGGCACTGAAACACATTCTTTCTAAGAAGGATGCTAAGTCTCGCTTTCTTAGATGAATCCTACTCCTTCAAGAATTTAACTTAGAGATTAAAGATAAGAAGGGAGTAGAAACCGTGGTGGCGGATCATCAATCTCACCTAGTCCTACCCGATTCCATTGACGAGTCACATTTTGAGGACTCATTCCCTAATGAGCAACTCTTTGTTGCTATGCATCTACCATGGTACGTTGATATTGTAAATTATCTTTCTACAGGTGCGATGCTGACTCATTGGACTGCGCAGGATAACCGAAAATTTCTAAGGGAAGTGCGTAGGTTTTTCTAAGATGAACCATTACTTTTTAAATATTGCCCAGATCAAATAATTAGGAGATGTGTTCCTGATGATGAACAAAATTCTGTCATCTCCTTTTGTCATAATCAAGCATGTAGTGGTCACTTTTCTACCAAGAAAACCACTGCAAATATCCTGCAGTATGGTTTTTATTGGCCCACTTTATTTAAAGATATCCACGAGTTTTGCAAAGCATGCGAGTGCTGTCAAAAGCTAGGAGAATTGTCTTGTTGAAATATGATGCCTCTAACCACAATTCAACATCTTGAAGTATTTGACTGTTGGGGCATCGATTTCATGGGACCATTCTCCTCATCTTTTGGACATGTCCATATATTACTTACCGTAAACTATGTGTTCAAGTGGATAAAGGCGATTCCATATAGAACTAACGACCATCGTACGGTTCTAAAGTTCCTTGAAGAAAAGACATTATCTCGATTTGCAACACCTCGAGCCATCATAAGTGATGGTGGTTCTCACTTTTGTAATAGGCCCTTCGAAGCCTTAATGAAGAAATATGGCATTAGACACAAAGTGAGTACCCCATACCACCCTCAGACAAGTGGATAAGCTGAAATTTCCAATCAGGAAATCAAACAGTTTTGGAGAAAATCGTGAAGCTGGATTGCAAAGATTGATCACTGCGATTAGTCGATGCTCTCTGGGCTCATCGTACCGCTTATAAGACCCCCATTGGAATGTCCCCCTATAGACTTGTCTATGGGAAAGCTTATCACTTGCCTATGGAACTTGAAGACAATGCCTATTGGGCAATTCAGGCATTGAACTTTGACGTTGATAAAGCTAGCTCACTTCTCAAACTCCAATAGAATGAGCTTGACGAGATCAGGAACGACGCTTACGAGAATTCGAGGATTTACAAGAGTATGATGAAGGCCTTTCATGACAAACACATTTTCATAAAATCTTTCTATGAAGGTCAGAAATTGCTTTTGTACAATTCCCGACTTCATCTTTTTTCGAGAAAATTGAGATCTCGATGGACTGGCCCATATATTGTTAAAGAAGTTTTTCCTCATGTGGCTGTCGAGATAGAAAATGCAGCGAATGGTAGCTGTTTTAAAGTGAACGGACAACGCCTTAAACCATTCGTTGAGAAATTTGATTCAAAGGATATGTCCATCACTCTGAACGATCCTGTGTATCAAAATGATTGATCTCCTAGTCTGACGGAGGTATAGAGTATATTAGTTTTAGTTTATTTTCTGTTTTTAATTGCTTTAGTAGATTTTGATACCAGAGGTAGACTTCCCCGATCGACTCTCTCAGGTACTATTGTTCTCACTCTCTTTTATTCTACTATTGCTCTCATGTTCATGCTCATTGCATATCTTTATACATTGAGGACAATGCAAGATTTGGTTCGGGGGTGAGATGAGATTCCTCATCTAGTAGTTTGTGACATTTCGAGCAAAGTTGTGTTGAAAATTTTCAATTTATTGAAACACCAAAATTCTTTTTAAAAAACTTCGTTTCTATGCACTTGAGATGTCATGAGTATGAAAGGATGAAAGATGAACTGATATAATTTTGAAATCTCTAAATTATCTTAAACAGAATAATTTTATATATGAATCGCCTTATTTGTTTGGTCGATAGAATATTTGAACACTTTTGAGTCTAGTCCACATTACACGATTCTCATGATTTGAAGGGATGACTAGACTTGTAGATTGGTGAAACAGAAGATTTGAAGTGTTTAGGAAGCAAGCTGGGGTACTTTGTCCATCCTTGTTCACATGAAAAAGAAAAGAAAAAAAAAAGAAAATAATAAGAAAGTATGGGTATTATTGTATATTTGTGAAAAATTCTAAAAAGGGCTATCTATTACCAACTAGGGGATGGTATACCCGTAACCAAAGCTGGAAATGGGAAGTAGTGTGAAAGTTTTCGAAGGAATGGTAAGGCAAATTCCTGTCATAGGCAATTGGTTGATCTGTACACTCTTAGATTTGTGGTTTAGCTGATTTATGAATAAGGTAATCTTGAAAAGTCATGAGATGATTACGCACAAAGCACACTGGACCATACATGTTCAGATTCGTTTATTTATCAATGAATCTGTGGGGATTCTATGTGAACACTTATCATGTTTAAAAAGTTTGAGACTTCAATTTCTCATCATTTAATTTTTCTGAATTTTGCACTTATATGTCTTAAAGTTTATAGAAGCACAGTTTCCAAGAGAGAGTTGAGTTTTAAAAAGGTGGATTGTTTCATGCTTGTTTTGCTAGGGACTAGCAAAATGCTGGTTGGGGGCATGTGTTGAGCTTCTAATTTATACATTTTTCAACCCATTACATCACATTATATGCATAGTTTGCATACTTAAAAGATCAATCTGATGCATGTTTTGTGATTATAGGAACGAAACAGAGACTTCACCAATACAATGCTAAAAAGGTCACTTTGTATTCATTGAAGATTGAAAGACTAAGTGCCAAAGGGTGGAAGAAAGATTCAAGGGAAAAAGAGAAGAAAGAAGGAAGAAGTACAGCAAATTGCACCACCGACCGGTCATAATTAATCAAAGAACCCTCTTACTACAAAACTTGCTAGACCAAAAATGAAGAAACATGACCGGTTGACCATCACTCCGACCGGTTGAGCACTCAAAGGGCACGGATGAATTTTTCCAAAACCCACTTGATTGTTTTTTGCATTTTACGACCGGTCGACCAGGGGCTCCGACTGGTCGTCTGATCGGTTGACTGTGTAACAGAGCTTGTTCTACAAGCTTCAGAATTTTTTTCGCTGCATAACTCTTGTGCAAATCTAGAACTTTCTAGGATAGTGGAGCTTGTAATGTATAAAATGGCACCTAGGGCCTCGTCTAAAGGCATCCTAGAAGAGATTGGAAGTCATGAAAAGTGAAGGAGAGCACCGTGGAGCGTCCACAACTCCACCGACTCCTGGTTTTTCTAGTTTTTCATGCTTTTATTTAGTTTTTCATTATTTTTTAGTTGAAGCATGATAATGCTAAGCTAAAACCTCTTAGCTAAGGCTAAGAGGTAAAGCTTGTGAGTAGTTATCATGTTGAATTCGTTTAGATCCAAGTACTTTACTTTAAGTTTGGATTTTAAGTTCTAGTTTGAATAAAAGTTGATATTTTTGGATGTTTTATGAGAATTCATGTGCTTCGGACATGGGTTCCTTGCAATTCTCTTAGATAATAATGTTTGGTTTGATTAGATTCGAATTATAGTAATCCCTGAGCATACCATAGTCCATTGGCATGGTTGTTGCTTTGAAGGCTACATATTCGAATTCGATGTGCTTTATTAAGACTAGAATCTTATTCTTCAACTTAAGTGGGGATGGTTTGTGTTTGAATGTTAAATCTTCCAACTATAAGAGAGATAGAACTTCAATTCTAGTTGTGTTATGCTTGGATGAATGAATTCACATGGGGCTACTATAAGTGAATCCTTGAGGCCTTAGTTCCATCTAATTACAGATTTTTACTAAATTACTGTTTTAAGTTAGTTTATGAACTTGAACTTCTTAATTACTTGAATTCGAAGTTACAGGAATAATTTGAATTAGTTTACCTATTTCCCTGTGGATCGACCTCGGTCTTACCAAGTTATTAAGTTATTACTACATCGCAAACCTTGCACTTGAGGCGAGCAAACACATGCCCTTTGTTCTTTCGAACACGCCAAGTACTTTCATGTGGTTGATGAACCAAGTTCTAAAGATGTTTATTGGGCAGTTCGTCATGGTTTACTTTAACGATATCTTGATTTATAGTCAGAATGAAGCAGACCATATGGAATATTTTAAGTAGGTGTTATAGGTCCTGACAGAGAATAAGTTGTACCTCAACCTGAAGAAATGCAGCTTCCTGACTGAAAGACTTTTGTTCTTAGGCTTTATGGTAACATCCATGGGTATTTGTGTGGATGAAGAGATGGTACGGGCCATCAGGGAGTGGCCGATTCCGACCAATATCCATTAGGTGTGAGTTTTTATGGGTTGGCGACATTCTATCGTTGATCTGTGCAGAATTTTAAGACTATTGTGGCATCGATCACGAATTGCATGAAGAATAGGCCATTCCACTGGAATGATGAAGTTGATAGAAGCTTCGTCGAAATTAAACACAAATTGTCCACGGCTCTAGTTCTAATACTTCTTAGCTTCAGCTAGTTGTTCGAGGTTGAGTGCGATGTCTCTCGTATGTTAGAATTGTGGATTGTCTTATCACAAGAAGGCAGGCTGGTAACCCTCTACAATGAGAAGCTCGGTGATGCCCTCAAGAAGTGGTCGACATATGAGCTTGAACTGTACATGGTGGTTCAGGCATTGTGATATTGGCGGCAACGGGAGTTTGTTCTCTATATAGACCATCAAGCCCGTAAGTTTATCAATAACCAGACTAATGTGAATCGTGTGCATGCTTTCATGTTGAAGCATAAGGCCGAGCAACAAAAAAAGGTGGCAGATGTACGAAGCCACCGTCCGTCATCACTAATTACAATGAGTAACGAGGTTGTCAGATTTGATTAGGTCAAGAAATTATATGTAGTGGACAATGACTTCAAGGACGTGTGGCCTAGATGCTTGGAGGGTCGTTTCGGTGACCTACATATTCAGGATGGTTTCCTCTTTAAAGGGAACCAATTGTATATCCCACGGAGTTCCTTGAGGGAGCGCATCCTCTAGAAGCTATATGGGGGTGGCCTCAGCGGTGATTTACGGTGAGACAAGACCATCACTTATGTGAAGGAGCGATATTATTGGCCGCAACTGAAGCGAGACGTTGGCAAGGGAGTACAACAATGCCACATGCCATTATTCCAAGGCACAATCTCAAAACACGGGTCTCTACACTCCATTACCCGTACCTGATGGCCTTTGGGAAGATTTGTCTAAGGATTTCATGTTTAATCTACCACGGACCTAGCATGGCATGGATTCTGTGTTCATTGTAGTGGATATATTTTTTAAGATGGCACACTTCATTCCATGTAAGAAGACTCTCGACACACGTTGTAAATTTGTTCTTTTGAGAGGTCATGCGGCTATACGATGTCCCTAAGTACATTATGTATGATTGTGACATGAAGTTCCTCAGTCACTTTTAGAGGACTTTGTGGAAATGATTCGACAGTCAACTTCAGTTCAAGAGTGCCTACCACCTACAGACAAACGGGCAAATTGAAGTTGTAAACTGTATACTTAGGAATCTTATTCAGTGCATCGTTGGTGATAAATCAAAGCAGTGGGACTTAACTTTGGCTTAGGTAGAATTTGCGTTCAACATGTTGAACCATTCCACTGGAAAATCTCCGTTTGAGATTGTGTATGGAAGACTGCCTAGACATACGCTTGATTTGGTCCCTTTGCCCAGATTACGAGCGTGAGTGTTGCTGCCAAACATATGGCAAACAAAATTGTGGGCATTCACACAGAAGCTTCTAATGACAAATACAAGGAGTTAGCTGACAAACCTTGACGATAGAAGGTGCTCGAAGTGGGAGACAACGTCATGGTTCATTTATGCAAGGAGACGTATGCCTATATGGGCAACAAGTTCATGTTTCCGACCGAGACATACAACAAATTAAAGAATTAGAAGATTGGACCAGTACTTATCCTCTGTAAGATCAATGATAACTCCTATATTGTTGATCTTCCGGGGGACTTGGAGATCTCACGAATGTTCAATGCCGTAGACCTGTATAGGTATCGCAAGCCTACTCCAGAAGATAACTTGAGGATGCGTTTTTTTAAAGTGGAGGGGACTGATGTAGAACGAGTCGTGAACAGATTCATGGCTCGGATAGAGAAGAGGAAGGAGCTCAAGAGAAGACAGTAAGAACCAACATAGTTCAGTCGACAGACCGTTCTAACCAATCAATCGAAATTGTGTCAGAAATTCAGATTCCTCTCTAGGCGTTTTTGGACCCTTTTGGTTGACCAATCAACCACTGTCGATCGATTAACACTACTCTGGAAATTTAAGTTGCTTGCTAGATACTTTGGATCTTGTTCGGTCGAATGACCGGATTGATCGATCAACTGATCGATCGCTTAAAAGCTCAGGTCAATTGATTGACTGCAATTGACAAACGATGTAGTTTATCGCATTTTTTAGTTGTTTCCTTATTTGGTGTTCGAACTGAAAATGCTGCAATGACATTTTCTGGGTATTGTTGCTCTGGGGTTTTGAGTAATGAAAACATTAATAGATAATCACAAGCATTCATAAAAGTACACAAGAAGAGATATCGCAAAGCGAATTTTATTCCAGAGATTCTGAGATCTTGTACATTTCAGGCCGTGGTCTGGCACAAGCCCTTAATTGCATCGAATGATCGATGACCCTTGATTAAAAGGCAGAAGACTAGTCAGTAGAGACTATGGTATTAGAGTTTGCGGTCGTAGAGACCTGTATTTGTTTTGTTATGGACTGAGTCATTTTTGTATTAGTCAGATGTCTATGTCCCATGTTTTGACCGAAAATTCGGGATGAGATTGTCAGGGTTTTTAACTCAGAGGGCGCGAATCTTGGCCCACGCCTGTCATGTTTGGACAGGTGACCTCAGGAAGACTGTTCTACAGTTGTATATTCTTGAGTAGCCCAACCAATGGATGTCGTTTGAATGGGTAGGGCATCAACTGTTGTGTTGTGGCAGTTCATAGCAATTGCTTTATAAAGAATTGGAACTCTTTGGTATGGTTTATTGTGGTAACCATAATCCCATTTATCTATTTTTCAACCTTAATCAGGTCATATCTTACAATACGTATGAATATTGATATGTTTGTACAGTTCTAGGTGCTTTCGGCTTCTTTCCGAGAAGTTATTCGACTCATCGCGTTGAGTCGGATCAAACTTCGAGGGCGTGTATTCTGCTCATTGGGTGTCCCAAAATGATCGTTTGAATATCCCGTTGCATCGAGAACGCTCGAAATATCCAAAATAGGCTTAAATATAACATGAAAACACTTAAAATGAGGTCTGGCGCACCCTTAAACATTTTTTGAAATTGGCTGAATTTATGTGTGCGTGGGACCTAATTTTCGAGTGTGTGGGACTCCAACGCATCCTTAAATCACTTGTCCGAGTTTTGATGATTTTTCGGGTGCGTGGGAGTCCAATGCACCCTAAAATACTTATCTAAATTATGTTGAATTTTTCGGGTGCGTGGGACACTTTCTCGGGTGCATAGGATCCAATGCAACCTGAAAATACTTGTCCGAATTATTTTGAATTTATGGATGCGTGAACCATTTTTCGGGTGCGTGGGAGTCCAATGCACCTTGAAAATACTTGTCCGAATGTTAATGAATTTATGGATGCGTGGGCCATTTTTAGGGTGCGTGGCCACATTTTTCGGGTGCGTGGGCCATTTTTTAGAATCTGGACCTACGGTGGTCTTGGTCGGAGTGATCTTTCGGTAGAAGACGTCGGTGATTGGAAAAGAATTTCGGTGACTGGGAAGGTTTTTTTTATGGTCGGTGAAGGTTTTCCAGCGAGAATTTCGAATACCTAGAGGATAATAACTCTTTCTCTATTATAACGTACAAATGAACAGTCGGGTGGGGTATTTATAACCGAAAATACCGAAAGCTAACCAATGAGGGGCTGTCACGTGCCACACACCCCTAACATACCTCCAATGCACCCTAAAATCGATGCGTGGAGCTCTGACACATCCAAAAAATGTGTTATGAAATTGGCTGATTTTATGGGTGCATGGGGCTATTTTTTGGGTGCGTGAGACATCAATGCACCCTTAAATAATTTTCTGAAATGTGCTGAATTTATAGGTGCGTGGGACATATTTTTCGAGTGCGTGGACATCGATACACCCTTAAATCATTCATCTGATTTTGATGAATTTTCGGGTACGTGGGACCCGAATGCGTGGGACTCCAATGCATCCTTATCTTACTTTCTGATTTCTAACGAATTTTTGGGTGTGTGGGATCCGAATTTATGGGTGCATGGGACTCCAATGCATCCATAAATGAGTTTCTGATTTTGCTGATTTTTTTTTATGCGAGGGACCCGAATTTATGGGTGCGTTGACGAACTTTTTGAACGCTCCGATTGGGTTTTGAAAAACTATGGGTTTGTGGGGCTTGTTTGATGACGAAAGGTAATGCACTGCTTACCATAATTTGTGATGATGATGTTAGCCTGATTTCTGACGGTTCCAATCAAGGTGATTCACGGGGCTCGCCAGAGATTTTAGTCAAAATAGCTAAGTAAGAGTACTTTAAACTTGTAAATCTCAATTTTGCGTGTACTGAATGGTGTTTTGTGGGATTCTTTTGGAGGTGTGTGGCCATTCTGTTTGTTTTGAGGACCCAACATTTTGGGACCCCAACATTTGGTTAATAGCTTCTTAATTATGTTTTAGAGGTTACTTAGAGTATATGAATACTTTTATAATTCGTTGTTAGGGTTCTCTTATTATCAATCATATTATCCAACTTTAGTCGTTTCTAATCTAATGGATTCGGGAAAGCTCTTGTGGATTCAATAGGGCTTCGTGGATTCAAGGTGGTTATCCCGTGAGGAAGACAATGATCGACCTCATAACGTCCTTCCCCGTGTCACAACTCCCCCTAATGGGAGTCAATTATAATATCTTCTTGTAACCAAGACTTAATATCCTCTACCTATGCATTTCGGCAAAAATTTAAGCCAGATCCGCATCTTCCCCATAAGGAAGCCAATCAATCCAACAATACAATCAACCTTTTTCCAATTAAATTTGACCGCCTCCCTTTAATGGTAGTCAATTTTCTTTCTAGCATAGTTAGCTAAATATTTCTTACATTTATTTTCAATCCATTGCATGTTAAAATTTCAGCATGTTTCAGAAGCTGTGGCATTCTCCCAACAACATCCCATCCCAATTCCGGCCCAATAAATTTCCCATTATGGGAAAAACTATCAAATTTAGCATCCCCTAGGTGAGAGTCATGTGGTAATTGATAAGATTAACCACTATGGGGAGGAGGCAATGTAAGTATCATAGGGGCGAAACCCCTTCATTCAACCTCATTGGAAGTCAATTTGCTCTAAGAGCACTTCGAAGAGCAATTATGGTAATGATAGCCGAGTTGCAAAAGTAACATGGGGTGGAGCTTCTGCCTACCAAGTTCAGGAACCTTTGTCCATTCTCAAATGCAAAGGTATCTCTCAATTTTGAGGTACCAAAATTTCAAAAATACAATAATACATGATGTCCCATGGCTCACTTGAAAGAGTGTTGTGGGGAGCTTGATGCAGTGTGGGGCAATGACAGGGTACTCATCTGGTTGTTTCAAAAGTCTTTAAGAGGTGATGCTTTAAATTGGTACATGTCATTGGACTATCATGAAAAAAAAAAAAAAAACTTGGGTAGCACCTTTCCCCAGCCTCGTCGATCAATTCATGTATAATCTAAATGTGACACGTAGAAGGGTGGACCTTTGAACCCTTAATTTTGGTATTTGATTTTTTTGTAAAAATAAGAGATAATCACACAAGATAATTCTAGAAGAATTATAGGATTGAATTTTAAAAATGCTCACTTCCCACTATGTATAGAACCCAAAAACAACCAACATTAAGGTCACATCACATGTATATTTTGTTGAACCTCCAATTTATACATTGCATTGCCCATTACATGACATCGTTTGCATGATTTTCATGATTGAAAGGCCCATCTAACACATGTTTTGTGATTATAGGGGATGAGAGCGGACTTCATTCAATTAGGGATTAAAAGAAAGCCTTTGGAGCCATTGGATGAAGGATGAAAGAGGACCGAAGAAAGAAGAAAGCAAGGAGAAGAGAAAGGAGAAAAAAAGAGGAGAAAAGAAAGAAAGAAGAGCAAATTGAAGAGAGCTGACCGGTCTTGACCGGTCGGCCAGTGGAGCCAGACCGGTCTTGACCGGTCGGCCATGTGCAATGATCAAAGGGAATGCCAAACCGACCGGTCTTGACCGGTCGGCTATGTACGCTGTCCATCTTGTTAAAACAAGCCCGACCGGTCTTGACCGGTCGGCTGCACTCCCTGGATGGTTGAAAAGGCCAGTCCGACCGGTCTAGACCGGTCGGCTCTGCGTAAACTGAGTCCTTTCTAAATCGGGACTCCGAAAACTGCTGCGCACTGTGTAACCTTTCGCAGATTCTGGATGTTTCCGACGCAAGGGAGCTTTTTTACTATAAAAGGACACCTAGGGGCTCTTCCTAGATCATTAGAGAAGCTAAGGAACGTGGTTCTAAGGAGAGGAAGCTGTCGTGGAGCGTCTGCAACTCTCCTATTTCCGGTTTTTCTAGTTTTATGCTTTCATTAAGAGTTTTTAGTTGTAGCATGACTATGCTCGACTAGAACCTCTCAGCTAAGGCTGAGAGGTGAAGCTTGTAGCCAATTCCATGTTGGATTCAGTATAATTCAAGTTATTTCAATTCAAGTTTGATTTTTTTCTCATGTTCTAGTTTCTTAAAGTGGTAATTTGAGATGTTTTATGAGAGTTCATGTGCTCTGGACATGAGTTCCTTGCAATTCTCTGAGATTATCATATAATGCTTGTTTAGATTCGAATTATAGTAACCCTTGAGCAGGCCATAGTCCATAGGCATGGCTGTTACTTCACAGGCTATGGTTTTGACTTCTATATTGATTGAATGGGATTAGAACTTGGAAGTTCAACTTGATTTGGATTGAATGTGTGTGAATGCTTTATTTTCCAACTAGATGAGAGATAGGACTTCAAATCTAGTTGTGTTCTCTACTTGGATTGATTGAATTGACATGGGATTGCTATAAGTGGATCCTTGAATGCCTTAGTACTTTGAATTACTGATTTTCTATTAAAGTTACTGTTTTATTTAATTACTCAATTAATCTGATTTTCTTCCAAAAACTGAGTTGCTGGAGTAGTTTGGAGATTGTTTCTAATTCCCTGTGGATCGACCTCGGTCTTACCGAGATTTATTACTACATCGCAGCCTTACACTTGAGGCGAGCGAACAAGTTTTTGGCGCCGTTGCCGGGGATTTAGATAACGGTTTTCAAATAGTTCAGTGGCTGTAGAAGTAGAAGTAGATAGGTTTTTCTGATTTTCTTAGAACTAACAAATTTTTCTGTTTTGTAGGAATTCTTCTCTAAGTTCAAGCACATCAGGTGATACCTTTCTAACTTAGTTTTTTCAGATTAATTTCAGACTTCAGTTTTCTAGGTTAGGATTAGTTGAGTGGTTTATGTCCCGTTGGGAACGTAATCACTTAAATCGTCTCCAATCTGAAGGTGGTTTAGTTGGACCATTGTCAGTCCATAGACGAGTCCGAAATTATCAAGAGCATTGTGAAAGTTTGGGGAGTATGGAACAAACACCTTTAAGGAATCCTCCCCCCCTACTCCAACGACAAATGCGAATCACGAAGGAGTAGGAGAGAATGAGGTACATAATGTTCCTCCAATGAGATCACTACGGGACTACCTACAACATGCCCGAACAATTACACCCTCTTGCGTGGTTCTACCAGCAAACGGTGGAAACTTTGACATAAAACCGGGTGTAATTCAACTCTTACCAAAGTTCCATGGGCTAAATTCTGACCGCCCATACTTACACTTGAAAGAATTCGAAGAAGTGTTGGCCACGTTGCATTACACCAATGTTTCTGAGGATACTATCAGACTTAAACTTTTTTCTTTCACTTTGAAAGAAAGAGCCAAAGATTGGCTTCACTCTCTCAGACCACATTTGATTGGGTCATGGGTTGAGATGAACTGGGAATTCTTGAAAAAGTTCTTCCCGGCTCATAAAACGAACACCCTTCGAAGGGCCATAATGAATTTCTCGGCCAAAGAAGGTGAATCTTTCTTCCAATGTTGGGAAAGATTTAAAGATCTCCTGCTCGCTTGCCCACATCATAGCTATGAGAGTTGGCGAATTATAAACTTTTTTAATGATGGATTAAGTTCCAATATGCGCCAATTTGTGGAGATGATGTGCAATGGCGAGTTTATGAGTAAAAATCCAGATGAGGCTTGGAGTTACTTGGACATGTTGGCTGAAAATGCCCAATCTTGGGATACATCGGATAAACCTAATAACTCCAAACCCACCCAAGAGAAAGGAGGGATCTATGTCCTTAAGGAAGAAGGCGATGTGAATGCAAGGATAGCCAACCTTACAAGGAAGGTTGAAGCCATGGAACTTAGTAAAAGTGGAGTTCCCAAGTCCAATGAAGCTGTTGAAACCATATGTGGGATTTGCCTCACCGATTTACACGCTACGCAAGATTGTCCCACAATTCCTGCATTTCAAGAGGTATTACATGAACACGCCAATGCCACATATGGTTATTAACGACCTTTCAATGGACCGGTAGGTAATACGTACAATGAGAGTTGGAAGAACCACCCAAATTTTAGTTGGAAGAATGCTCCTACGGGCAATCCTACCAATTCTCAAAGAGGGTCACCCATGCAAAATATGGCCCCACCTCAATTCTCAATGGAGGATACTTTAAAGGCGTTTATACAAGGGCAAACACAAATCAATCAATCGAATCAGCAAATGTTCCAAGAGCTTAAAGCTGTTAGTACATCTTTTATTGTCAATTGACATGTTGGTTGGTCGCGTCGTGTCATGTGAGCCCCGGTCGAAGAATTGAAGATCAAGACTTGAAGATTACGCTTCATCCATTGCTCAAGCTAATGCTGCAACAAGATCTCAGGTAAGTTGCATATAGATCGACCATAGGAAACCCCAAAACATCAAAGAATGGCGTAAAAGACTCACATATCTTATCCCCATTCCTCTCGACCCTTGCATAAGTTGATCAGACTTGTGAACCATGGCTGGTGCTAAACGTAATTGAAGATATGTCCATATATTGGACCCTTTACACCAAATCGCTGCTTTCTTCACATCCTGAAGGAATCCTCTGCTGTGAAGAGGCAGATTGGCAGCCAGCCGGTCTTAACCGGTCAGCCAGGAGCTTCAAAAAGGACCAAGGCATGCTGGATGTTGAATCAGCTAGACTGCCGACCGGTCATGACCGGTCGGCCAGTATCTCAAAATCATTCCAGCAGAATGCATATCGGAAGCCGACCGGTCATGACCGGTCGGCCCTCACAATGCTTGTAGTCTAGCAACCATAGCCGAACAGTCATGACCGGTCGGCCTTCATAGCTCTTGAAGTCCAGCAAGGGGGTCCGACCGGTCATGACCCGTCGGCCTGAATTTTCACATCTCTCCAGCAAGGGGGTCCGACCGGTCATGATCGGTCGGCCAGTCCCTTATGTGGCCTATTCTTTTGAATGCTGACCGGTCCGTTCGGCCGGTCGAGTCCTTGCTCTGATAGGTCGGACGTGACCATTTTAGATCCGTTGGGGCCATCATTTGGGGCTCTATATAGCCTTGTCTTGAGCTCTTTCTTGGCATGCATTCAACACCCATCCAGAGCTGAGAGAGAGAGCATTTACTCTCATCCTTCCTCCCTCTTAACTCCCTTGAGTTCATCATTCAAACTTGGCCATTAATGGCTTGTCATTGAGTATTCTAAGCTCGGTTTGAAGTATGAACTCAAGACCTTCATTCATGGCTGACCTTCCTTCTGAATATCTTTATTAGGTCACTTAAAGCCATTGAATGCTTGAAGATTGGTAGTTCCCTCATTACTATTGCATTGAATAGGCAAGAGGAACTAGACCAACTCTCTCCCAACTACCCGGCATCAATATATCCTCATCATTTGCATCGGTAGCTGATCTTGGGAGCACAAAGAGAAGCTGAAGCATGTGGAGCTGAAGCTACTCATCAAAGGCATCGAATCGGGGCTCAATCGTCTAGGTATGTCTAGTTTTTGAGAGTCCATCTATTCATTCACTATTCCCTGGATTGGGAAACTCCGGCGGGAGGGTACGTGACCATCCTTGGATTAGGATTGGTGAGAGTTTGAGATCCAAACTCGTCAAGTCCCTGGATTGGGCCATCGGCGGATGGTAAACGCGGTCCTAGATCAAAGGATGTCAAGGTTGATGGTTAACCTGATTTAAAACCAAGACTATAGTGAAATCCGGTGGTCTCATAGGTTGAGATCGTGAACCGGGAGTGGAGTAGGGAAACTGAACCACTATAAATCGCTGTGCATTGTGAGATTGAATGTTTGCTATGTGTTGAACGGTTTAGTCTATCATGAATGCTAACTGTTTGATGAAATGCCTATGATAGTCCTTGCTTACAAACTGCTCATATAAATGCCTTGAATGCTATTGTGATTATCTTATTTGATAAGATTGTCTTGGTTAGTTTTTAATTGGAATTGGAATTTAAAAAGTCCTATTCACCCCCCCTCTAGGACATTAGGCATATCTCCAAGTATCTCAATAGGCAGTAAAACCGTAATTTCAAAAGCCTCGGTTGATGAGATTAAAGGACGCTTGAATGCTAGGGAAGGGACCTTTCCGGCCCAACCTCAACCCAATCCAAAGCAAGTACAAGAAGTGAGCACCCCTAATCCTTCCAACCAAAACATGGAGCAAGCCAAAACCATCACCACCCTTAGAAGTGGTAAACAAATTGACAAAACTATTCCGGTGAAGGCCGATGAGCCTAATGATCCGGTAAATTCTGAGGATGAAGATGGATCTAACTTAGCCCCACAACAACCGGAATGCATTTACAAGCCCGTGGCACCATCCCCTTCAAGATTGGGTGCCCCAAAATCTCTTCCAAATTCTCATGATATTCTAGAGATTTTCAGACAAGTCAAGATTAATATCCCTTTGCTTGATGCCATCAAACAAATCCCCTCTTATGCCAAGTTTCTAAAAGACCTATGCACAACAAAACGTAAATATAATGTGCAGCAAAAGGCCTTCTTAGCTGAGCAAGTGAGTGCCATCCTCACTCAAAAGACCCCTCCAAAATTCAAAGATCCCGGTAGTCCCAATGTCTCATGTATCATTGGAGACTACCGGATTGAACGTGCCTTGTTAGATTTGGGGGCGAGTGTGAACTTGATCCCATACTCGGTATATGAGCAATTGGGTCTTGGTGAATTAAAACGCACCAAAACCACGTTGCAACTCGCTGATAGATCTATCCGTGTACCGAGGGGGATAGTTGAGGATGTTCTAGTCCAAGTTGACAAATTCTACTACCCGGTAGATTTTATCGTCTTGGACACACAACCGATTTTGGATGCTAGCACCCAAATACCAGTAATATTAGGCCGACCATTCCTTGCCACATCAAACGCAATCATCAATTGCCGGAATGGGGTGATGCAACTATCCTTTGGAAACATGACATTAGAGGTGAATGTGTTTCACTTGGGCAAGAGGCATAGGGATGATGATGATGTCCACGAGGTTAATATGATTAATTCAATCGTGGAAGAGGAGTTCGCTTTAAGGCAGAATTTTGATCCTCTAGATGTTGTTAGCTTTGATCCCTTTGAGGATTGGGACGATAATGATGGTCCCCATGAGGTAAACATGATAGAATCCATGGATGATGGGGGGTTTTTCCAACATGATCTACCTGAAAGTTTGGGGACATGTTTGACACATTCTAAGGATGAATCTAAATTTCATTTTATTAAGACCTTGGAAGTGTTAACTTCTGAAAATTCATTCGACAAGTCACCAATTTCTGATTTACACAAATTTGTTGTGCAGGATTTGGAAGAATTGGTGCTTGACTTGCCTACAAAGAGGCCAATTTCTGAAAGTGTAGAGGTTGAGGACCCACTCCACCCTACATAAAATTCTGTGAAGGAGGAAAACATAAAGGGTCCAAATCTGAAAACTTCCTCCGATGAAGTCTCCTATACTCTAGAGGAGTGTTTAGCGTATTTTGAAGATTGGGATGATCCCATGATTCAGGATATCGTGCATGCTTTGAAGGAGACCCCTCCGGTGCCCAAAAAGCTTCCTTCCACAAAGTGCCAAATTGAAAAATCAATTGTGGTAGCACCGGTGAAATCTGATTTTGTGGAGATCATATCGACTTATGAAAAAGAAATACAAGTCTCCACATCTCTTTTGTTTTTTCAAACCGAAGAAAACTTCTGGGATGATCCATACTTGAATAATTTTTGCCTAGACAAGAAGGAAAGGAGATCCATATTCAATGATTTCCAACCAATGCAATCCTCCTTTCCTAGTACATGTGACAATTTGAACCCGCTGAAATTTTTCAGCTGGATTTTCAATGGGGTAGAATGATCAATGTCACCAATGTACTTTCCAAAGCAGGATGGTGGTTAGTTCTATTGAAAAATTTGTTACACCACTTAATGATCTTGCTCAACTTTGTGCTTTTGGATGATATAATGATAATCGATCTCCTAGTCTGAGGGAGATCCTTTTTTTTACAAGGATAGGTTAGTTATCTTTACTGCTTTCCGTAGATTAGGTTTAGTTTATCTAGTTTTACTGTTTTAGTAAGATTTAGTTATTGGAGTTGCAGACTTCCATGATCGCTCTCTCAGGTACTATTGTTCTCACTCTCTCAGATGTTACCATTGCTCTCATGTTCATGCTAATTGCATATCTTTTTACATTGAGGACAATGCAAGATTTGGTTGGGGGTGAGATGAGATTCCTCATCTAGCATGTTGCAACATTTCAAGCCTCACATGCGCAAATTTTTTCAAATTTTCTAAAATTTCAAAACTCTTTTAGAAAACCTTATTTCCATGCATTCGAGATGATATGAGTATAAGAAGAGGAGATACAAAGTGTGTGATGTTGTAAGTCTTGAATTTCTCCCAACATAATGGTTTTATATGTTAGTTCCCCTATTGTTGTGATTGATAGAAAATTTGAACACCTTTACACCAAGTTCACATTACACGATTTTTATGAGCTGCCAGGTTTATGTGATTTGTGGATTAGCTAGACTTTGATTTAAAGGTGTTAAGCAACCAAGCCGGGGTATTTTGTCCATCCTTGTTGTAGACACCCCACCTTCGGCTACACTGTTGGTAGAGATAGCTGGATAAATGGAGGACCATACCCCCAAATCCCAAGTCCAAACTCAGCCAAACTCACCCTTGTAAGCCCCATTCCATAGCCCAGTTCAAGCCTGAACCCAGTCAACCCAGTCCTAAACATCACCCTGAAAAACCCCCCATAAGAAAAGCCAGTCAAAAAATCCAAAAAAAGTCAAACTCACTGAGTCAACCCACTGAGTCAACCTGCTGAGTTAACCCGCTGAGTCAACACCGAGTCAAAACACATCAACCCGTCGAGCCAACCCGTCAAGTCAAATCACCGAGTCAACCCGCTGAGTCAACTCACTGAGTCGACCCAGCGAGTCAAACAGCAGCCTCGAGGAAGCAACCGTACATCACTGGAAACCGAGGAGCGGCCGTACGGGCGGCCCATAGCAGGCCACCCGAGATAAATTACGAGAAATGCCACTCTCCGCTGCTATAAATACCCCCCTCCACTTCTCATTTCAACATCCATTCGAACCCCATTCAGCCCGAGTGCGATCCAAGTCCCCTTTAGTCCATTTTTCCACCAAGGAGAGCCCGAGTGAGGAGAGCCTAACCCTGGTCCAGCCCAGCCTGACCACTGGTCCAAGCCTCTCAAGTCACCCAAGTCTTGATCCAGCCACTCGAAGCCAATCCTTGCGATACCTCCGTCCATCCAGCTATCATTTTTCCAGCATCATCTCATTTGCATATAGCATAAGTGCAACATTTACTTTTCTTCCAACCCTCCTGCTTCACTACAAGCACCTTGATTATTCAAGCACACCGCATATGTCTTAAATTAAGCACCTGTCAGTTCGAGCGTATGCTCTGG
The DNA here is from genome assembly GCA_003013855.2 of Liriodendron chinense. Lineage (NCBI taxonomy): Eukaryota > Viridiplantae > Streptophyta > Magnoliopsida > Magnoliales > Magnoliaceae > Liriodendron > Liriodendron chinense. Next base: position 119,135 of record PVNU02003543.1, on the reverse strand, counting down.
GCTTGCCTGTTGTTGGAACCTGCCCATCAGAAACTCTTACTGTTCAGACCTGCATTCACATACATATCACTATAAGCACTTTGAATATTCAAGCACACAGCATGCATCATCTCACATAAAGCACCTGTCAGTTCGAGCGTACGCTCTGGGCTTGCCCGTTGTTGGAACCTGCCCATCAGAAACTCTTACTGTTCAGACCCGCATTCATGCATCATGTCATCCATGAGAATATACGAGGATTAAACTAGACTTTCAAGTATTCGATCGATTCTGTGAAGTAGAGACCGTACTTCGGTACGGGCAGTGTGTGGGGTGCTTAACCTCTTGCCACCCTATAACCGTGATCCCTTACCTTGAATCTCTGACCGCAGATCAACAGGAGTCATTTTAGAGGAAAGGATCTTCGGATCCCCTTCTCTAACGTTTCTAAGGGGTCTAGCCGACTGTAGATTCGAAGTAATTGGCTAGTGGCGACTCTGGTCTTATATAAACACATTTAAACACATCCAGCTTAAGACGACAACCAAACAAAGCCCTCGAAAACGAGGCAAGCCAGTGGCACAAACGGCGATTTCGCACTCACGCATCATCCTCTCCTTCTTTTCCCGAAAGGGGAAGGGGCGAGAACGTCGTCGTGTGGGAGCGCGGAAAATCGGCGAGGGTCCACACTTGTCCATGGGAAAATAACAAAAGATATGGATTTCTAAAAATCCTATCTAATTTAAAAGAAAAAGGAAAGAAAGGATGAAATTGGGAAGGAAAGAAAAATGGTGGAAAATTCCGAAAAGGGCTACCTATTACCAACCGGGGGATGGTCGAACCGTAACCAAAGCCGGAAATGGGACGTAGTGTGAAAGCCGTCGGAAGGACGGTAAGGCAAATTCTTATCATAGGTTTGTTGTTGCTTTGTGCACTTTAAAATCATTGGTTTACTTAATCTATGAAGAAGATGATCCCAGGAACTCATGAGATGAGCTTTCACTATGCACACTAGGTTGAATTTGTTCGAGTCTTCTATTCATCAATCAATCAGCGAGAATTTCATGTAGACACCTTTTATGTTTTGAGAGTCCAAGGTTTCAGCTTCTATCACCTAATTTTTTCAAATTTGATACTTATACACCTTAGAATGGATAGAATCATGGGTTCTGAAGGAGAGTTGGGTTTGGAGGTTTGAAATTGTTTCACGCATGGTTTGCTAGGGACTAGCAAAAAGTTGGTTGGGGGGTGTATTGAACCTCCAATTTATACATTGCATTGCCCATTACATGACATGGTTTGCATGATTTTCATGATTGAAAGGCCCATCTAACACATGTTTTGTGATTATAGGGGATGAGAGCGGACTTCATTCAATTAGGGATTAAAAGAAAACCTTTGGAGCCACTGGATGAAGGATGAAAGAGGACCGAAGAGAGAAGATAGCAAGGAGAAGAGAAAGGAGAAAAAAGAGGAGAAAAGAAAGAAAGAAGAGCAAATTGAAGAGAGCTGACCGGTCTTGACCGGTCTGCCAGAGGAGCCAGACCGGTCTTGACCGGTCGGCCATGTGCAATGATCAAAGGGAATGCCAGACCGACCGGTCTTGACCGGTCGGCCATGCATACTGGAGGCTAGAAGGAAGTCCAACCGGTCTTGACCGGTCGGCTATGCACGCTGTCCATCTTGTTAAAACAAGCCCGACCGGTCTTGACCGGTCGGCTGCACTCCCTGGATGGTTGAAAAGGCCAGTCCGACCGGTCTAGACCGGTCGGCTCTGCGTAAATTGAGTCCTTTCTAAATCGGGACTCCGAAAACTGCTGCGCACTGCGTAACCTTTCGCAGATTCTGGATGTTTCCGATGTAAGGGAGCTTTCTTATTATAAAAGGACACCTAGGGGCTCTTCCTAGATCATCAGAGAAGCTAAGGAATGTGGTTCTAAGGAGAGGAAGCTGTCGTGGAGCGTCTGCAACTCTCCTATTTCCGGTTTTTCTAGTTTTATGCTTTCATTAAGAGTTTTTAGTTGTAGCATGACTATGCTCGGCTAGAACCTCTCAGCTAAGGCTGAGAGGTGAAGCTTGTAGCCAATTCCATGTTGGATTCAGTATAATTCAAGTTATTTCAATTCAAGTTTGATTTTTTTCTCATGTTCTAGTTTCTTAAAGTGGTAATTTGAGATGTTTTATAAGAGTTCATGTGCTCCGGACATGAGTTCCTTGCAATTCTCTGAGATTATCATATAATGCTTGTTTAGATTCGAATTATAGTAACCCTTGAGCAAGCCATAGTCCATAGGCATGGTTGTTACTCCGCAGGCTATGGTTTTGAATTCTATATTGATTGAATGGGACTAGAACTTGGAAGTTCAACTTAATTTGGATTGAATGTGTGTGAATGCTTTATTTTCCAACTAGATGAGAGATAGGACTTCAAATCTAGTTGTGTTCTCTACTTGGATTGATTGAATTGACATGGGATTGCTACAAGTAGATCCTTGAATGCCTTAGTACTTTGAATTACTGATTTTCTATTAAAGTTACTGTTTTAGTTAATTACTCAATTAATCTGATTTTCTTCCAAAAACTGAGTTGCTGGAGTAGTTTGGAGATTGTTTCGAATTCCCTGTGGATCGACCTCTATCTTACCGAGATTTATTACTACATCGCAGCCTTACACTTGAGGCGAGCGAACATATTTTCACTTCCTTTTTATCTTTAAAAAGTATTGATTGTGTTTGCATACATGTCTATTATGATTCATAAATTATATGGATTGATTTTCAACAAAGTTGCAGCACTTTTGTTTGATGGTGCATAGTTTAGAATCCTACACAAAAGAAATTTGTTATTTGTACTTAATTTTTTATTTTTATTTTGTGATCTTTTGAATTCTAAGTATTTAACGATAACTTCATAACCTCCATTGAAGTTTTCTTGAAAAATTCACCATAACGCAATACATGCAATATTTTGTTGGAAATCCGATTAGTGGAAGCACCGAAGAAGATCAAACAATCACCACACAGCCACATAAGCAATCAACGCAAAAACACATGAATTTTACATGGAAAACCCTTATGAGAAAAAACTACGGCACAAAGCGACACCTCCACTATGGTAAACAGATGGTTACAGAGCTAATCTACCCGAGTAGATCCCAAAGATGAACAAAAGCTCTCAAACCTCACAATCTTCTCACCCAAAACCCTAATCTCGTATTAGGACTCCATGGTATTGCTTAGTTCTTCTCCAAACACGATTAGGAAACATATTTAAAAGAGAGAATCCAGATTTAGAAACAAACAGCGCATATTCGTGCAATTTCAAATCCTGCAAGTCGGTTGACCAGCCGGCCTACCGTTCGAGGTTGGTCTAGTGAGCTTTGCTCCAAAACTACATGCCTGCTGCCTCAACTCAGACCTGTCTAGCAACTGGTCTGAGCACCGTGCGATTGGTCGAACGACCGGTCTCAAAAGGTCAAAAAACGTCCATAGAGCTTCTGTGCCAAACTGTCCATTGGCCAACCAGTCGGTGGACATTGTCAATACACAGTTTTGTGGCCTCTCCAACAAACTCCACCGAGGAATCAAAACACCAAACCACTTTCTCTACTCTTCATAAAACCAGCTCCCCATCAATCATAGTGTCACCGCGTCTCATGCATCACTGCGTTTTCATTAAGCCTTCGCCAATTCCAGAGAAGTTACGCAGAACTTGAACTTCTCTGTAGGGACCACCTTGGTCATCATATCCACCGGATTCACTCTAGTGTGAATCATGTCCAGAGTCACATCTCCTTCCTTAAGCACCTGTCGAATAAAATGGTGACACATATCAATGTGTTTAGTACGAGAGTGATAAATAAATTTTTTAGCCAAATTGATAGCACTAGAGCTATCACAATTAATAGGCACGACTTCCTGCTGAAGCCCCAACTAATTTATCATTCCTTTCAACCAAATAACTTCCTTGAAAGCTTCTGTCACCGCCATATACTCAGCTTCAGTAGTGGAAAGAGCCACCACAGATTGAAGCTTAGACATCCAACTAATCGCTCCACCTGCTAATACAAACGAGTACCCTGAAGTCGATCTCCTACTATCCACATTAACTACGTAATCAGACTCGATGTAACCAACAAACTTGTCCTTGGACTATTCAAACGTCAAGACGTAGTCTTGCATACCCTGAATGTATCGAAGTAACCATTTTACAGCTTCCAAATGTTGTTTGCTCAGGTTAGACATAAATCGGCTAACAACACGCATAATCTGTGAAATATCTGATCTTGTATAGACCATGGCATACATTAAACTGCCCACAGTACTTGAATAGGACACATGAGACATAACATGCTTTTCTTCATCTATTTTGGGATAATGTTCAGAAGAAAGCTTGAAGTGAGCCGCGTGGGGAACGCTAACCGGTTTGGACTTGTCCATCTCATACTTTTTCAATACCTTATCAAGGTATTCCTCCTGAGATAACTACAACCTGCTCCTCTTCCTATCTTTACGAATATCTATGCCAAGAACCCTCTTTGCAGCCCGCAGATCCTTCATCTTGAATGTCCCTAAAAGCTAAGTCTTTAACACATCGATGTTAGACATGCTATGACTGGCAATAAGCATATCATCGATGTACAACACTAGTATGAGAAACTTTTCATCATCCAGTGTTTTGAAATAGACACAATGATTATACTCGCTCCTGAAATAGCCTTGACTCATCATGAAGGAATCAAATTTCTTGTACCACTGCCTAAGCGACTGTTTGAGACCATACAACGATCTCATCAATCTGCAAACCTTGCTCTCAGCCCCTTGCATGGTATAACCTTCTGGTTGCACCATGTAAATCTGCTCTTCCAATTCCCCATGTAGGAAAGCAGTCTTTACATCCATCTGTTCCAGCTCGAGGTCGTATTAGGCAACCAGTGCCAAATACTTGATTCACAACCGGCGTAAAAATCTCACTGAAACACATGCCTTCACGCTGAGCATACCCTTTTACTACCAACATTGCCTTGTTTCTATCTTGTTTCTTTCAACCTTACACCTAATCGCTAAGCATACCCATTCACAACCTTGCACCCAATCGCTGAGCATACCCATTCACAACCTTGCACCCAATCGCTTCTCGGCCCACTAAAAGCTCCATAAGCTCCCAAGTCTCATTCTTGTATAAGGAGTTTATCTCATCTTGCATTGTCATCTTTTATTTTTCAACATCTACATCCTGTACTGCCTCTGCAAAGTTAGACGGATCCCCCTCATCTGTAATGAGAGCGAATGCAATGATCGAGTCATCCCTATACCTTACTAGTAACCTGCGATCCCTATGTGGATTTTTTCGAATAGGTGGCTGCTTCACCTGATCCTGTACCTATGTCTGCACCTCAGTATCGACCCGTGTCTCATCTCTGTCATTTTATGTATCAGCAATTTCTGATTTTTCTAGTTCCTTTGTAGCACCCTTTCGGAACAACGAACCCTTATCAAATTTGACATCACGGCTTAGAGTGATCTTTTTCGACAACCCTTCAAACCACCACCATAGCCCACAAAGATCCCTTTTCTGGCCCTATGGTCTAGCTTGTCTCTCTCAACTGACGGCACATGAGAGTAAGCCTCACAACAAAAGACCCGCAGACTTGAGTAGTCCAGCGTACGACCACTCCACATTTCCTCAGGGATTTTACATTCAAATATCATAGAGGGTAACCGATTTATCAAGTAACAAGCTGTGTTAATAGCCTCAGTCCATAGCTCTTTGCCCAACCTAGCTTTACTAATCATGGATCGGGCTCTCTCCAAGAGAGTCTGATTCATCCATTCTGCCACACCATTCTATTCTGGCGTGTGGCGCACTGTGTTGTGCCTCATGATCCGATCATCCTTACAATATGTAAGACCCGTACCCTGAATTGCCCTCCGTACGTTTAGTTTTCGGTACCGGTACGTCCCAGATGGACCAGATTAGAGAGGCTTGATCGCGACCCTAATTTAGTACCGCAACGACCCAAGACCTATACCCCAGCGACCGCGTAAGCGCTGCAATTCCAACGCCGCGCGGCACGCCCCATTGCGATACCCGGTGTGAAAGATGCGTACTTTTGCGCAATCCGAGGTGGGCCGCGCAACGCGCGTGTGGCATGGGCCCCACTTGCATAAATCTCAAGAATATGTCAAATCAATCAAATCAATCACCATACCCACCCCATCACTCTCTCACCTCCAAAGTCAACTCTAATCATGCCACCCATACCTCTCATGCCCTCTCCCATCATCATCATCATCACCTCATGTACCCCCCTCCCATGCTAGCCATTCTCCTCTAGAAAAACCCCAAGCACCACTCGTCCATAGGATTTCTAAGGAGGAAGGAGAGAGAAAGAGAAAGGAGAGAGAAAGGAGAGAGAAAGAGAAAGAGAGAAAGGAGAGAGAGAGAAGTAGAGAGAGATTTAGAGGGAGATCAAGAGAGAAAGAGAGAGATTGAAGGAGGAGATCAAGCTTGGAGGACCCCGATCATCATCCGGACCGTCCGATCGGCAATCCAACCGTCCAACCATGATTGTGAGTGCAAACTTCCCCCATTTTTCTTGTCTACCTTTCATTTTATTTGCTTGGGCCCACCTTGTGATGTGTAATGAGATGGATGGGCTGGATCATCCATGAATGGGCCCCACTTGCTAATAAAATAAATAAAAATAAAAAATAAAATAAAATAAAGGGGAGAGAGTGCCGCTGGACCGACAGCGTCCAGAGGACGCTGCTGCCCAGCAGCGTGTGGGCTAAAGCCCCTTTTGGGCGTTGAGCAGGGTCCCCACTCGTGGGACCCACCTTGCTGCACGTATTTGATCCACGCCGTCCATCTGTTTCTCCAGCCCATTTTAGGGTTGGAAGCCAAAAATGAAGAAGATCTAGATCTCAGGTGGACCACACCATAGCAAACAGTGGAGATAATGATGTCCACTACTGAAACTTCCTTGGCCCACTGTGAAGTTTCTGGACCAAATCACCTGCCCAATATTGGGCTTATTGGGTCCCCCATGAGACAGGGAACCTGATGAACGGAGTGGATCAGACCCATGTGGGCCCCACTTGATATAGACAAAAAAAAAGAAAAAAAAATATATATACATGTTTGTGACGCTGGACGTTCACAGCGTCAGAGACGCTAGAACAGTCCAGCGTCGTTAGAAGGCTGGACAGTGAGTGGGGTCCCCACTCGTGGGACCCACTTTGATGTTTATGTTGTATCCACACCGTCCATTTGTTTTCCCAAGTCATTCTAGGGCCAGGGCCCAAATATGAACCAGATCCAAATCTTAAAAGGACCGCACCACATGAAACAGTGGAGGTAAGGATGCCCACTGTCGAAACTTCCTCGGCCCACATTGATGTTTGTAGACCAATCCAACCACCCAATATTGGGCTCGTTGGGTCCCCCATGAGCTGGGGAACCTGATAGACGGAGTGGATCACCCTTATGTGGGCCCCACTCGATCAAAACCATGAAAAACAAAAAGAGAAAGAAAGAAAAGAAGAAGGAGAGGCGTCGCTGACGTTGGGAGTACCAGCGTCCACGGACGCTGGGCTCGCTGCCGAGCTGGTGGCCCACTCTATGGGTCCCACCATGATGCGGGTGCTATATCCACACCGTCCATCCATTTGAGGAGATCGTTTTAGGGCATGGTCTGAAGAATGAGACAGATCCAAATCTCCAGTGGACCCCACTTAAGAGAAAACAGTGGGGACAGTGACAGACCGTTGAGACCTTCCCACGGCCCACCATGATGTTTATTTGATATCCAACCTGGTCATAAGCTCACACACGTGTGCAGGAAGGGAAAACAAAAATATTAGCTTGATCAAAAACTTCTGTGGGCCCCTCTTGATGAGAAAATAAATAAATAAATAAATAGATAAATAAAGAAATAAATAAAGTAAAGAAGAGAGAGAAGGAAGGGGGCGCTGGCCGTATGTTGGCTGGGCTGCCCAGCCGGTGGCCCACTCGTGGGACCCACCTAGAATGTATGTGCTTTATCTATTTAGTCCATATGCCTTTCCAGCTCATTTTAGTGGCTGAGCCCAAAATTTAAGCATATCCAAATGTCAAGTGGACCATGCCACGAGAAACAGTGGGAATAATGATCTCCACAGTTGAAACCTTCCCAGCCCTACAGTGATGTTTATTTGTCATTCAACCTGTTCATAAGATCACATGGATATGGGAAAACAAAAATATCAGTTTGATTCAAAACTCTTGGGACCCATTTGGGTGCCACGCTCCAAGCAGCGTGCTTTGGCACGCTGCCCAGCAGGTGGCCTACCCTGTGGGTCTCACCACGATGCATCTGTTTTATCTATGCCGACGATCTATTTTTCCATATTATTTTAGGGCCATGGGCCCTCATAATGAGGTAAATACAAACCTCAGGTGGACCACATTGTAGGAAACAGTGGTCATTGATGCCCACCTTTGAAACCTTCCTTGGGGCCATTGTAATGTTTATTTATCCATCTAACCAAAGGTGATGGGGCCCAACTTTGGGTCCCACCTTGATGAATGTTGGGTATACCTTGTCGTTCTTCTTGGCAGGGGTGTGGGCCCAGTTTTGGGTGGGCCACACGTAGAAAATAAGGGTAATTGAATGCCTACCATTGGAAACTTTACAGGACCCATCTGTTATGTTTATTTGCCATTCTTCCTGCTCATAAGTCACCCAACCATGGGTGGGGTTCCACACGTGTGGTGTGCGGGCCCCACCATGGTGTTTGGTTGCCATCTTACTTGATTAGTGGGAAAGCACAAATATCGGGTTGATCCCAAACTGTTGGGGCCCATTGATGTATATGGCTTCCCCACTCCTTTGTGCGGTTATCCCCAACCACGGGTCCACCTTGTTATGCATGTGTTCTATCCACGTCAGCCATTGGCCACTATGGTGCAATATGTATGTTGCCCATCGATTAGGACCGCCTTAATTTTGTGCTTGATCCAAACCATCCAAATGAATGGACCCTAGCATGTTATGTACAGGATAGCCTTGGGACCACCTTAGTGTGCGTGTCCGAGTGACCGCGTTGTCTATCCCGTGGATCCACCTTGATGATTAGTTGTGTAAACCCTTATTGAAAGGTCATCCTTAGAGTTTGCTCGATCCAAGTCATAGGGCTACTTTCTTGAACTCACCCTGTTGAACCGTCTTGTCAATTCACCTTGTTAACTAACCATGTTGACCCGCCTTGTCAACCTGCCTTATTGACTCATCTTGTTGACTCACCATGTTAATTGATCTTGGTAACTCAGCTTGTATACTCAGATGACTCACCCCTCCTACCCTTGTACCCAACTATTAAAGACTACCATATCGCGTATATCTCATCCACACCGTCTGTTTACCTTTAGGACGAGTGTAGGGCTCATCCTCGACGTTAGTATGTCATCTAGGCCATCCATTATATGGAGCCTATCTTGTAGTATGAGGTTAGACCTGTCGTCCCTTTTTGGACCTTAGCGTATTGACCATCTATCTCAGATTACCCTACTATGTATGATTCCCTGTCATGACCTGTCTATCTTGCAACCCATTCTATAACATTCCTTTGACGGACCATTATTGTGTTTATCTCAATTGTACTATCGCACTATGGGTCTCAGCATGATTTTGGGTATTCTACTCTTGCTGCTCAAGTAGGTTCTACCTTTGATGTGTCGGTAGTGTATTCAATCATTTTCTTTCCATTTGGGTTATCTGAATGTTGAAGGTTAATCCACACCGTTCAATTGTTGGACCATCTGTGTTGTTGTATACTATCCATTTATGGTCCTATCTCTTTGTGTTTGTTTGTGTTATAAGTGAATTATCTTTTTATGATGTTTTTAGTATGTCTGCTGCCACACGTAGTGTTGTTGGAATACTCATATGTAATCTTTATACTATATGCTTCAACGACCACCATGCTTGTGTAATGAGTATGCATCCCAAATCACCATTGTTAGTTGGGGACCACTAGGGCATAAACGCATTCATAAAGCATTTGAGATGTAGTCGCGCAAATGTAATTCACGTGCTCTCTATCGCAAACCTCTCCAATAGGTATGGGACTATTCGAGGACAGGAGTCTATCATCCTGACTTACACTGTATGGTAGGAATAGCTTAGCATACCTTGTAGCCCTTGGTGCGAGATTCCCCGGCTAGCAACATCCCGCACTATGACTCGATCATTCATATGTGTCCCCTCATTTTAATCATATCTCAAATAGGTTGGACTAGATTGTTTTATTGCCATCGTGGTAGATTGACTACTTATTGGCACTCATACTGTATGCTTGGCTCATGCATCATGAATGCTTGGCTCATCTGATTGTCTTGTATCAACCGGCCATATCGGTCGCGATTGTCGTGCAGTTCATTACCAGTTGACGGTGACATTGTATTTGAGACCCTATAGTTTTATGGTGCTATTTGGAGACTTGCATGGGAATGTCGTCCCATGTTTGTATGCATGGTTTCATTTCGCACCGTCTACTTGTGCCGCATATAGCATGGTTACTACATTGCAACCACAGCTCCATCATGGTTTGCAGAACACTGAAAATATGTGATCTTTAAAATAGATGCCAAAGATGTCCCTAGGTGAAAGTCCCTGATCCCGTTGGTACCAAGGTGGGTGCTCCATTCAAGGACCGGGTGGTTTAATCATACACCAGTATGCCGAATACCAAACGGCGGTGTTTTTCACTACACATGGTCAGTTTGGAAGGAGGTTTGACCAACCTGCCGGAAGAGTGTTGGCAGAGTGGGTTGAGTTTGACCAGCTGTGAGTGGGTCCGCTATTGCACCAGATAGGCTTTGGCATTCTACTGGTGAGTAGTGAGGTCTGTGAGACCCCGGTGATGTTCCGTTTCAGAGATGGTATTGGTATCAGTGATGTGACTGATGTTCTGTATGGTGTGGGACGGTCCTGACGTGGGCGGGCCTGTAAGCTTGGGCGAGCTACCACACTGGGCGAGCTACCAGTTCCGAGTCCTGCATTGCTTGGGCGATCGCGATATGACTGTTCGTATCTGGACCACTGTACTGAGAGGTGGTGATTTGCATACATGCATTGGATCATTGCATGTGACATTAGGCCCTGTAGGCCATTGCATAGTATGAGTATATAGCCTTGGTAGGCTGGTTACCTGTATTACATGCTTGCATAACCATGGCAGGCTAGTTATCTACTCAGCCTCAATGGGAGTTGTTCAAGCCGACGCCCCCCCGGAAACAAACAGAGTCAATAGAAAGAAGCTCCGGCGGGCGGCCCCGGCTTCTGGCTCTCTTGATCAGGACCAAGGGGTCTTTCTGTGGAAACCTCCACGAACAATCGTCATTTTTTTATGGTTTTTCCGCTTCTCACAGCTGCTCTTTCCACACCTCCGGAGTATATTATATGCAGTTATAGCTGTTTTTGTTTTAAAATGGATCAGCGAATATCTGAAATAGAAAGTCAATGTATCTATATGTATGTAGATATACATAGTGGGGAATTATGTCCCCTATCTCTATGAATATGAAGGAATTATTCCATTATTGATCATTAATAATAGTGGAATCAATGGTGCAGAGTCAAAATGGGATTCTGACCTAATTATTGCATGCTTGCATAGCCGTGGTAGGCTGGTTATTCATATCACATGATCGTGTAGCCTAATTAGGCTAAGTTTTGGTTTAGATTTCTCATCATGCTTTACTGCTTACTTTGATATTTATCATGCTTGCCATATGCATTGCGCACGCACACACGCACTCACAAAGCTTCGTTCGAAGCTTATGCGCGTTTGTTACGCTGCAGGTTATACCAGAGTGTATCAGCAACGTTGAGTTGGAGTTGGGAGTGCAGTAGCAGGAGGTGCCGGATTGTGCACAGTTTTTATATTTACGCATTGTGTATTTACCTTTCAGTACTGTATGTAAATGAAATGACTTAGTAGAAATATTAAGTTTGTCTTTGATGGTACTTATATGGTGATGCTCATGTTTCAAAAAAATTCAGACCCTAAAATCCTCCTTGTGGTATCCCAGGATCAGAACTTGGTGTGTGGGGTTAGGATCCGAGATCGGGGTACTACGGAGGCTGCCACCTCTGAATTCGGGTTACGGCAAATAGACGTCGAGAACCGAATTTTGGGTGTGACACAATATGTATTAAATTCCCTGGAAGTGAACTCACCTCCATTGACGGTTCTCAAAACTTTCAGTTTCTACCCTGACTGATTTTCCACTATTTTCTTCCAATACTTGAAGGTCATGAAGATATCGGATTTATTTTTCAGAAAATAAACCCTAACCTTCCTGCTATAGTCATCGATAAATGACATGAACCACAATAACCCCCCAACAGAAATAACGGGTAACGACCCCTATACATTGGAATGGACATAATCAAGCACCCTTTTACATACATGTTTCTCCCATTTAAATGACAATCTAGATTGTTTCCCATACATGCAATGTTAACATATAGTAAAGTCTACAGATTTAAAGGAAGGAATTAAAGATCGTTCATAGAGTACCTTCATGCCCCGCTCGCTCATGTGGCCTAACCGTGCATGCCACATACGTGCAGACGTGGAATCCGCTACAATTGCTGCAGCTCTACCTACTGAAGTTCTCTTAATCAATTAGTAAATGTTTCCATGCTTTTGTCCCTTCATAATTATAAGAGCCCCCTTTGAAACTTTACAGAATTGGTCAAAACTGGTGAACTTGCACCCCAATGCCTCGAATGCACCAAGGGAAATCAGATTCTTCCTCATCCTAGGAACGTGCCTCACTTAAGTCAAGTTCCGTTTGATCCCATTGAACATCTTGATGTGCACTTTATACCAATTCCCATAACCTTGCAGGCATAGTCATCGCCTAAAAATACCGAGCTTCCCTCATACTCCCTGTAGGAAGTAAAGACGCTCCTATCTGGGCACATGTGATATGAAGCCCCGGGGTCCATGATCTACTCATCGTAGAGAGATCCAACTTTTGACACCGTCAAGACCTCGCACATCACTACCACCTTCTTCAGCCTTAGTGATATTGGCTTCCCTAGAGGAGTCTCCCGACTTCTCATTCTTATACTTAAGACTCTTGTAGTCCTTTTTCATATGCCCAACTTGGCCACATCTCCAACACTTCAACTTGCATTTACCTTTGTCATTCGACTTGGATCGAGAACGCGACGACCCTTCACCTCGCTCAGAATTTCTTCCTCTCATAATCAGTGCATCGAAGGAAGAATTAACATCACCACCTTTCTATCTCATGGCCTTCGATTGAAGGGCTGAGACAATGATCTCGATACTAATAGTGTCCCTACCCGCGCACAACGAGTCCCTGAGTGACTCCTATGAACTATAAAGTGAGTTCAGCGAGATTAAGGCTTGATACTCATCCTTCATCTGCTCACCAAAATCAAGCAACTTACAAATCAACTTGTTGAATGTGCTAATGTGTTCCTCTACATTTGTCCCCTCCGCTATCTTCAAAGTAAAGAGTTACATCATTAGATACATGCAATTTTCTAGAGACTTCTTTCCATAGTTGTTCTCTAGCTTGGTCCATGTTTCTACAGCGGTCTTCTCCTTTATGACGTTGTAGAGGACGTCATCAATAAGGCACAGTTGGATTAAGGCCATAACCTTCTCATCCGTCTTTGTCCACTCATCATCTTTCATCTCCGTAGGTCACTTTCCAAGGGCGTTCATGACCCCTTGCTGAGTTAGGACGGCCCTCATCTTCTCATTCCACAACTCAAAGTTATTTTTGACCGAGAACTTCTTAACATCGAACTTGGTACTTGAAGCCATGAGATTGTCGCAGAAAACTCCTTCTTCAACCTTCCAACGATAGCTCTGATACCACTTGTTGGAAATTCGATCAGCGGAATCATCGAAAAAGATCAAACAATCACCACACAGCCACACAAGCAATCAACACAAAAGCACATGAATTTTACATGAAAAACCTTTGCAGGAAAAAAACCATGGCACAAAGGGACACCTCCACTATGATAAATAGATGATTACAGAGCTAATCTACCCGAGTAGATCCCAAAGATGAACAAAAGCTCTCAAACCTCACAATCTTCTCACCCAAAACCCTAATCTCGTATTAAGACTCCTTGGTATTGCTTAGTTCTTCTCCAAATACGATTAGGAAACATATTTATAAGAGAGAATCCGGATTTAGAAACATACAGCGCATTTTCGCGTAAGGAATTTCAAATCCCGCAAGTCGGTTGACCGGTCGAGGTTGGTCTAGTGAGCTTAATTTGCTCCAAAACTACATGCATGCTGCCTTAACTCAGACCTATCTGGCGACCAGTCTGACCACCCTGTAACCGGTCAGATGACCGGTCTTAAAAGGTCAAAAAATGTCTAGAGAGTTTCTGTGTCAAACTGTCCATTGGCTGACCAGTCGGTGGACACTGTCAATGCACAGTTTTGAGGCCTCTCTAACATATTTCTCATGTGATACTTAATATGCTTCTATATCCAAGGGTGAGATACATGCATCAACACCAATACCGATACTTGAATCATTGGTTACAGCTATCGCCCAAAGCATAAACGTATATAAAAGTAAAAGAAAGGCATCAACAACTACATAAAATTGAGGAGATTGCTCAAATTGAGTTTGAGACAAAAGCTCCAAATCACCACCATAATCATCAAAGAAGGTAGCTTAGTGGTGTTTGGTCCTTTTTTTTTTTTTTTATCGAAAGCAACGGTAACACTATGCCAAAATCGCGCTTGGTCCGTCGCAAATCGATATTAGCGACGAACTTGGTCCGTCGCATGGGCCGTCGCAGTTTACTATGTTGCAAATTTTAAATGACGGATTATATCCGTCGCTTTTAAACGACGAATTACGCCCGTCGCTAAATTATGTAAAGCGACGGATATCGGTCCGTCGTACAAAATTGTTGCCACGTATATTGGTCCGTCGTTAAATTTATGGGCGACAGCGTGATTGCATTTATTTAGGAATTTTAGCGACGGAACGCACACCTATTACGTTTGAATTTATTTTTGAATCTATTGCACCTGATAGTCATCCAAATTATTTAAAACAAAAAAAAAAATTAAAACCTAACAAATCATAATTATATCATATATGAAACTTAAAGTCCTTACATTTCTAGTGAAAAATAATATTAATATTTGTTACAAGTCTACACATTGAAGTGAACCATTCTCCATAGAATGAGCAACTTGGCTTTATTTTGTTCCCAATATTGAAACCAATCTCTTGACGATACGTGAAGCTAGCCTTCATTTCTAATCTTTCCTTTATAGCTACTTCCACCTCATACGTTAGCAAATCGATCAACTGGCCCACCTGCAAAATCCAGAATATAAAACATAAAGAGTATCAGTATTATAATGTAAGAACAAAAAAGGAAAAACAACAACAAAAGACAATGAAGCACCACCTACTCGTAAGAAATGCTAGGTGACAAGCTTGATAACTATTATATATGCATGATGAAGCTTCAGTACTGGGATGAAATCGGAAACCTGGAGGCAATTCCATTTGATCCTCTTTGGATAGAGCATTCACAAACAAAGCTAGCAAGCAGAGAAATTTTTAGTCAGCAGAGTCGAAGTAAGAGCGTGGACTGATCTGAAAATAAAAATAGAAATCCAAAACTGATAAGCATATAAATGTATTCAGCATCACTGAAACCAATTTACAAGCAAGAGAAACGATAGTTACTTGGATTGGAGGTAACTTGGGCCATTCCACTGCAGACATGGCAGGCATGCAATCGATCTAGTCTGTCCAAAAAATATACTGATCAGAGGATCCTGAATGTGCGATCGATAGGCATTCCCACATTCAATTGGACTGCTGCAGGTTTGGGCAACCGTCCATTGAATTCACCAACCAGATAATCAATCATCAAATCGCTGAGGTTTTGTGGCGATGCCCACCCATGGTCAGGTGCACAATTTGGATGGTCTGGGTTAAGTGGAATGTGCCATGTGTAGAAAGATGAGTGCATAACAATGGTTAGCCATAGTCTGCTAAAGTATCATACAATTCCTCAATAAATAAAAGCAAAAAATATGAACTACCAACTTAATCTCTAATGACAAAAACGGTAACCCTCTTTTTGGCCTTTAATAAAATCAGTATCTTTAAAGAAAAAGGGTTACCCACCAGTTAAAATAATAAGAATAAAAAGATATACTATCCTAACAATTAAATTCTCAGGTTTTTTATTTGTACATGTGGGGCCTATGTTTTCATCATCCAAACCATTCACATGACTGGTCTCAATGTAGAGACGTAATGCTATCGAAATCTCTAAGATTGGTTGATCTAACCATTCAGCATTCATCCTCTTCTAATAATAACAGTTACAATGTTTTCTCTTAACCGTGTGTTAATAGGCATTCATAGGCCACCATATCGAAAGGTTGTGATCTGTTAATCTGGAAGATCCCTGGGAATCACTCATCCATGGTGGGGCCTGTCAGATTAATGGTTTAGATCACAAGATCGTAGGCCCCTGCATGTGCAAGATTCCTGTGTGTAAGCACACTATATGTTTGGCAGGATGACCAGGATCCTATAATTCTTCTTAAATAATAAGCAAACATAAAACGTTGGATTAAGCAATTTGTTCACCAGAACTAACCGTATATGTCAGCCCCACCTTTCAGTTATCCAACCTGTTCATCTGGTGGAAGTTGTGGATCGGAGATGCCTCAAAATCTTCCATGCGGGATGATCTTAACCATCTGATACATTCTCCATTAAATGCAAACCACTGGATGTAACTTTCGATTTGCAACTCGCCAACCTAATAGGCAGTATCATCTAACAGGCGCGACTTGGGTGAGACCCCGGAACCAGCTATGTGGGTGAGACCCTGAACCTAGGGCCCACCTGGATGTATTCTTTATATATCCATGCCGTCCATCTGTTTCTTCAGATTATTTAGGATGCATTAAAAAAACATGAAGCAGAAGAAAATTTTAGGTGGACCACACCACAGGAAACAGTTCTCATTGAATGCCTACCATTAAAAACTTCCTGGAGTACACCATAATGTTTATTGACCATCCAATCTGTTGATAAGGTCACGTAGACAGGGATTAAAGGAAAAAAACAAATATTAGATTGATAGAAAACTTTTGTGGCCCACAAAAGGGTTTTAATGGTCGTTAACCAGTGTTTCTTATGGTGTGGTCCACCAGAAATTTACATCTGCTTCATTTTTGGTTCAATGGCATAAGATAAGGTGGAAAAGCAGATGAATAGCATGGATATATAATTCATACGTTGAGGTGGGCTCCTACGGCCAAGGTCCCACCCACATCGCTGGTTCCAGGGTCTAACACCGTTAATTAATAATTAAGTTGGGCCATTCAGCCTCTTATATTTCAAATCCAAAACCTCCAGATTGCAAGTTTGGACATGTGACTTGAGGCATGATCACTCAATCAAGTTCAAAATATTGATCTAAACTGATGCTATAAATCTGGGTTTAATTTCTTTACAATTGATTGACTTACCTTCAGAGGTGAAGCGTCCTTCAAAATTATTGTGACTTAGATCAAGGCTCTTGAGGGATGAGAGTGCACCCAAATACGACAGAATGCTTTCGTTCAAGGAGTTATCACTCAGGTCAAGGTACTCTAGCTTGCTCAATCTGGATCATCTTTTGAAACCTGCATGCGGGTGACGTCATGTGTTTAAGGCCTTCTTAGAACAGGGAAAAATCTCAACCATTCTTAATATTTCATTAGAAAAATAAATAAATTTCCTCAAACGCAACATGCCGAAGAGGAATAATTACAACATCTTGTGCTAAGCATCAAACAGATAGAGCGAATAATTACAAAGGTTAAAAATGCTTCCCTAGGAGATGGCCTCATATCTCAACAACTCTTTTTTTGTTTTTTCTAGTCATCATCATCGTCATTGAAGCCTTATACCAAGTTATTGGCTTTGGCTTGTTTTTTCAAGTCCAAATTGAAATTGATAGAATTACAGCTCAGAACGAGAAATCCCGGATATGAATGCTAACGAGTTTTCAATCTGGCTATTTCCACTTCATTACACTAATAACTGCAGTACATTAATAAGTGCTCCAAATGCACCCTTAGAGATGCATGTATATACCTTCACATCTCGGTCCAAATCCAAAATGGCACTGTTGAGTACGTTTGGCTGCACTATCACATCGAATTTCAATTATTAAATTTCGATTCCCCTGTTAGCATTTGTATTCATGTTACTTAGCTTCAAGTTCAAGGTAACATAGTTAACTTCCATCATTTCCTCCTTAATTAGATAAAAAAAATTCACAACTCAAATCATTTGGCTTTCCTATGGTAGCCTTGATTTCATCAATAAAGGTTAGATAGTTAAGACCATCAAAGAATAAATTACATAAAATTCCAAAAGAGCAAACGTAACTGTAGTTCCATGGGATGTTTGCAATTCAATTTACCTGGCCAAATGGATGCAGCCCTGTTTCAAATCATCAAGGAAGGAAGAATGTTAAGATTGTAGGAGATAAAGGTACCTTCATGATCAACCCAACCACCCAGGTAATTCCAGGACAAATCGAGGCTCCGCAGTTCTCCAAAGGAAAGAAGTAAGTCAGCATTCAGATACCATTCTCCCAACTTCCATTCCCTCGTCTGGTTGAGAGAAATTTCAGTCACTCGCTGAAACCATTCCCTCGTATGTGGAATGGTTCCATTCAGTCTATTAATGTATATCAAAGGACTTCAACAACCAATAAAGAGTAGGTTTTGTTGGGTCAATCTCAACTATCGTCACTACAGGTGTACTCTCCTTTAAGCCCTTGAATATTTATATAATTGGGTCTGCATATCTTGGCTTGATTCTCGGTCGTTCTTAGTTAATTGGCCGATGTGTAATGACAGTAGGTTTTCTTTCTTTTTTTTCTTTTTTCTTTTTTTGTATTTTTTGTCGTTTGGATGCCTGTAAATGGGGCTAACTGTAAATGATTTACAGGTAAATGGTTTACAGTCTGTGTTTGGATGCTGAAAAATGCCTGTAAATCTGTAAATCATTTATAGCTTTCAGCTTCATTTGATTTACAGGCAAAAAGCTGGGATTTCATTTGCACGCTCTCCATTTACAGCCTAAGGGCTATAAATCTAAAGATTCGCTCTCCATTTACAGGACTTAAACAATTTACAGGCTATCCAAACACAGACAATCATTTACAGGTTATAGCCAAATAGGACAGGCTGTAAATGATTTACACCTGTAAATCATTTACTGCTTAAACCATTTACAGGCATCCAAATGACCCCTAACTGTAAATGATTAATAGGTAAATGGTTCACAGTCTGTGTTTGGATGATGAAAAATGCCTGTAAATCATTTACAGTTCTCAGCCCCATTTGATTTACAGGCAAAAAGCCGTGATTTCATTTTTATAGGCTCTCCATTTACAGCCTGATGGCTATAGTTTCAAAGATTAGCTCTCCATTTATAGGACTAAAACAAATTTCCTTATAGGCTCTCCATTTCCTTACAGATAGTGAAGATTTGTCATATTGCCCAGCTCGAGGGGAATGGATCCTGTCAGCTTATTACTGTGCAAATACCTATAGATTTCAAGACAGGCTCCATCAGTGTCTGATGTATCTTACTACCGTGAGACCATACAACTCATATGAGAAAATTAGGTAGAGGGCTAAAAATATTACTTTCCGGTGTAATTACAGCATGGTCCTTTTTTTGCTATATCATCCCCTCTGTTGTTACACTGCAAGATGAGAAAAAGAAAGAAAAAAAATGTGGCTGCACCGATACAGACTAGTTCGAACGGCTGCCTACGTACCCAAAAAAGTGATTTGGGATCAAGCCACTACGTAGTTCTTTTAATATTCAAATCAGAACAATAGATAAGCCATCTAAAGTCTTCAAAGGTCCAGTCAAATAGTTCATACCGATGTTGAATCAAACATTTATATTGTAAGAATAAGAAGATCTCAAGAAAATAAAATACCAAAAGAAATCAACAAGTCGGAATGGAAAAAGTTAACTTATTTTACCTTTTAATAGGACTCGATTGGGGGATTACTGTGGAGCTAACTGAAGCCATACAAGCCTAAACTATATAAGATCTATAATTGCAACAAATTATATCGCTGACCTGGGATACTGAAAATATCGGTCAATACATTGATTTCTTTGAAGTATACTCAGATTAACAAAAAATTAAATGCCGTTCTTTCAACATTGAATTGATTTACCTCATGAATTATTTATGGCACTGAAAATTCATACTAACTTCCATTAAGAAGTTTGCAAAGATATGCCTCCAACTCTCATATTGCTGCCAATATAAGATCTATAAATGCAAGAAATTAATTATTAGAGCAGGAATAGTAACTCATAAAAATGGATGACTGGGGTTCTAATATAACATATGCTTGTAAAAGCACTCAGAACTGGAATCATGCAGAGCTCATTAAAAAGGCCTCATGAAATCTATACAAATATGCTAAAAATGAAAAGCTGGCAATTTTCTGATGCCTCAAGGTTGACATCTATAGCGATCATGGTTTTGAGGGAGAATAAAATCCATTTCTGTTGAGCTTTCTTTTAATCATTGGGATATGAACCTTTAGATCCAAATTTTCCTTTGTCTCATAATCAAACTTCAAGAAGCTCATAATTTCTAATGAATTTTATTCTTTTATATATATATATATATATATATATATATATATATATATATATATATATATATATATATATATATATATATATATAAAACATGTATCAATATATAAAAATAGAACTAGATCACTCGAAACTTTTAAATTGCCAGGTGCTGCTTTGTCCAATAGTACCTAAAACTTACAATGTGCTATGCCACTCAATATAGTTTCAAGACTAACCCATATCTATGCCGATGATGCTCATCCACGTAGGCAGAATTTTGGTACCTAAAAAATAACAAAAAGTAATTTATTTCTACGCCAAATTTATACCATTTATTAAATCAAGTGAACATGAAAGTATTTGTATATTTCTAATGATGGAAGGTTTTACCTAAATTATGTAATTAGAAGACAGGATATTTTATTTTTACATGTAGAGTTATACTGGGATTTGTGATTTTGCCCTTCTCTTGAAATAAAGCAGCATCTTTTTTTTGTGTGTCAAATAGACACTAGGTTCTTTGTTTTTCATTGAAAGGTTCTGAACGTTGTTTTATGGAGTTGTGAGCACATAGCTGCAATCAGACTGATAATGCTGGGTCAAACAAGCACTGGGTTCTTTTTTTCTCTTTTTTTTTTCCTGAAAGGTTCTGAACATTGTTTTTTGAGAAATTAGTGTGCATTTATTTTTCATCATTGGTGATTGATTAGGTTTGTGGATAACACTCGTGAGAAATACCTTGGTTTGTGAATAACAGCATTCAGCATCTGAAAATTGACATTCTTCATAGCCATGCTGCATTGAGGTAAGTGCTGCGATCTTGCAGAATCTGGACAGAATAGTTTTCTTGGTGCAGGCACAAAGTACATGACACTTGCCAGAAAAAGGGGCAGAGAGACTACAATATAGATTGCACATTTCCATTCCCAATTCTACATAAAGAGAGATAGAAAGAAACATATCTAAATGAAACAGAAGACACAAAACAGAGGAGGAAAGAAAGAAAAAGAACTTGCGAACTTGCCATTTTCCATATTAATGGATTCCGACATGCTCTTGTAGCTCATCCAACATATCTACAAAATAATAGATCCATGTGTCAGCAAGAGATTGAACGCTATCTATCAAAAAATAAAATAAAATAAGTAAATGATTGAACACCATAAAGATATGAAAAAAGAAAAGCAGAGAGCAGTGCAACACTCTAGTTCCAACTGAAATTACCTTCAAGATCTGCTAAGTGACACCCAGCCTCCAAGACTTGTTCTGGAGCTTGCATAACAAGAGTGATCTCCTTCATCTGCTTAACAACATCAACAGTTTGGGCTTGTATGGCTTCAGTTATCTTATTAATTGAAAATGGGAGAAATGCTTTGATACTCTGGCGGAGTGATGGATGATGCGCAGGCAGTTAGAAATTACACAGAAAGTGCTTACGTGGCATACAAATAACTCAAATGAATTCGTCCAAATTATGAGCATCAGATTAGATGTACCATAAACGAATATTAACTCTTGTTTAATCATCCAAGTATTAGATTACTGGATATTCATTGGACGGGTAAAAATAAAATTATCCAATGGTCTTATTTTAAAGAGAAGTGTCGGCAAATCAGAGTTAGATTGTCTGGTACATAGTTTTGCCAGTTTACTTTGAGTTAATATCTGCAACGTGTATCATTTATAAGCGCCTGCATATCAAGCATCTTAGGCAGCCAGAGTATCAAATAACTCCCCTAAAATGTTTGGACATTCCTTTCAACGTCATCAGAAATTCAGACGCACATCACAGACTACATTGTGAATAATGAATCTTGTTCATTTCATTGAGAAAATCAGGTTGATCCACCCGCTGGATGGAGGACAGATCTTTGTTGAAGTCAGACCACTAGTTTTCCCTTGATTCCAACGGTGTGGCCCACCTGATAAACGGACCTTCACGATTTTGACACGAGGTGATCACCGTGATGAGCCTACCTTTAAATAGTACATTTCCAACTGGAGTGTTGGCGAGAGTATATGATTACTTGACAAGGTACATTGCCATGGCCTGTGGGTGATCAGCCAAAGACAAACCGGCTCCACTCGATGACAAACCGGCTGATCCACCCAAAGACAAACCGGCTCCACCCGATGACAAACCGGCTGATCCACCCAAAGACAAACTGGCTGATCCACCCAATTAGGGATTACAAAACCCTGATTACGGATTGCAAAACCCTAATTAGGGTTTCAACATTCAATGTTGGAGAGAGAGAGAGAGAGAGAGAGAGAGAGAGAGAGAGAGATTTCATACCAGTAGGCAACGGCCCTTGAGCTTGGAAGCTGAAAAAAAACAACGGGAGCGGGGATGGGAGGCGTGGAAACTTGGAAGCTGCAATGGCGATTTTTGGAGAGAGAGAGAGAGAGAGAGAGAGAGAGAGAGAGAGAGAGAGAGGAGGGGCGGGAGACGATTGAGAGGAGGGAATGAGGGATTTGGGGGGTTTTTTTAGGGTAAGGGGATGGGTTAATCGGATTGCACGCTCTTACCGTGCGGAGTAAACTCAGTTGGGCTCACCTAGAATGCATGTGCTTTATCTATTCCGTCCATATGTTTTTCCAGCTCATTTTATTGGTTGAGCCCGAAATTTAAGCATATCCAAAATCTCAAGTGGACCATGCCACGGGAAACAGTGGGAATAATGACTTCCACCATTGAAACCTTCCCAGGCCCTACAGTCATGTTTATTTGTCATCCAACCTGTTCATAAGATCACATGGATATGGATGAAGGGAAAACACAAATATCAGCTTGATCCAAAACTTCAGTGTCCTCCAAGAATTTTTCAATGGTAGACATTCAGTTCACACATTTCTTGTGGTGTGGTCCACTTTAGATTTTGATATGCTTCATTTTTTGTCACCATACCTAAAATTTTCTGTTAAGATGGATGGACGGAGTGGATAAAATACGTAAATCACTGTGGGCCCCACAGAGTTTACTCCGCACGTGCGGAGTTACTCAGTACGCAATCTCCAGGGACGGCGTGAATTAGGTGTTACCCGGGAACAGCTGAGTGGGTGTTACCCCCACCGTATGGCCCACATGGATGATATTTTGTATATCCATGCCGTCCATCTGTTTCTACAGCCCATTTTAGGATGACTTTCCAAAAATTATGTAGATCCAAATTTCAAGTGGACCATAACACTAGAAATAGTGTGATTGAGTGCCCCACCATTAAAAATTCCAAAGAGCCCATCGTAAGGTTTTTGTAATGTTTATTTGCAATCCAAGCTCTTGATAATGTCAATAAAGTCTTGATGAAGGGAAAATATAAAGATCAGATTGATCTAAAACTTTTGTGGCCCACAAAACGTTTTTAATGGTTATACATCACTGTTTCTAGTGATATGGTCCACCTAAGATTTGGATCTTCTTAGGATTTTGGATCACATCCTAAAATGATATGAAAAAAGAGATAGACGGTGTTGATATATAAAAAATACAACAAGATGGGCCCCACACGGTTAGGGCAACACCCACTAAGCTGTTCCTGGGGTAACACCTAATTCGCACCCCTTGGCTATGGGGCCACTGGCCGGTGCTTTGTGGGCCCCTCCATGACGTATGTGTTTTATCCACGCTGTTTAACCATTTCTGAAGATTGTTTTAGTGCTTGATCCAATAAATGAGTCAAATCTAAATCTCAGGTGGACCACACCACAAGAAAATAGTATTGATTGAATGTTCACCATTAAAAACCTCGTAGGGCCCACTATATTAATTATTTGACATCCAACCTCTTAATTAGGTCATACAGACCTGGATGTAGGTAAAAAACAAATATCAGCTTGTTCCAAAACTTTCGTGCCCTCAATAAGTTTTTAACAGTGGGTGTTCAATTAAAATTGTTTATTGTGATGTGGTCCACTTGAGATTTGGATCTACCTCCAATTTGGGCTCATACCATAAAATGATCTACGAAAATGTATGGATAGAGTGGATGAAACACATTCATCATGGTGGGGCCCACAGATCACCGATCACTTGGCATTGACTGGTGGCAGGGTCACTAACCAATCCGCATCCGTTATCCCAACGGTATGACCCCAAGTTGATATATTTTATGTATATCTAATCCATCCATCTGTTCTTTTATATCATTTTAGGATGCAATAACAAATATTAGAAAGATCAAATTCTCAATGGCTAGATTAGAGTTTGGGGTCCAATGACTATACATTTATTAGGTTTTCACAAGGTCAACAAGTTGCAGCGCAATTTGGACCTAAAAATTTGGCCTAATTTGGAAATCTAATCCATTCACTCTATTATATTCATCAATAACTTTGATTTGACTGGTCACTTGCCCTGATCAAGTTTAAGATAAGAAAGACACTAAATAGATAAAATTGATCAATGATGGGCCATATCTTGTAACCTAACCATTAGATTTGAGTGAAATTTAATCTAAACATCTAAAGTCATTTACTTTTCAATTTGGACCAATTAGATTGTCCAAAATTTGTCTAGCTCTAAACAAACTGATTGTGCACATTTAAAGAGTCTTTTATACAGATATGATTCGGGCTTAATTTTGTTTTCAATAATAATTACCACGTTCTAAACATATCTGACCATTCAGATCAAGTTTAGGATGACTTGATCATAGAATTTGATCAATCTCATCATTATAAATTTTCCTTGCAATTAATTAACATCATTATATTAGGGCCTTCATTTTTTGCACCAATGAACATATATGTATGCATAAACCAATCTGATAACCAGTTAACTGAATGAGTGTAATTTTTCATTTTCAACTATCCAATAAATGTCCACTAATAAATTTGGCCCACTCATTTCAAATTTCTTACTTTTATTTAAACCACAATTTTTTTCCAACTTTTCTTTTCAAAATTGATAAAATCTCTCTTCTTTTTTTTATCAAATATCTCAACTTTTATTTCTTTTCAAAATATCATTTTTTTTAATCAAACTTCTTAATTTTTTCGAAATACAAAATCTTAATTTCTTTATAAAAATTTCAATTTTTTTACAAACTTATCAATTTTATTCGAACTTCTCAACTTTTTTCAAATGGCCATTTTTTTTTAAAAAATCACAATTTTTTTAATCTTATTATTTTTCTAAATCACAATTTTACTAAAAAATTGTTAATTTATTTTCAAACCTCTCAACTTTTTTGGGTTGAAAATCACAATTTTTTTTTTTACTTCACAATTTTCCTTTTCAAAATGTTTAATTTTGTGAAAATTTGAAAAGAAATTTCAAACATATTAATTTTATTCAAATTTCTCAATTTTATTTTTAAAATCTCTTAAACTTTTTCTTTCAAATTACTAAATCTGTTATTTTAAATATTAAATTTTTTAATTTTTAAAAATTATCAGTTTTTTTTCAGTATCTCATTTTTCTTAAATTTTATTTTCCGACGGACCTTATTTGGGGGATTTTTTTGGGCTGGAATTAGCGACGGACCAAATTCGTCGTTAAATAGCGACGGGGTAAGTCCGTCGGAAATTATAATTTTGCGACGAATTATGTACGTCGGTAAATTCCGCGACGAAATCCCGCCTCAATTCGCAAAAGCGACGGAATATTTTCAAATACGACGAACAAGATCCGTCGTTAAACCAAGCAAATTTTGCGACGGTCAATAGTCGTCGCAAAAGCCGTCGCAAATTTACCTTTTTCACGATTTGATGGGATTAACCGCTTGGGTTGAGTTTTGTCAACTCATTTAACTCACTATTAAAAAATCAAACAAGAGTGCTGGTTTCTTTAACGTTTTGGGCTGACACCTTGGTTGAAATTGTAGTGAACTCAATTTTTGAAACACACAGCGATATGAGTATTAATGTTTTGTCTTAGCATGTCGAGTCAAGTTAGACTGGGTGTTTTTAGCCGCTCCAAGATTTTTTGAATCCAAGCTAGTCAGGTCAACAGTCTTCATTGAAGCTCCAGCGAGTCATGACCGAATCCAGTTTTTGTAAAGCTATAGTGACATGCGCTTGAGTCTAGCCAAGTGGATGAGTCAAGTCTGAGTTTTTCTTTAGTTTTTAAACTACGGTCATTCTGATTTGTGAGCTCTGTTCCATTTACATGAGATTCCAAAATTTTGGACTGATGTATATGTATGCATTATGCATATGGTAGCCACGTGACCACTACTCAGCTGTCATTTTTTGCCAGTGCATCGATCGAGAAAACCCTCCTATGTAATGCAAACAAGAAAAGATGCTTTACAATTTTTTAATTTTTTTCTTTACAATATATATGTTATATATAGGAAAAGCTACTATGCGCTCGACCTAATGGTAAGTTTCCAAGAGGTCGAGCTGTGTGGGCCCCACTACGGTGTGTGATGGGCATCCACACCATTCATTTTGTGGGTCCCCTATTATTTATAGGATATCCTAGAAATAAGATTTATCCTGAACGCAAGTTGGCCATATCAACTCATGCCTACAACATCTAAAAGCACTTGGTGGGGCCCACCTGAGTTTTGGATACAGATGAAACTTGGTGCGAACTCTTGTTTAAGTGGGACACACATAATTGATTGGCTGGATTTCTCAACCACATCTCAATCCATCCTATAAACGATCATAAAGGTTTCAATGGGTGGATATCCACTCTTAAATTTTTTTCTATGGCGTGGTCCACCCAATTCATGGATTGGCCATAGTTTTAGGCCCATGGCTCACCACGTAATGGTGCATCTGACTGATGGTGTGTATGCCCATAACACTCCATAGTGGGGCCCACATAGCTCAACCTCATGGAAACTTCCCATGAGGTCGAGCACATAATACTTTTTCTCATATATATAAATGCTCACATGCATACTATCTAGCGCATAGTACCTTTTTCCATATATATAAATGCTCACCGGTGGACTATCTCTCCCATAACTCGTGAGAAGTTTTTTTAAGGCTCATCACACGTGATGTGTCCCTAAAATTTGAGCCATCCACGTGATGCAGCACCCCAAAAATTCTCCAGCCCAACTTTTAACCTGGTTCACAAATCTGGTAGGCCATGGCAAATGAAAATAGTTTCCTCCTTTGATCTCTCTCTCTCTCTCTCTCCCTCTCTCTCTCCTATGGTCCACCAGAGTTTTAGATTAGGATGAAAGTTGGGCCCCGAGGATTTTCGAGGTGCTACATCTCGTGGACGACTTAGATTTTGGGGACACATCACCTGTGATGAGTCCTCAAAAAGTTCTCATGAGTTCTAGTGAGAAATGGTTAGTAGGTGAGCATTCATCTCTCTCTCTCTCTCTCTCTCTCTCTATGAGTCACTCTCAAGTCCGATCGGTTGGACCACAATTTGCAGCCCACCCAATGGATTTCTTCCAACTTGTTAAGTGCTTGTTAAATCCAATCCTCCTATTAGGTTGGCCCCACCACAAGGAACAATTCATACAATTCATATATACAATTCATGGATTGTTCCTTGTGGTGGGGCCAACTTATTAGGAGGATTGGATTTCACAAGCCCTTAATAAGTTGGAAGCAATCCACTAGGTGGATTGCAAATTGTGGTTCAATCGATTGGACTTGAGAGTTGTGAGCACCGGTTCTCATGAGAATTCTGAGCACTTTTAGAGGACCCATCACACGTGATGTGATGTGGCCCTAAAGTGTGAGCCATTGACATGATGCGACACCCCAAAAAAGTTGGCCCTGATCCAAAACGCTGGTATAATGAAATGATTGCTTCCTAACTTCTTAGGTGAGCACCTGTGCACACCTTTGTACATGTGCGTCATGGGCATAAAATCCAAATAGTCCACATGATGCGGCACCCCATGAAATCCCCATGACCCAACTTTCAGTTTAATCGAAAACTTTGGTGGGACATGACAAAAGGAGAGTTTTCTCCCTTGATTTACCTCTTTTTACTATGGCCCACCAGAGTTTTGTATCAGGCTGAAAAATGGGTCATAGAGGTTTTATAGGGTGCCACATCATGCGGACTACGCGGATTTTGTGCCCATTGCACATGTGCAAAAGTGTGTACGGGTGCTCACATGAGAAAAAAAAATCTTTAACTTCCTTTACGATGCATCTGATTGTTTGTTTTGATAGTCTAGTTTATGGGATGGGCCATCCCTGTCTCTCCTTGCTTGCCACGGGCGCAGTTTGGGTGGATCCCTGGATCCAACGAGGTCGTGGATCCCTAACTGTGGGGCCCACTGTGATGTATGTGCCTTACATCCACACTGTTCATTCATTCTGACAGCTCATTTTAAGGCATGACCCCAAAAATGAACCAGATCCAAAATTTAGGTGGAGTATACCACAGGAAAAGTCTTGAATGAATGCCCACCATTAAAAACTTCATGCGGCAACCACAATGTTTATTTTCCATCCAACCTGTTGATAAGATCACAAAGAACTGGATGAAGAGACTACACAAATATCAGCTTGATCCAAAACTGGGGCCCATAAGAAGTTTTTAATGGTTGATTATGACTGTTTCCTGTATTGTGGTCCAATTGAGATTTAGATCTACTTCATTTTTGGGATTATGCCCTAATATGAGTTTTCAAAACGGATGGACGGCATGGATATAAGGAACATACATCACGGTGGGCCGCACAGTCCAGGATCCCATCGACCTCGGTGGATCTGGGATCCGAAGCCGCGCCTGCTTACTACATCCATCTGTCCATCGTCTTAGTAAAAATCCATTGATACTCTTATCTACTCGGCGCCTTTTTTTCTATATATACCAACCTCGTACCACCAGCTTTTTCCAAGTACTTGAAAAGGTTTTTGATCTATCTTTCATCTTCTTATGGCAAGTATGGCTATTGAGGGTTTGGATACTTCAATGGGCATTTTGAACGTGGTGTCAACCAACATGGATAAACCTACCAACCCTACCATACCTCCCAAGTACTTGGTTTCTGATGAAGAACGCGAATCACTGCTTCATGTAACTCCATTACCTTACGTGACAACCATTGATCTTCAAGAACTTGATGGCCCATCAAGACCACAAGTAATAGAAAAGTTAAGGCAGGCTTGCAAGGATGATGGATTTTTAATTCGAAGTAATAAAATATGAAAAATGCTATTATGTTACCAGCTTTGTTAGGCCCACACGTGTATATACAAGTCACTTGCCACCAAATATGCCAGCATGGCAGGTAGATGCAATATCCATGCCATCCGTCGGGTGGACCTCAACGGGCAGAAGTTAGTGCCCAATGATACAGATGGTCCATTCAGTAGATTAAGCCATGATATCAGAAAATAAGTTTACGTGTTAGAAAACTTGGGCTGAATTTTTCACAACCATATATTTTTTTCAGCTATTTGTGCCTCACCTAACAGCCTGACCAACCTGATTCTCGAGATAGGGTATCAACATGGCAGTGCCCTTCTGATGGATGGCTTGGATATGACCCTTGTCCTCGAGGGGCGACATATGTGATGGCGTGTGCTGCATTAGGGCTCTTTTTTTTTTTTTTTTTTAGCAAAGCTCTTAACTTTTATATATATATATATATATATATATATATATATATATATATATATATATATATATATATATATTAACAAAGCTGTTAACTTATTATGATGTATGTGTGCCATGCATGGGATCTCGTGGGACCATCTGAACAGTTCACAAGAAAGGTTACTGTGTGGATGGGCCTAAAAGTTGGGACATTTCACTTGCGGCTTGAAAGATTGTTTCAAGGCTCGAAATAGCCTGACTTTGGATGCACAAGATGTGGTCATTGTTCATGATATGGTCATCCTGACCATGCAGCAAAAGCTGGAGTAGTTTGATTAGAGAGGGGCTTGCCGATTTAGCCAATCAATAGCTAAGAGCCAGCTTACAGACCATCAATCTACCACCCACATTTCTTCGATGGCTGAAAACACCAGAGCACAAACCATGTCATTGACACAATTTTAAATTAGGCCATGATCGCATAAGTCTAGAAGAAGGTTCATTGCTTGTTAATAATGAGAGAAGGTTACATATATAGGAAAGAAGCTCCATGCTTATTTTAGTGGACAAAAATAAATAAATAAATAAAAAGAAAAAAGAAGCTCAATTACTTGTTAATAAATGGGCTCTTGTAAGAGCTTTTATTTTTATTTTTATTTTTTAATAAGCATTTCATGAAGTCCACGTGGCACATCCATCATGGGAGCGAATTAGTTGTTACCCTGGTAACACCTTAGTGGGTGTTACCCCTACCGTGAGGGGCCTACCTTGATGTATTTTTTGTATATCCATGCCGTCCATATGTTGTTACGTCTAATTTTAAGACGGGATCCAAAATTATAAGAAGCACCAAATCTCAGGTGGACCATAACATACCAATAGAAAGAGTGAGGAATAATCATTAAAAGCATTTTGCAAGCCACAAAAGTTTTAGATTAAGCTGATATTTAAATTATCACTTCATCCAGACCTTCTTGACGTTATCAAGAGATTGGACTGCAAATAAACATTACCAAAACCTTACGATGGGCTTTTTGAAAGTTTTAATGGTGGGCACTCAATCAGCACTGTTTCCAGTGGTATGGTCCACTTGAGATTTGGATTTGCATAATGTTTTAAAGACCATCCTAAAATGGGCTGGAGAAACGGATGGACGGCGTGGATATACAAAATACTATCCATGTGGACCACACAGTAGGGGTAACACCCACCAAGCTGTTCTCGGGGTAACATCTAATTCACTCCCATCCATCATACAGCTCTTTCTCTCTCTATCTCTCCCTATCACTTTCTTCATTTTTTTAAAAAAAATGGCTGAGAAGGTTATTAACCATGGGATAAGTGAGACGCTTATGGGAGATATTGTTGGGTGCGTTTCACACAAACCTTCGGATCTCGCTTCCCAATACGCTAGAATTATGGACTGTGATAATGTAATGATCAAGAATAAACATTCAACCACACGACACAAGGAATTTTACATGAAAAACCCTCGAAAGAGGTAAAAACCACGGGACCTAGTCCAGATCAACAATCCACTATCTCAGGGAACTGTTACAACCAATCACAAGCACACACCGCTTGGATCAAACTTCTTCACCCACACAGGGATGGATAAACAACAAGAGAATACAAGAGTGGAGCGATCTCACCGATCCCGAGGACGTAGAAGCGCTGAGACGACGGTTGCGCAGAAGAACTCCTCTTCAAGCAACTTCTCCCTTCTACAAGCTTCCTCTTTCTCTCTTTTCACTTTCTCTCTTCCTCTTTTTCTCTCTCTCTCTCTCTCTCACCTTGGACGTGCAAACACACTAATGCGATGCCCTAATCTCGATTTAGAACTCCTTAAGTAGGAAATCGGAGGAATTAGAGCCCAAATACAAGCAGTCCGCGCAGGGTCGGGCGCCTGGTCACCAGACCGTCGGGCGCCTGCCCAAACAAAAAATTGTCCAGCGTGAAATCCTGAAGAAAACTGAACATCGGGCGCCCAGACCAACATGGTTGGGTGCCCAATCACCAGACCGCCGGGCGCCCGCCCGTTGCAAAAACAGTCCAGCACCAAAATCATCTCCTGATGGAATTTCGGTCGCCCGGCCATAGTTGGTTCGGGCGCCCGACCATCCCAAAGGAGGAAAATTCCATCAAATCTCCCCATTTCCGACTCAGGAGAAATTCGCCTTCTTTAAGCCAGCCAGGTGTCTACAAACCTTAAACTTGCCCTCGAGCAAAGCTTTGGTCATCATGTCTGACCCGTTATCGTCCGTATGGACCTTCTCAAGCTATAACACCTTCTGTTTCAAAGTATCCCTTATCCAGTAATACCGAATCTCTATGTGCTTCGACTTGGAATGCTGACTTGGATTCTTGCTCAAGTGTATAACACTTTAGCTATCGTAATAGACCACGTGCTCCTCCTGCTTCAGGCTAAGTTCCTGTAGGAATCTCTTTAACCAAAGCATTTCTTTACATGCTTTCTGTGACCGCGATGTACTCGGCCTCTGTTGTCGACAATGCTACGACCTTCTGTAGCTTGCTCTGCCAAGAGACCTCTCCCCCTACAAACGTGAACATGAACCCCGATGTAGACTTCCTGGAGTCTATGTCACCTGCCATATCTGCATCTGTGTAGCCTTCTAACACAGGTTTTTCGTCACCATAGCATTTGCTCAACCTGGATAAGCCTTTCAGATACCGTAGTATCCACTTCACCGCTGCCCAATGTTCTTTACCCGGATTGATAAGATACCAACTAACAACACCAACCGCATATGCTATGTCTGGGCGTGTACACACCATAGCATATATCAAACTTCCTACCGCTGACGCGTAGGGTATCTTTCGCATCTCTTCCACTTCCGCCTTCGTCTTGGGATACTGTTTGTCGCTCAATTTGAAGTGATCATCTAGTGGAGTACTGACCGACTTCGCTGCATTCATGTTGAACCGCTTTAAGACTTTCTCAATATACTGCTCTTGTGATAGCCAAAACTTCCTGCTACTTCTGTCACGGGTTATCTCCATTCCTAGGATTTGTTTAGTCGGGCTCAAGTCTTTCATCGCAAAAGACTTGCCCAACTCCTGTTTTAGCCTGTCAATCTTCTTGATGTCTTTTCCCATGATGAGCATGTCATCAACGTACAATAGCAGAACTAAGAAATCACCATCTGAGAACCTACGAGTGAACACACAATGGTCCGACTCTGTTCTGTCCTATCCATGCTTTAACATGAACGAGTCAAATTTCTTGTACCATTGCTTAAGAGCTTGTTTTAGCCCATATAAGCTCTTCTTAAGCCTACACACCATATGCTCTTTGCCCTTGACTTCGAACCCCTCTGGTTGGCGCATGTAGATCTCTTCTTCCAAGTCACCATGGAGGAAAGCAGTTTTGACATATAACTGCTCTATCTCCAGATCCATGCTAGTTGCTAACCCAAGCAACACCCGTATGGATGTCATCTTCACCACTGGTGAGAATATCTCCTCGAAGTCTATCCTTTTCTCTAACTAAACCCTTTCCACAAGTCTGGCCTTGTACCTTGTCCGTGAATTCTTCTGCTCATTCTTCTTTCTGAACACCCACTTGTTGCTCAGAGCTTTCTTGCCCTTAGGAAATTTCGCCATATCATAGGTGTGGTTTTTATGCAACGATTCTATCTCCTCTTACATAGCTTTCAACCACTCCCCCTTGTGCTTGTCGGCTAGGGCCTCAGAATAGTCTTCTGGCTCTCCCTCATCAGTGAGCATAATGTACTCATGCGGCGAGTACTTCTTGGACGGATGTCTGTCCCTTGATGTCCTCCTCACCTGTGGCTCAACAGGTGGATCAAGTTAGGGCTGCTTCCCCTGTCCATCTTCTGTAGGGACTCCCTCATCCTCTGCACCTTCCTGTACTCCCCCATCATCAGGCACCACGGGAGGAGTAACCGGATCCATGTCCTCTAGTTCACCTGAACTGGGTTGGGTCTTCTTTGGCTTTCCAATGTCTTCTATACATTAATCTTCATTGAAAACCACATCTCTGCTCCTGACAAGCTTCTTCTCGGTCGGATCCCACAACCTGTAACCGAACTTTTCATCACCGTACCCTAAGAACACACACTGCCTTATCTTCGTTTCGAGCTTGGACCTCTTGTCCTTTAGTATGTGAACGGATGCCCTACATCTAAATACCCTGAGATGACTGTACGATGGATCACGTCTAGTCCACACCTTCTCAGGTACATCTCCATTCAACGGGGCTGATGGAGACCTGTTTATCAAATACACCGCTGTGTGCATTGCTTCTCCCCAAAACATCTTGGGCAACTTTGCATGGGATAACATGCATCTGATTCTCTCTACTATGGTGCGATTCATTCGCTCAGCCACACCATTATGCTAGGGGGTCTTAGGAATCATCTGTTCATGTCATATACCCAGTGACTTGCAATACTCGTGAAAGTCACCTATGTATTCACCACCATTGTCAGTGCGGATGCACTTCAATAGTCTGGCTGTCTCTCTCTCGACCATAGCATGAAACAATTTAAACACACCAAAAACCTCATCCTTGGATTTTAAAGCATACACCCAAACTCTCCTAGATGCATCATCTATAAAAGTGATAAAATACAATGCCCCACCCAAGGTTTTTGTCCTCATAGGACCACAAACATCAAAATAAACCAAATCTAATGCATGTACTTTATTAATATAAGAAGCAGTTTGAACAAAAGAAACTTTATGCTGTTTTCCAGATAAACAGTTAATACAGGTTTTGAGAGATATACCTGTCACGTCTGGAAGGATCCGCTTCTTTGCTAGTAGCTGAAGCCCTTTTTCACTCATGTGGCATAGATGCCTGTGCCACACGTCAGTAACTGAATCTTCCGCTGCGTTCAATCCACTCTTGCATACACTGACACTTGCCTTGTAAAGGGTGCAACACTTCTTTCCTCTGGCAGCAATCAACGAACCCTTGATGAGCTTCTAGTGCTCACCAATAAACCGGCTTTCATAGCCATCATCATCCAGCCTTCCCGTCGACATCATGTTGAGGCGAAGGTTTGGAATGTGTCTCACATCCTTGAGAACCAATGTGCAGCCCATATCGATCTTCAAACAAATATCACCAACCCCTACGATCTTCGAAACACCAGAATTTCCCATCTTCACTGTCCCATAGTCACCTGACTTGTAGCTTGTGAAGAAATCTCTACGTAGATTCGCATGAAACCAAGCTCCCGAGTCTATCACCCAGTCGGTGTCCTGACTCGAAGCCGTGAGACAAATATCATGATCTACCGAAAGAATAACAACAACGTCACCATCTAAGGCGACTGCAGTATAATCCGATTCATCTTCCTTCTCCTTTCCTTTACTTTTCTTGTCACTCTTCTTCTTGTGACATTCATGCTTATAGTGGCCTTTCTTGCCACAATTCTAGCATTCAACATCTTTCCTGGCAACTAACTTGCCTCTTGATTTATCTCGGGCCTTTCCGCCCTTTTTGTTCTTTCCTCTCCCCCGATCTTGTGTCACAAGAACCTCTTGTTGAGCAGGCCCTAGAGACTTCCTCATTGTCTCCTCATTGAAGAGACAACTGGTTAACTATTCTATGGATACCTTTCCATCTGGTGCGGAGTTACTCAGAGACACCACCAATGTCTCCCAACTGTCAGGCAATGAGCTAAGTAATAGCAAAGCCTGAAGTTCATCATCCAGGACCATCTTCATGGTAGAGAGCTGGTTCACTATGTTGCTGACCTCATTCATGTGATTAGTGTGGACCTTCGCCGTCCCGCGCTCCCACACGACGTCCTTCCTTTCCCTTTCGGAAAAAGAAGAAGAGGTGCGTGTGTGCGAATCGTCGTTTGTGCCACTGGCTTGCCTCATTCTCGAGGGCTTCGTGTTGAGCTGGATTTGTTTAGATGAGTTTATATAAGACCAGAGTCGCCACTAGCCAGTTACTTTGAATCTACAGTCGGCTAGACCCCGTAGAAGCGTTAGAGAAGGGGATCCGAAGATTCCTCTCTCTAAAATGACTCCTTTTGATCTGCGGTCAAAGATTCAAGGTAAGGGATCACGGTTACAGGGTGGGAAGAGGTTAAGCACCCCACACACTGCCTGTACCGAAGTACGGTCTCTACTTCACAGAATCGAACTAACACTTGAAAGTCTGTTTTAATCCTCATACATTCTCATAGATGACATGATGCATGAATGCAGGTCTGAACAGTAAGAGTTTCTGATGGGCAGGTTTCCATTAACAGGCAAGCCCAGAGCATACGCTCGAACTGACAGGTGCTTTATGCGAGATGCTTGCTGTGTGTTTGAATAATCAAAGTGCTTATAGTGACTAATGTATGAATGCGGGTCTGAACAGTAAGAGTTTCTGATGGGCAGGTTTCCATTAACAGGCAAGCCCAGAGCATACGCTCGAACTGACAGGTGCTTTATGCGGGATGCATGTCATGTGTTTAAATAATCAAAGTGCTTGTAGTGAAGCAGGGGGGTTGGAAGAAAAGTAAATGTTGCACTTATGCTAGCTGCAAATGAGATGATGCTAGATAAAGAGTAGCTAGATGGACGGAGGTGTCGCAAGGATTGGCTTCGAGTGGCTGGATCAAGACTTGGATGGCTTGGGAGACTTGGACCAGTGGTCAGGCTGGGCTGGACCAGTGCTAGGCTCTCCTCACTCGGGCTCTCCTTATTGGAGGAATGGGCTAAAGGGTGGAGAGATGGATTGCACTCGAGCTGGCTTCGGAGGGATTGGCTTGGGTTGGATGTTGAAATGAGAAGGGGAGGAGGGTATTTATAGCGTTGGAGAGTGGCAGTTCTTGTAAATAATTTTGGGGGCCGCCCGTACGGACACTCCTCAGGTTCTAGCGCGTGGTACGGACATGCCTCGGGGCTGCTGTTTAGACTCAGTGGGTTAACTCGGTGATTGGACTCGGCGGGTTGACTCGGTAGGTTGACTCGGCGGGTTGACTCGGTGGTTTGACTCGACGGGTTGACTCAGCGGGTTGACTCGGTGATTTGACTCAGCGAGTTGACTCAGAGGGTTGACTCGGTGGGTTGAATCAGTGAGTTTGACTTTTTTAAGATTTTTTTACTGGCTTTTCTTATGGAGGATTTTTTAGGCTGATGTTTAGGGGCGAGTTGACTGGGTTCAGGCTTGAGTTGGGCTATGGATTGGGGCTTACAAGGGTGAGTTTGGCTGAGTTTGGACATGGGAATTGGGGGTATGGTCCTCCATTCATCCAGCTATCTCTACCAGCAGTGTAGCCGAGGGTGGGGTGTCTACAGATGCCCCTCTTTGGCAGAGGTTGCGTGCAACCGAATGCTAAAGCGAGTGGTGAAAATGCGGTATAAGTTTGATTACCGCTGTTGTAGAAGCAAGAAATAAGTTATCTTGTCCTAGAGGGGGGTGAATAGGACACTTTTTAAATTTCTCAATACAAAGTATTCTTAGAGCACTTTCATCAAACACCAGATATGCAAAGCAGAAATCAATAGAAGCACATGTAAAAGAAGTAAATCAGTTCATCCATTCACCACACAACAAGGGATTTTTATAGTGGTTCGGTTATGTTACTACTCCACTCCCGGTTGATCCACTCACTCCTTGAGTGGCCGGATTTCACTATCACTATGGTTTTAAATGAGGTTAACCATAAACCTTAACAGCCTACAAAAGGACTTACGACTCAACACATGGATTCATCCTTCCATAGGACTAATCCATGACCACTTAGTCCTACACAAGGGCTTGTCCTACTCAAGGACTTGTCCTACGCAAGGACTCTACCGAGTTTGGGTCTTCAAACTCTGAAACCCAAATCTCAACTTGAGGAGGTTTCTTGGACTCGAAAGACTAAAGATACTTAGCTGATTGAGTCCCTTGATGATGCCTTTGTTGAAGAAGCTTCAGCTTGTACGAAAGACGTCTTCTTCAGCTCCCTCGATCAGCAACCTTGCTCCGGATGACCCATTGTAGTTTCCAAGGTGAGGGATTGAGGTTAGGTTGAGGCTATTTTGGGATATGGCTTTTATATGAGGAAAGCTTCTACCTAAACCACCATTAATGGCATTGATGACAAGAAAATGTCTATGAGAGGTAGGTCAAGATGCCATTAAAGAGGAGTTGAGTTCATGTTTCAATCCAAGCTTTGAATGCTTAATCAATGTTGGTCAGATCAACATGGATTGAAGAATGAACTCAACAGATCTAAGGGTTTGGAAGAAGGGGATCTCAAGAAGAAGGCTCACTCAAACCCTAGATGATGCTCAAGGTGTCTTGGGCAAGATCCAACCGAGTTCTATAAATAGATTATGCCCTTCAACGGTCAGAAAACGGTCAGCTCGATAGGTTCCGATCGATCGGACATAAGATTTAGTCAAATTTGAATTTTGCTTGAAAACAGGTTCTCCGATTGATCGGACTTAGTTCCGATTGATCGGAATACCCTGTCCGATTGATCGGATAGGTGGTCCAATTGATCGGAATTTCTTCCAGAGAGTTGATGCAATTTTTCTGGAAATTCCTCCGATGGATCGTATCTATGTCCGATGGATCGGAGAGCCCTGTCCGATGGATCGGACAGACCTCCGATTGATCGTAAAAGAGTCCAGAGAGTTTTTCAAAGTTTGCTGGACAAATGTACGATTGATCGGACATACTGTCCGATTGATCGGAACACACTGTCCGATGGATCGGACATACCTCCAATGGCTCGGAAAAGTGTCCAGAGAGTTTGCAATGTAACTGGACTATTTTCCGATGGATCGGACACATTGTCCGATTGATCGGACATCTATCGGAATATTCTCCGATGGATCGGGTATGTATCGGAGAGAGCAGACTTAAATATTTTCAATTTTAAAGAAACTTCTGCTACCAAGAACCTATCCATTGCTGATCTTAATGGAAGGTGAGCTATAGATGGTGCTAAGGATGTGCCTAGAAAGGTCTTGGGCCATCTATAGAAGTTTTTAGGATCAAAGGTTTGGGGTGGAGAGGCTAGAAGCTGACTTGATCTTCGAGAAGCTTCTGTCTTCAGCCGCAAGGAAAACTGTCTTCAGTCGCCAGGGACTCGACGACACACTAACCATGGTAATTGACAAATCTTTGCATTAACAATCTCCCCCTTTGTCAATTGCCAGACAAAACCAAACCTATGCAAGTCTTGGTCCATACCACAGACTTATCCTAGACACCAAAAACCAAAATACATCATGTCGAGAAAAATAAAAACTTTATACATAGACATGACTCATTACATACAAAATGTACAGACTCAATGTACAAACTAGGCTTCACATGAACTCCCCCTTAGTCCCTGCACACAAAAGATCAACAAAAAGATAACCTGGATCTTTTGGTGGGATAAATTCTCCCCCTTTTTGTCAGTGATTGACAAAGGTTAGTAAAATGAGAATGCAGCGCATATGTCATAGACGCAAGGAGGAAAATAAACATTATCGAGCCGAGAGAGGAAGCCAACACACACATGGTCATGCAAGGATATACAAGTATATGACAGTAAGCACAGAGGGCTTATAGCCCAGGCAACCAACCTCCCCTCCTGAAATGTATATCATGACCAACAAACCATATATACAAAAACCAAAAAAGAGGGCAAGAAGCCCACTAGGAATAAGCAATTTCGCACAATTATATGTATATATGCAGAAGATACCCAAAAAGAATGATCATCAGATATAATAGCATAACAAGAAAGACATAATGATCATCATAATATCCAAATACTGAGCATCCAGAACATCCAAAAAATATCCAAAAACATATCCAAAAAGCATAACCGGCCGTCAATCCAAAAAGGTGTCAAAGAAAAGATGCACCAATCAATACAACTATCAACGTCGCTCCAAAAAGATATCTGCGACAACTAAACACTAGGGACCCTAACTGAAAAGGTAGGCAGCTATGGAGCAGGGCCAGTGACGTCATCGCGACGGCATGATAAAGCTGAGGTGAGGCTCTGGACAGCAGCATGAATGGACTACATCAAGCTCTCGAGTCGCGACAGCCGCTCACCATGCTGGGCAAGGGCACCCTCCACGCGATCTAATTGAGCAGTGATCTGCTCCGTGCTGGGAGGAGGAGGTGCCGAAGAGGCGTCGGACTGAAGGCGCCGCTTGACTGAGCGACGAGCTGGGGCAGGAGTCGGTGATGGAGCAGAAGACCCGCTGTGGGTGTCAGCCGACACCTGTGTGGGAGTGTGCGAGAAATCCCGATCTTCGACGTCATCCTCTGTTGGAAGGGTCATCTTCTTGATATTGAGGTCCCTGAATGTGCGGCGAGGAATAGGGTGGACCACAATATCTGTAAATCCGCACTCGTGCCCTAATCTAGTAATGAGCCACCCGAACGGAATGGTGTTGCGGTTGTGTGGCAGGGCGTTCAAAATATGATGCAAAATGATGGATGGGAGACACAGGCGCGTCCCATGACCAACGTGGTACAGCAGATTGACCATATTGGCAGTAAGGTCGGACTTGTTTGTACTGCGGGGATAGACATTGGTGCTGAAGATCTGATGGAGCACTCGAAACCTATTAGACATTTCAGATTCGCGGAGAGCACTACCGTCGATCCACTCCGGATTTGGACCCCGACATAAGTAGCGAGTCCAATCAGCCCTAAGAGAAGTATCAAGCAGATTGTCATTGGGTTGCGGGGCTGTGGACACGGGAACACCAATCAGGGCGGCTATAGTGTGGGCTGTGACCTGGACGACCCGGCCGCCGACAATAACCTCACAGGAGGGAGGGTTTCCAACAGGGTTGATGATTTTAGATAGAAATGTATATACCACCTCGGGATGGGCTACACCGCCAAAACGAAGTACAGGATCCCACCCAATCTGAGCAAGAAGAGCGGGAATGCCAAAGGGCTCCACGCAGGACTCAATGACCACTCTCTCATAGATAATGGTGCGAGATTGAAACCGAGAGAGAGAGGCTGGACTCTCAGGCTGGACAGGAGGTGCAGCAGGTGGAGGAGAGCCCTGAGAGGGTCGAGAAGTTTGCAACTTCTTGGTCCTGGCAGTGGTGGATGGCCCAGCTGCCATCTTGGACTTGCCTTTCGGATCTTTAGGCATGATGTAGCAAGCTTGGAAAGAGGATTTAACCAATGTAGATACCAAGATGGACGGAAAACTCTTCAAATCCCTAGAAATGATGATCTGATAGAGAAGAGGGACAGAAGAAACCAACCGGATAGCCAAAAAATCAAACTGACAGCTTGAAGGATCTTACCGAGGAGACACAAAGACCTGTTGAGGCTGCAAATGAGGATCCAGGGAAACCCAGCTGAACTATAGACCGATCGGATGGAGATGCCCTAGCAAAAGGGGCTGAGAGAGGAGAGGAAGAGGGCAGAAATGAAAACCGAATGAATAGGGCTCGCGTATTTGACTGTTGATCTGCCGATATTTCCGATTGATCGGACGATGTGTCCGATCCATCGGAAATGCCCCCAGCGAGATTTTCAACACTAAACATTTTCTCCCTTCAGCAAATGATTTCCAGCTAATTTGATAAGAGTGTGAGCATGACAATATCAATAATCACCAAAAAAGAATGAGGCTAATTCCTCAGATATACCTATGAGCACATGAGTGTCCATTTTGCTAGAATGAGCACACACCGATAGACTTCCGAAGGTGTTCAAACCTTGTGGAATCTAACGGCTTAGTAAGGATGTCGGCCAATTGCCGCTCAGTTTGAATGTATTCAAGATTAATCAGTTTTTCCTCAACGAGTTCTCTTATAAAGTGATGCCGGATGTCGATATGCTTGGTTCGAGAATGTTGAACCGGATTTTTTGAGATATTAATGGCGCTTGTGTTGTCACAAAAAAGCGTCATTTCATCTTGATTAAGACCATAATCCTTCAACATCTGCTTCATCCAAAGTAGTTGAGCACAGCAACTTCCGGCAGCAATATATTCAGCTTCAGCGGTGGACAAGGAGATGGAGTTTTGCTTTTTGCTATGCCAAGCAACTAAGTAATTGCCGACGTAAAAATAGCCACCGCTAGTGGATTTTCTGTCATCCATATTTCCGGCCCAATCGGCATCGGAGTACCCCGCAATGATGGTTGAGGTGTCAAAGGGGTACCACAAGCCATAATCAGTGGTGCAGGCCACATATCTAATCACTCGTTTTACAGCAATGAGGTGTGATTCCTTAGGATCGGCTTGAAATCTAGCACACGCCCCTACACTAAAGGCGATATCGGGTCTACTAGCTGTGAGGTAGAGAAGACTCCCAATCATATTTCTATATAGATGTTGATCAACACTAGTGCCAGATAAGTCTTTAGAAAGTTTAATGGTGGTGGCCATAGGCGTGGTGTGTGATCGACCCGAGTCTAACCCAAATCTCTTGACCAAGTCTTTTGCATACTTAGTTTGGTTGATAAAGATTCCATTTTTCAGCTGTTTAACTTGCAATCCTAGGAAAAAATTTATTTCGCCAACCAAACTCATCTCAAATTCAGATTTCATTAGTTCAGCAAATAAGCCAGAGAATTCTTCACTGTTAGACCCAAATACAATATCATCTACATAAATCTGAGCAATGAGAAAGGAATCAGCCGTCCTTTTAACAAATAGGGTTTTATCAACACTCCCCCTAACAAACTGGTGAGCAATAAGAAATTGAGTAAGACGTTCATACCATGCTCGGGGGGCTTGTTTTAACCCATAGAGAGCCTTTTTCAATCGGTAGACTCTT
This sequence comes from Liriodendron chinense, assembly GCA_003013855.2. Lineage (NCBI taxonomy): Eukaryota > Viridiplantae > Streptophyta > Magnoliopsida > Magnoliales > Magnoliaceae > Liriodendron > Liriodendron chinense. The sequence goes on along the minus strand of PVNU02003543.1, from coordinate 76,216 downwards.
TGAGGGTAACTAGGGTCCACAAACCCTTTTGCTTGTTCAACATAAACCTCCTCATCAAGTATACCATTTAGAAAGGCACTCTTCACGTCCATTTGAAATAATTTGAATTTAAGAGCACATGCTATGGACATGAGAATTCGAATGGATTCGAGTCTAGCTACCGGGGCAAAAGTTTCATCAAAATCAATTCCCTCAATTTGAGAGTACCCTTGAGCTACGAGACGTGCCTTGTTCCGAATCACATTGCCAGATTCATCTGTTTTGTTTTTGAAGATCCATTTGGTTCCAATGACATTTTTCTCAGTTGGTCTTTCAACTAGAAACCAAACATCATTTCGGGTAAACTGTTGAAGTTCCTCTTGCATAGCAAGTATCCAAAATTCATCATTGAGAGCTTCATTTATATTTTTTGGTTCAATTTTTGAAGTGAAGCACACATGACTGTTGATGGCCTCAAGTTGTCTTCTAGTCTTGACTCCAACATCCGGATCTCCAATGATTTGATTGAGGGGATGATCCTTGACATGTGGAGCATTTCCCGAAGCTATTGAGGCATTGGGAGTGGGAGATTTTTCATCAGGTTTACCTATGTGGCACGGTTCTCCCACTTCATCATCATCAAGTCTTGTGTCTTCCTTGGATTGGTCATCAATGACAACATTTATGGATTCTTGAGTTGTTTTAGTCCTTGTATTGTACACTCTATAGGCCCGACTATCAGAAGCATATCCTAGAAATATTCCCTCATCGCTCTTAGAGTCAAATTTTTCTAAATTTTCTCTATCTCGAAGGATGTGACATTTGCTACCAAAGACCCTAAAGTACTTGATGTTTGGGACTTTTCCATTCCACAGCTCATATGGGGTCTTATCTAGGCCAGCTCTCAAATAGACTCGGTTAATGATGTGACAAGCTGTATTCACTGCTTCGGCCCACAGATTTTGAGCTATATTTTTGTTGTTCATCATGACTGTGGCCATTTCGAGTAGAACTCTGTTTTTCCTTTCTGCTACTCCATTTTGTTGGGGAGTTTTTGGGGCTGAGAATTCATGTTTGATTCCTAAATTTTCACAGAATAGTTCAAAGCGCCCATCCTCAAATTCCCCTCCATGATCACTCCTAATACGTTTTACTGTGCATTCCTTTTCATTGTGGAGTCGTTTCATGAGTTTCTCAAATTCCTCGAATGTATCCGACTTTTCTTTCAAAAATACAACCCATGTATACCGGGAATAGTCCTCAACAATAACGAAGAAATACCTCTTACCTCCTTGACTCATTACTCTTGTGGGGCCTACAAGGTCCATGTGGAGTAGGTCAAGGGGTTTTGATGTAGCAATGATGGAAGTCTTCTTATGTGCAACTTTAATTTGTTTACCTTTCAAGCATTCAGTACATACTTCTTTTGGTTTCTTCCCAATCTTTGGTAATCCTCTCACCAATTTCTTCCTACTTAGCTTAGCAAGGTTCCTGTAATGGACATGACCAAGCCGTTGATGCCATAATTCAGTATCATCATTAATAGCCATGTGGCATACGGCAGATGGTCCCTCATCACCCTTGTTTTCAATCACATAGCAGTTATCTCCAGTGCGAAACCCTTTTAATATTAATTTTCCAGTTTGGTCCATAATTTCGCACATCTCTTTGGAGAATTTCACGGAATGTTGTTCATCACATATTTGAGAGATGCTTAACAGATTATGTTTCAAACCGTCAACACATAGAACATCCTCAATTTTGGGCAATCCTGGCCCGGTGATGGTTCCCTTTCCAACAATCTTGGCAATACTCCCATCTCCAAAGGTAACAGACCCACCATCAAATTCAGCATAATCACAAAACTGAGTCTTGTCACCTGTCATGTGTCGGAAGCATCCACTATCAAGATACCACCTAGTGTTTCTTCCGGCTCTAAGGGCTGTATGAATAACTAAGCATTTGTTCTTAACTACCCATTTAGAGACTATCCTTTTTGGAGAACTAGGTTTCTTGGTTGATTCTAGGGATGTCATTGTTTGGGCATAAGTTTTTGAGGTTTTCTCTTTCATCAGCTCCATGGTTCTTTTGTTCAACTGTTTTACCATTTCTAGGAGCTCTTCCATTCTTTTGTCTTTCTTTGGTGGAGTGGGATAATTCTTCCTCATGTTTGGAGTTTTTTTAGGAGGACTCCACATCTGATTCATCCTTTTACCGGTAGGTACAAATTTACCTTTCAAGTTCCGAACCGGATTCTTAAGGACCAAGCATTCAAACTTTAAATGACCAACATCTCCGCATGCATGACATATAGGTGAATTTCTCTTAGTAGTGCTTCCTGATGCATTCCTGGTCTTTTTAGGTTCTGGGTTACTAACCTTAGTTGGCTCATTATAGCCTAGCCCTCTTGTGTTCCAACAAGGTTTACCTAACTTAAGGATATCATCAAGTTTTTCTCTACTTTGGGCAAATCTTTCATTGAGTTGACTTTCTTGATTAAGCTGCAAAACTAAACACTGATTTGTAGATTTTGCCTTTTTCAGCTCATCTTCTAGGGTATTAATTTTGTCTTGAGCTGCTTTGTTTTTCTTTTCCAATTCACAGATCTGATGGTAAAATCCGTGGTTTTCTCTCTTCACTTCTTGCATTTCATCAGCCAATTTGTTGTTTTCAATATTAGCTTGGCTCAACTTCTTGGTAAGAAGGATGCTTTGACGGAATAGCTCATCATAGGCAACTTGCAAACCTTCATTATCATCCTCGTCATCATCGGAGGATGTCATATTGTGTTCTGATTGCTCATGATCATCATTGTCTCTTTCGCCTTGTAAGTCTGGGACAATCTCAGAAATAGAGGCCATCAGAATTTTAACTGATCCTCTCTCATCACTTTGATCTTCTTCTGTTTCTGAATCAGTACTCCCAAGGTTGTCCCATGTGGCTGCCATAGCTTTCTTTTTAAATTTTTCTTTGGCAGGAGCTTGACATTCAGAGGCAATATGACCATAGCGACCACAGTTGTAGCACTTGGGATCTTTTGGCTTGTTGTAAGATTTTCCTGTATAGCGCTTTTTGTCAAAAGATTTGCTATTCTTGTCAACCCTCTTTCCTTTGTTTTTGAAGAATTTTCTAAATTTCTTGGCCATAAGAGCCATTTCATTTATATCCAATTCTTCATCACTATCAACTTCAGATTCTTGTGTAGTGTGTGAAGTTTTTAGCACGGTGTTTCTACTTTTTGGAGATTTCTTGAAATGAAGTTCATAGGTCTGTAGAGATCCTAGTAAATCTTCTATTTTCATAGTATCAATATCTCTACATTCCTCAATAGTTATGACCTTGGAAGAGAATCGTTCGGGTAAGGATCTTAGAATTTTCCTACAAATGCGCGGGTCCGAAATTCTCTCTCCCAATCCCCACATAGCATTGGTGACATCACTCAAACGGGTGTAAAAGTCCATGAAGTTCTCATGTTCTTCCATTTTCATATTTTCAAACTGAGTTGTCAATAGCTGAAGCTTTGACCTCTTGACTGTACTAGTCCCTTCATGTGTAGTTTCAAGGATGTCCCAAGCTTCTTTGGATGTTGTGCAATTACAAATTCTTTTGAACTCATCCGCTGAGACGGCACAAAAGATAGCATTGAGTGCCTTTGCATTGCTAATGTATCTCAGTTTTTCAAGATCAGTCCATAAGTCATCAGGTTTGACTGTGGTGGTTGTGACACCCTCTAAGGTAGTGTTCAAAAGGGGTATTTCATATTTGATTTCCACAGACCTCCATGTTGCATGATCCAATGATTGCAAGAAAACTCTCATTCTTGCTTTCCAATATGCGTAGTTTGATCCATCAAAATATGGAGGTTTGGAAACCATACTAGAATCTCCTTTTGACATGATTTCAAGCTTCTAGAGACGGATCACACTCCGGGCGGTTACGCCTTTGAGGAGGAACCTGCTCTGATACCAATTGAAAATGCGGTATAAGTTTGATTACCGCTGTTGTAGAAGCAAGAAATAAGTTATCTTGTCCTAGAGGGGGGTGAATAGGACACTTTTTAAATTTCTCAATACAAAGTATTCTTAGAGCACTTTCATCAAACACCAGATATGCAAAGCATAAATCAATAGAAGCACATGTAAAAGAAGTAAATCAGTTCATCCATTCACCACACAACAAGGGATTTTTATAGTGGTTCGGTTATGTACCTACTCCACTCCCGGCTGATCCACTCACTCCTTGAGTGGCCAGATTTCACTATCACTATGGTTTTAAATGAGGTTAACCATAAACCTTAGCAGCCTACAAAAGGACTTACGACTCAACACATGGATTCATCCTTCCATAGGACTAATCCATGACCACTTAGTCCTACACAAGGGCTTGTCCTACTCAAGGACTTGTCCTACGCAAGGACTCTACCGAGTTTGGGTCTTCAAACTCTGAAACCCAAATCTCAACTTGAGGAGGTTTCTTGGACTCGAAAGACTAAAGATACTTAGCTGATTGAGTCCCTTGATGATGCCTTTGTTGAAGAAGCTTCAGCTTGTACGGAAGACATCTTCTTCAGCTCCCTCGATCAGCAACCTTGCTCCGGATGACCCATTGTAGTTTCCAAGGTGAGGGATTGAGGTTAGGTTGAGGCTATTTTGGGATATGGCTTTTATATGAGGAAAGCTTCTACCTAAACCACAATTAATGGCATTGATGACAAGAAAATGTCTATGAGAGGTAGGTCAAGATGCCATTAAAGAGGAGTTGAGTTCATGTTTCAATCCAAGCTTTGAATGCTTAATCAATGTTGGTCAGATCAACATGGATTGAAGAATGAACTCAACAGATCTAAGGGTTTGGAAGAAGGGGATCTCAAGAAGAAGGCTCACTCAAACCTTAGATGATGCTCAAGGTGTCTTGGGCAAGATCCAACCGAGTTCTATAAATAGATTATGCCCTTCAACGGTCAGAAAACGGTCAGCTCGATAGGTTCCGATCGATCGGACATAAGATTTAGTCAAATTTGAATTTTGCTTGAAAACAGGTTCTCCGATTGATCGGACTTAGTTCCGATTGATCGGAATACCCTGTCCGATTGATCGGATAGGTGGTCCGATTGATCGGAATTTCTTCCAGAGAGTTGATGCAATTTTTCTGGAAATTCCTCCGATGGATCGTATCTATGTCCGATGGATCGGAGAGCCCTGTCCGATGGATCGGACAGACCTCCGATTGATCGTAAAAGAGTCCAGAGAGTTTTTCAAAGTTTGCTGAACAAATGTACGATTGATCGGACATACTGTCCGATTGATCGGAACACACTGTCCGATGGATCGGACATACCTCCAATGGCTCGGAAAAGTGTCCAGAGAGTTTGCAATGTAACTGGACTATTTTCCGATGGATCGGACACATTGTCCGATTGATCGGACATCTATCGGAATATTCTCCGATGGATCGGGTATGTATCGGAGAGAGCAGACTTAAATATTTTCAATTTTAAAGAAACTTCTGCTACCAAGAACCTATCCATTGCTGATCTTAATGGAAGGTGAGCTATAGATGGTGCTAAGGATGTGCCTAGAAAGGTCTTGGGCCATCTATAGAAGTTTTTAGGATCAAAGGTTTGGGGTGGAGAGGCTAGAAGCTGACTTGATCTTCGAGAAGCTTCTGTCTTCAGCCGCAAGGAAAACTGTCTTCAGTCGCCAGGGACTCGACGACACACTAACCATGGTAATTGACAAATCTTTGCATTAACAAGTGGACACCCCACTTTTGACTAGGTCATTCATAGATCATGGTCTGAAATCTTTGCTTGCCTTTGTATCTGTTCCAGTTGATCGTCTGGAAATCGATCACTTGTACATACCGCGGAAGTTTGGAGAAAACGTTGCGGTTGTCCTTGCAGTTTGCTGCAACCTGGGTACCCAATCGCAACCCTTCCATTCCTGATCGGTACTAACATCGAAAAGGTACAGCAGAGCCTCTGCGTCGTAGTCTTACGAGGATACTGACCCTGTGATTGATTGTATGTTCTATGTTTTCCCAGATCACTCCATGAGTACTTGTTTCGCTTGACTGTCAAAGTGGTTAGATGCCCTGCGTCATGTAGTCTTACGGGATTCTACTACGCTGACTTGGACTCAGTCAAGGTACTTCAGGTATCCACGCCTAGGTATGTGCGGGTGGTCTTTTTCCACCCGATCTGCTAATTTCGATGCTTGGTTTGCAATTCATTCTTTCCTTGATTGTGGTCTGAAATCTTTGTTGTCCTTTGTATTTGAGTCAGTTGATTGTTTGAAGATTGATAACTCGCACATACTGCGGGAGTTTGGAGAAAACGTTGCGATTGTCCCTGCAGTTTGCTGCAACCTGGGTACCCAATCGCAACCCTTCCATTCCCGATAGGTACTAACATCGAAAAGGTACAACAGAGCCTCTGCGTCGCTAGTCTTACGAGGTTGCTGACCCTGAGACTGATTGTGTGATATTTAATGTTTTCCCGGATCACTCCAGGAGTACTTGTTTCGCTTGACTGTCAAAGTGGTTATACGCCCTGTGTCATGTAGTCTTACGGGATTCTACTACGCCGACTTAGACTCAGTCAAGGTACTTCAGGCATCCACGCCTAGGTATGTGCGGGTGAACTCTTTCCTCCCAATCCGCTGATTTTGATACTTGGGTTATAATTCATCGTTTCCACCTGTTCAAATGGTTTCTTTGACCGAGCTTTTTTGGCTTTCATCTTTTCGTATCTTGGCATGTGGTACGACCGCACTGACACTGGAGTTCAGTTCGACCGTACTTTAAGTGCATTGGATCCGATGTTCTCCGGGGAAACCGCGAGGCATTGGATCTTATTTGATTTTTGCGTCGGCTCCTACCCAAAGATATGGAAGATCTCCTGGTGTTTTGGAGGCAGAACGCTCTACTGGAAAAATATTTTTTGAATTTTATTTGCAAATGGAAATTTTTTTTTTGTCTTTTTGAAAAGGAAATCTGGTTTGCATGCGCCCCCACTAGGTATGCCTGTGGGGTCTTTAGCTAACCGACTTTTATTTTGAAAGCAGGTAAACATGATGATTGATGCGATGGATGCTGATGCATGGAGATGCATATTTGATGATGGATACATGGCTTGGCTCATTCTTTTTCAGTTTGATGATTTTACTTTTGCTGGAGACGTAGAGAATTTTGAGCTTATTGCTTGCAGGGTTGTGTTTCCCTAAGCTTTTTCTTTTTTATACGGGTGTTTGGTCAGCGGGTTGGTCAAGATCCCGACCCACGATCGATCAGGTCCATCGTCCCAAGATGCTGTTTCTTTGCTTAATGAGAATGTATGAGGATGTTATCCGATTTCAAGATGTTCTTCTGGGCATAAATGCGATTGAGACAGTGATTGGTCGCCAATTTTGGTCAAGATTCCGATTTGCGGGCGATTGGATCAGTCATCCCAAATTGTGAAGAGAGCGGAGTTCAAGACTCCTGAAGTGTAGTGCTGGGGATAGCGATAATTTTTGTGATTTTTGCAAATATGTGGTCCGAATCTTTTCCTGAGTAGTCAGGATAGAGATCGGTTATTGAAAGCAAGGAAATATTTTTGTGTTTTTTGAAATATTTTCTTTGAAAGCAAGAGAAATATTTTTGTGATTTTTGAAAATATTTTGCAATGTTTTGGTATTTTGCTGGATTTTTTTGAAATGCAGGGAAAGGTAGGGAATTTCCATCCATTTTCCGCTTCTACTGCTGGTAAGGCACCCAATTCATTTTACGTCAGCGAGCAAGACGAGTCTCACACAGTTAAGTGTCGTAGTTTTACATCTTCGGATGAGGAGATTTTTTAGGGTTTTCAGTCAACACACCCACAAAGTTGCCTGTTCCTCCTGTGCAATACACATAGACCACTATTGTCCGACGGACTCCTTCGGCCACAAAATGAGCCACATCCTCACATTTCCCTTAGTCAATCTAGTTTGGGGCCTTACGTTGCTCATAATTCCGTGAGGGTGCGCTCCACCTCCCAACAGCCTTAATCCCCTTCATGATTTTTAGGAACAGGGAACATCCATCAGATTCAACAACGACTTCCAAATCAAGGTTGTCTATCAAGGTGCGTTCAACACGAACAGGATTGTCGGGTTCTGCCCGCCTCAGCCTCTACCTGTTTAAAAGATTCTGGACACCCATACGATTAAGTGTCAGCCATGTCCAGAACAGGTTAGGAAAGAAAGCCCCCGAGAAGTTAATCCCAGTGTAGTTTTAGGTCTTCGGACTACTGGAGACAAATTTGTGTAGTTGAAATTGATGGTGAAATTTATTTTTATTTTTATTTTATTTTATTTTATTTTATTTTTTGAAAAAGTTCTAGATTTCAACTCGGGTAATCGAGGTTGATGCTGGTTTTTATGGAAAGCTTGAAATCTTTTTGGTATTTTTTGAAAATGATCCAAATTATCGAACCTTGATCCTAGCGGTTGAGGCCGATGCCAGTTTTTAGTTGAAAGCAGGAAAAGGTCCCCCGAGAAATTAATCCCAGTGTAGTTTAAGGTCTTCGGACCAAAATATGTACATGCTGAAAATCCATTCTTTTTGTGATTTTTGAAATGTTCCAGGCTGTTAAATTTTAATTTGAGCGATTAACACTGGTTTTTATTGGCAATCTCTTGGAATTTTGTTCCCGACGTAGTTTAAGGTCTTCGGACCAAAAATCTGTACAAGCGATGCTGGAAATCACATTTTTTTTCGAAAAATGTCCGGAGTCATCAGATCTTGATGAAGACCGATGTCGGTTTTTATTGAAAATCTCTCGGGATGTCGATCCCGACGTAGTTTAAGGTCTTCGGACCCAACTTTGTTCATGTGATATATATATATATATATATATATATATATATATATTTGGTTTTCAAAAAATGTCCGAGATCGTCGGATCTTGATTCGATCTAGACTGATGCCAGTTTTTATTGAAAATCTCTCGGGATGGCGATCCCGACGTAGTTTAAGGTCTTCGGACCCAAAATTGTACAAGAGGGTGCTGGAAATGTTTATATCTATTTTTGTGATTTTTGAAAAGTGTCCGGTGTTGTCAGATCGTGACTAGAGCAATCAAGATCGATGCCGGTTTTTATTGAAAATCTCTCGGGATGGCGATCCTGACGTAGTTTAAGGTCTTCGGACCCAAAATTGTACAACTGAGCAGCAATCAAGGTGGGAGATTCCGGAGATTCTTCTTAGAATGGTTCAAATTATCAGGTCATGCCTTTGGATGGTTGAGATCACTGTTTGACCAAGTCAATCCTTTTTCTTTTTTTCTTGAAAATTTCATGGAACTTTTTCCACATCATCAAGCTAAATTCTCACCAATTTCTCACAAGATGAGATTTTGGTGAGATTCCTTACTTTTTCTCATCCTTCTCTTCCATACTTCATTCTTACATGGAGGTACAAGATTCACTTGCAACCACCCTTCCCAAGGAGGAGTTCTTCCTAAGGAGAGGGGATGAGAAGTCGTTTCAACTAGAGGGAGGGTAGGACGGCCCCCTGGGCGCCGCCCAAGCCATCCCTGCCCACTGATTTTTTCAGTGGGTTGGGTAAAGGGGTGCCCTCCCCTTTTCTATATAACATGGGGCACCCTTGCCCCCTCCACCGTGCAATCTCTCTTTTCTCTCTCTCATACTCTCTCTTTCTTCAACTTTTTCTCTCTCTCTTAGTGGTTCTTTGCTCTTTTCAAGTGGTGGGCCTTAGTGAAGCTTTGGGACAGCAATGTGGTCCCCCTTTGGTGAGTGGTGAAGGTATGGACCACTCCCTTTTCTCTCTTGTCCTTTTCCTTCTTCATTATCTTTTCTCATGGTTCCTTTCTTTTCTTCATGTAGCTATTTCAAAAGAAGTGAAGGTGGGCCCAAGTATTTTTGGCTTTTCCTAGATCTCCAATCTCTTATAAAGGTGGTGCATGGAGAAGGACATTGCAAGCTTCCATTTCATTCTTTCTTTTCTTCTTTCACTCCCTTCATGTGTATGTAAAGGGTAATTTTGCCATGTCCATCAAGTATGCATGGCAAAATATCCTATCTTTCTCCATGGGAGTTGGGCCTCTTTTCATGTGTATCAAATGGGCTCAAAGTGAAGTCATGGCCCTTGGTGTATTTGGTGGGCCCAATGCTTCATTTTGGGCTCCCTCTTGCTCTCTTTTCTTTGTCATTTTTCTTGGAGTTTTCTTTTTCTTTTCCATCTTTTTTTTTCAAGGTTTGGGCCCATGAAAATGGTAGGACCCACTTCAAGTTTTGGGCTCATGGGGCTCACTTTAGGTGGCCCCATCTTTCTTCACATGTGTATGAACAAAGGTGACTAGCCCATTCTTCACTTGGATCTCAATTGGGCTAGATTCCCTAGTTAGGCCCTTACGGACAAGTAGCCCAAATCTTCCATCATTTCTTGATTATGATGCACATCTTTGTTCACAAAGTGTGGTGGGTTCCTTGGAATTCCTCCATGTAGATGGGCTTTCGAGCCTTCCTTAAAACTTGTGCATTTCTTTGGACCATGTGTGCACCACTACACTTTGTTCATGTAAGATTTCTTTCTTTCATGCTTTTTCTTTTGATGGATGGAGGACTTGAGTTACTTGATCATCTACAAGTCCCATGAGTGGGTTGTTTCAACAATCTCACTAAGTTCAAATGGTTTTTTTTTTTCTTGTGGTAGGAAAGTGGTGTTCAAGAGTTTCCTTCAATGTTATCAATCTCAAATGGATGATTCCTCTTCAAGTGAGCTATCCATGCAACCATAGCTCCTTGAACTTCTCTTGGGGTGCTTGGTAGGTCATCCACCATCATTCTCAAAGATGAGTGATTTTTTTTGTGAGGAAGAATGATACCCATAAGTTGCCCAATTTTGCCCCATGCTTTGGGGCATTTTGGATTTTGATCTTTAAGTGGGCTATGTATATCATTCTTAGCCATTTTCATGATGGTTGGGTGACTCATCAAGCCATGCCCTCTTGTGCTCAAATGGTCCCCTTGTTTTGTAAAGAAATTGGTGTCCATAAGTTGCCCAAACTTGTCCTTGCATGGACATTTCCGACTTTGATTCTTCATGTGGGCTATGTGCATCAATTTTTTTTACCATTGGCTTCTTTGATTCATATGTTTGTGGGTAGACCGCCATGTTGTACTCTCACAGTCAAAACTTTCATCAAGATGATGCACATAGGGGTGCCCATGGTTAACCCATTGAATGGGTCCTCATGTTCTTCAAGTGGGCTATGTGCTCCCTTCAATCCATTGAGGTGAGGCATTTGGGTTGCTCTTGGGGTCCCATTTCCTTCCTATTCCCCACTTGTCCATGTACATGTGTAAAAAGACGGAAACATCTTAAGTGAGAATCATGGCCTTGGCATAAAAAGTGGATCAACCTTGGCCACATATGGACTTTGAAGAGGGATTTCTCATGTGAAGTAGGATTCTTATCCCTTATTGATCTCATGGCACTGGAGTGCATTTGTTGTTCAAAGTATGTCCTTGGATGATGGACTTTCTTTGCCTAAGGCATGGCATGCAACCTTCTTTAAGGTGGGCCCTGCTTTCTTTAATGGGCCCAACACATATCCTAGGTAACACATGGAGTTGGACTTTGGATTTTTCATCTGAATGTGAGCCCCATCTCATGGGTTTCCTGGATGATAATTTGGATTTTGACGGGTAAAGGATAGGGACTTATCTTGCCAAGCTTGTAGGATTCAATGGCGGATGGTACAAGAGGACGTCGGGTGATTGATGAGGATGATCCTGCCTTCATCATCCGTCGAGGGCACCATATGTGTTCTTTGGCTCAAGAGCACCAACCTCTTCCTGCCATCAAGGGTCGAGGTACCAGAGACCACTGGGACAGCTGGGTGAAACATCCATAGCCTTTGCTTGAACGAGTTCTGGCTGACACTCCTTTTGCTGGCCTCCTTACCTTACGCTTCCATAACAACAATGCCAACCGCATGATGCTTGTGGCTCTTTGCGAGAGGTGGCGGTATGAGACCCATACCTTTCAACTCCCTTGTGACAAATGGGGAATAACTCCCTTGAATATTTATATGCAAATTGGCTTTCCATTTCATGGCGCAGTTGTTCCCCAAGTCAGCTCTCTTGCTCCCATCACTTCCACTGACTGGCTACGGCTTGTTGGTGATGTCCCACCTGAAGATGAATTCCAAGGCCATCAAGTAAAGATGCGATGGTTCTACAACACTTTTGCTACCGTCACCCCTACTACCGAGCTAGAGGCCCTCTACAAAGCACGGGACATGATTACTTATGCCTTCGGGTCCTTCCTTCTCTGCCACGCAAATGAGAGTGTTGATCCTAAATTTCTTCGCTTGGTTGAGGATCTTCACCACCCCTATAATTGGAACGGGGCTATCTTGACTCATGTTTTCCAGGGTTTGGATAAGACCTCCCGGAATAGCCGGTCATTCACAGGTTTTTGGCCTGTCGTTGAGGTACTTCTTCTTTAACCTTCTTTGGAGACATTTGTCTTTTTTCTTTCTTTGATCTTTAGGTGTACCCTTGCCCAGACTTGCTTTTATGACCATTTTTCCCACCTCACGCCGAGGATGTGGGATGACATTGAGCCATCTTTATATCGCCACATGTACTGGCATCAACAAAATCGTCAGCGAAACTCTCGAGTCTCTGGGGACAACTGGCGTGCCAACATAGACGGATTGACCGTTGAAGATGTAAGTATCTTGCTTTTCTTATCCCTCGTGCTGCACTGTAATTGATCGTGATGCTCTCCCTTGTTGTAGCTTGCTCGGATGCCATACGCCAACTTTCCTCTCTACTACACCCCTCAGCGTGTGGAGACCTATGATGCTTCATGCCTCCGGATCATGCTTTCTGACGCTGAATCATTTCAGTGGTATTTGGGTGAGAGGCTGCTTCGACAGATTACCGGGGTGGCTAGAGTCCCTTGTTCTGCACCTCCTCCAACTGCTCAGATCCCAGCTGATGAGATAGCTGATGCTCTTGTGGGCCAGCCCGGGTTTCGTTTCACGATCCCGGACCGCGACTATGATGAGTGGTACTTGTTGTATGGCCAGGGGCCTCTGCTTCCTCCGCTCTATGTTCTTGGGGGCCGTCGCAGATACGTTGGAGGCTTGCTGACAGCTCCTTTGATGGATCTTCATCGTCGAGAGCGGGACGAGAGGAGGGATGATGATGACTATGTTGGTGACCTGTAGCCTGCTTTTGTATTCAGCTTACTTGATGTATGACGTTCTTCTTTTTGCTTTTACCCTCTTCTGTATCAAAATCTTCTGAATGAATATACAATCTTTGACTTGTCTCAAATTCCTTGATGATGTCTGGATGCTTTGACTTCTGACTCATTTCTTAATGACTTGTGGGAGATGAGATTTCTTAACTGCATGGATGATGACTTGAATGATTCAGATGGCTTGATTTGGCCCTGCGGGCCCATTTAAGACTTCGGCTTTACTTTGGAGCACCTTTTCTTAATGTTTTGTGAGGCTAAGAAGGCTTCTCATGGTGTGGATGATGACTTGAACGACTCAGATCGCTTGATTTGGCCTTGTGGGCCCACTTGATGATCAGATCTTGGATTCTGGCCCTTCTTTTGATGATCAAACCCTTGATCTTGCTATTTGATGACCCATGCGAGCTTTTTCATGGTTTAGATCATAACGATCTAGTCTTCGAATGGCTCAGATTACTTGTGGGCCTCTCTTGATCAACTTTCCCTCCCTTTGACTTGATCAGGCACACTCTGGTCGCAGTACTTCGTGATTGGACAGGTGGGGTACCTCCCAAATGATTCTGATCAACCTCAATCGAAATCTGGAATGGATTGGAGCCTTGGGCGGCCCTCAGGGTGCCATCTGCTGATGTGGACTGTCAGCCTCACCTACCAACAACCATGGAGCCAATCCCGCGGAGAGAGAGGGAGCTCATCCGTACGAGCTGCCCAGAGCGGGCCGCCCAAGGCTCGCCTCTTGTGCGACTTGGGCTGGCTCGTGCTCGGACATTCTTCACAGTCCACTGTCTTTGTCCCCACATTCCCTGCACGTCCGGGTTCGATTACAGCCATGAATATTCTCCTTGTCTCATCTTTCCTTCTCATTTTGTCTTTTTCTTGGTTTGTCTTTTCTCAAGCAATGGATGGTGGAGATTTAGGGGCTGTGGGGGCTGTCCATGGTGGGTCCCACACTTCGGGAGGTGGTGAAGGCTTTAATGATGGTGGAATCTCTTTAATGGATGGTAGAGATGGAGCATTGAATGGGGGTATTGATGAGGGGCTAGGGATGGTGGTTGGTGGAGCTTTGAATGGCCCCATTAATGGCAGCCATACTGAAATTTCTGATTTGAATGGGCCCCTCATTATGGGAGAAATGGATGGTATGGATGGGATGATGAGAAGGGACATAGGTGAGGCTATGCATCCCTTGAGTGTGGGCCGCATGGATGATGTGATTGATGGTGGTGATGGGGGTATGATGGACATAGATGGGCTGATCTCATGTCTGGATGGTATGGATGGTTCAGATGATACCTTTGATGGTTTGGATGCTCTCGATGATGGCCGAGATGTGCGGCATACTTGTTTGGGTGGACTTGATGTGATCATTGATGATGTCCCCCTGATGATGGACGGTGTGGATGCTTCGATGATCCCTTTGATTGGCCAGGATGATGACTGGATTCATGATTTCCTATTGGAGAGGGCCGCAAGTCCAGATCTGACCGTTGATTCTTCGATCGGGGTTGCCGGGACCCTTCTTGATGGTTCAGATGCATTCTTTAACGGTCAGATTGGCGCGGATGCCACGATGTGCGGTGTGATCTTTGCTGATAGCCCTTTTGCTGGAGAGTATCGTCCTTCTCCTGATCGTCAGTCTTTTGCGCACTCTGTTCATGAGGTGGGCGAGTCTTCTCATGCGGCTGAGGTCGTGACAGTCTCAGACAGTGATGCGACTATATCAGACATAGCCGTTACTGAGGGCAGGTCAAGGGCTGTCGAGTCTGTAGAGGTTCCAGCTTTTTCTTCTCCTTTGCCCGTTGATCTTCCTCGTCCTTCTTGCTCGCCATGGCTGCTTGCTTGGCTTGACAGTTTGTCATCTTATGAGATTCGGGATTTAGAGTCCTATGGCTTCGGCAGTCTGATCCATATGGCTAGAGTTGACATTGATTGGAGGATGCTCGGAGCTGCATTGATTGACTGGGTCCCTTCGTTGAACTTGTTTGCATTCAACGACATAGGGATGGGACCCTCTTTGGAGGAGCTTGCGCGTTTGACGAGCCTTCCTTGGGATTATACTCAGTATTTTTCGCCAAAGACATTGTCGAAGACTGCCACACCGCAGAACTGGTTTGG
The DNA here is from genome assembly GCA_003013855.2 of Liriodendron chinense. Lineage (NCBI taxonomy): Eukaryota > Viridiplantae > Streptophyta > Magnoliopsida > Magnoliales > Magnoliaceae > Liriodendron > Liriodendron chinense. The sequence continues at coordinate 60,862 of PVNU02003543.1, read as the reverse complement.
GATCCCTTATTTGGTTTAGCCTGCAGCTGCTGGCCAGGATACTGTAGTGTTTTCCTTGGATTTACTGCATGATCTCTTTTCGGGTCCTCGGAGTGTGGCCGGATCTATCCTTGCTCGGAACACACTGATGTTCTGCTTGATAGCTGAGGTGCTATTCTCGGGACGGCGCAGGTCCCAGACTCCTTTACTTTTTGAGGTGATGAGCCGAGCTACCCAACGGCAGGGGATCATTTCTCTCGTCCTGGCCGAACTGTTTAGTGGGCTGACTAACTGTGCCCTGGGCCGCACTCGTGTCCTTCGCGGCTGATGTGCATTTCTTCAGGTATCTTTTCTGCACATTTCCCTTCTTGCTTTGTTAGGAATTGCTTTGCTCTAGCTGAACTTATTTTCCTTCTTGTGATCAGGTCTGGCTATGGGAGCGTCTTTCGCTGATTGCTCCTGTACCATTTCCTAACACCCGTCGCCCAGACCTTATGCGACACATCATGGAATTTCTTCCTCATACGGCTAGGATGAGTGAGCCCCTGTATCGCAGGATGTTCGCCGATCTTCGTGACTGGAATGTTCGTTGGGAGTCATCTTGTCTTTCACTTCCTCCAGTGCTTTGTGATGCGCACCGCCTTCCTCTGCTACTGGTAGGCTTTCGATCTTACTTTTCTTACCACCCTATCTGGTTCCTGCGGCAGTTTGGGTATGAGCAGGATGTTCCTCTTTTTGCTTTCACGAGTATCGGGCGTCGAGCACTTCCATCCAGAACCTCTGACTTTAGGACTCAGGTCGATGGATCTTGGGCGAGTTACTTGACTGTTGATTTGCTTGGTTTTGAGCTGCGGGCTTTTCCGATGGCGACCGCCCCATATCAGTACTGGGTTGCTGAGCAGTATTTGTATCGACGTATCCCTTGCTGGCACCGGACTGCTGATGAGGATGAGCAGGATATCCTTAGAGATGCTAGTTCTTCATCTGGTTCGTATGAACCCTTTGACGAGCGCCCGTTCATTGATCCTGGTTCCCTTTTGGCCACTCATGGCCATTTGCTGTCTGAGATTTCCGCACTTTGGTATCATTGTGAGATGATGTCGAGGAGATTGGCTGTCGATCAGAGGTCATCTGATGAGGAGGCCGCGATCCGTACCCTTGAGCGCGATGAGGCGCATTACCTGCGTATGGAGGTGGGCAGGTTGAGAGCGAGACTATTTCATTATGAGTCAGGGGACTTACCTGATATGGTCGAGGAGGAGGGTAGGGATTGATTGTATTGGCCACTTGCGCATTCCTTTTTGCATATATGATTGATGATTATGCATTTTTTTTGTATTTTTTGAAAAAGATGACATGATATGTGCAAAAGAAACATGATGCTTTTAATGAAAAAGAAGAGAACTTTTTTGAGAATCTATTATGCCGTGAGTTGTCTTGTGAGTGTGTCTGGATTTTGTGTCGGGATATAGGAATCAGAACTGGGGCTCGGCCAATGCTTTAATCGATGTCTCGATATTTGACTTGTGTGCTCCTTTGGTTCCCTAGAGGTGTAGGCAACGGAAACTATTGCCTCCCGAGATTGTCGGAATTTGTAGAGCTCTTCGTTCCTGACTGCACTTCTTCTTGTTTTTAAACTGTGACTGCTTGAACCGATCTGAACTGTCTGATTTCTTGGTACCTGCACTTTTCATTTTTTTTCTTTTTCTATTTGAGCCATTTTTGCCTGCAGTGCTCTTTCGAGTTTTCACCACAGCCAGCTTTTTCCCGTCATTTTTGCCTATGGCGCCCTTTCGGGTTTTCACCACGTCCCGGGTGTTTGATCTTGCCTGCCCCTTGACAGCTATGCTGTTTTTACCCTCAGCGCCCTTTCGGGTTTTCACCAAGTCCGCTGTATGCCCATTGTTTTTACTCGGAGCGCCCTTTCGGGTTTTCACTCCGCCCTCTTTGTTTAGGCACACGTTTCCTTCTTCTTTTTTTCTCTCTGGATCTTTAGATAACTGCGGCGGCTAGAGGTCGGGAATCCGTCGTTGCCGGCCGATGACAGTTTTTCAGCCCTTATCCTAAGTTACGATGATAGATCTGTTGGTCTTAGCTAAAAACCCTTCTGAGATGAATGGATGGATGACTGTGTTTCTTCTTGGGTTGATTTTTCTCAGGTGCCTTGCTTTGGCTTCCCTTTTTCTTTCTCTTTTCTTCTTTTTTTCTTTTCTTTTGTATTCTTTTTCTCTTTTTTTGTATTATCTTTTTCTTTTTCTTTTGCATCTCCTTATTTGAAACACTTGTTGGTGGACGGAAATGATTTCTCAGAGGTTTTAACTTCGACCTCTTGACTTCAGCTCTATTAAAGTAACTCTTGATAAGGTCAGAATGACTTACCCATGAAAGATCTTCACTTTGTCAACGTTGATTGGCTCAGGAAGATCCACCCCTCTCGTGTTGGTGAGTCTGAGGGCGCCTCTGGGAAGTACTACTCTGATGATCAGTGGCCCATCCCACGAGGGTTTGAACTTTCCTCTGGGATCCGAAAGGTGCGACGGTAAAATCTTCTTCATGACCATGTCGCCTACCTTGAAACTTCTTTTTCGGACTCTCTTGTTGTAAGCCCGAGCGATCCTTTTCTGATAACACTGAGAATGACTTAGCACAAGCATGCGCTTTTCATTTGCTAGCTGCAACTGGTCGAATCTGGCCCGTTGCCATTCTCCTTCTTCAATTCCGCTTTCTAGTAACACCCGTAGTGATGGTATTTCCACCTCGACTGGTAGAACTGCTTCCATTCCGTAGGTAAGCTCGAAAGGAGTAACGCCCGTAGCAGACCGTACAGACGTTCGATAGGCCCAAAGTGCATATGGGAGCATATCCGACCAATCTCGATAGGTCACGACCATCTTCTCGAGTATCCTGACGATTGTCTTGTTTGCATCTTCTACCCCACCATTCATCTGAGGACGGTAGGGGCTTGATCGATGACGTTGGATCTTGAATTTGCTGAGGAAGTCATCCATCTTCTTGTTGACGAACGGGGTCCCATTATCTTTAATGATAGCATTGGGGATTCCATACCGGCATATGATGTTGTTCTTCATGAATTTGATCACCTGGGATGCTGCAATCGTGGTGTAGGAGGCTGCTTCTACCCACTTAGTGAAGTAGTCGACTCCACAAGTATGTACTCATGACCGTTTTATGCTTTGGGACTAATCTTCCCAATGATGTCGAGTCCCCACATGGAGAAGGGCCAGGGGGTGGTCAGGTTGTATAATTCTGATGAGGGGGCATGGATTTGATTCGCATGCTCTTGACACTTGAAGCATTTTCTGACGTGCTGGCAGCAGTCTGTCTCCATGGTGAGCCAATAGTAGACGAGTCGTAGAATTTTCTTTGCCATCATGTGCCCGTTCATGTGTGGGCCACAGATTCCTTCATGTATTTCTTTTATGATCTTTGCAGCTTCTGTTTCATCGACGCATCAAAAGAGGATGTGATTATAGGATCACTTGTAAAGAACTTCGCCACTGATGGTGAACTGGCCGGCCAAACGCTGGATGGTTTGGCGATCTGTTGATGTTGGTGTCTCCGGATACTCCTGGGTTTTGAGATATTGCTTGATGTCGGCATACCAGGGTTTGTCAGGGATAGCTTCGGCTTCTTCTATTTGTAGGCAGAAAGAAGGTTCATCTTGAATTTCGACTGTGAGCTCCCATTCCGAAGCTCCTTTCTGGATCTCGAGCATTGACGCGTGTGTGGCGAGAGCATCTGCAAACTGATTCTTGGCTCTGGGCATGTATGAGAAGGTAATTTCTTTGAACTCCTCGATCAGATTTTCAAGATACACATGATATGGTATCAACTTCTCATCCTTGGTCTTCCATTCGCCGTTGGTCTGATGGATGATAAGCTGTGAGTCTCCAAATACTCGTAGCTTCTTGACGCCCAAGATTATGGCTTCCCTTAAGCCAGCGATGCATGCTTCGTACTCTGCCATGTTGTTGGTGCACTCAAATGCTATGCGCCTTGAGATAGGAATAGGGACATCATCTGGAGAGTAAAGGATCGCTCCAATACCACTCCCTTTAGAGTTTGCTGCGCCGTCGAAGAATAACGTCCACTCATCTTTCTTCTTCTTTTCTTCCCCTTCGATAAGCAAGAGATCTTCATCAGGGAAGAATGTCTTGAGCGATTGATAATCCAGGAGAGAGTGAGCGGCAAGATGATCGGCGAGGGCCTGCCCCTTGATTGCCTTCTGAGTGACATATGTGATGTCAAACTCAGACAGGAGTAGCTGCCATTTAGCTATCCTTCCAGTGAGTGCCGGTTTCTCGAACAGGTACTTAAGCAGATCCATGTGAGCGAGTAGGAGAATAGGGAATGCAATCATGTATTGACGGAGTCGCTGAGTTACCCAGACTAGGGCGAGGCAAGTCTTCTCGATCGGGGAATACCTGGTCTCGTAGTCGGTGAACTTTCAGCTCAAATAATATATTGCTTGTTCCTTCTTTCCAGTCTCGTCGTGCTGGCCAAGAACATAACAAATGGCTTCTGCTGCTACCGAGATGTATAATAATAGTGGACGTCCATGAGTGGGCGGCACTACGACTGGAGGATTCATGAGATACTTCTTGATGTGATCGAAGGCAATTTGGCAATTGTTATTCCATTCTTTTGGAACGTTCTTCCGAAGGAGCTTGAAAATGGGCTCACAAATAGGTGTGAGCTGTGTGATGAAGCGACTGATGTATTGAATTCTGCCAAGGAAGCCACGAATTTCTTTCTCTGTTCTAAGAGGGGGCATCTCAATGATTGCTCTGGCTTTGGCCTCGTCGACCCTGATGCCATCCTCGCTCACCATAAAACTGAGGAGCTTACCTCCCATTGCACCGAAGACACATTTCTGAGGGTTGAGGCGGAGCTTGTACTTTTCTAATATGTTGAATAACTTCTTCAGATCTTCAAAATGTCCTTCAACTGTGCGAGATTTGACGATCATATCATCCACATATACTTCAAGCTCTTTGTTCATCATGTCGTGGAATAGTGCTGTCATTGCTCGCTGATATGTTGCTCCTGCGTTCTTCAGACCGAACGGCATTACCCTGTAACAGAAAGTTCCCCAGGGGGTGATAAACGATGTCTTTTCGCGATCTTCGATGACCATCTTAATCTGATTGTAACATGAGAACCCGTCCATGAATGAGAAGATCTTATATCCAGCAGTGTTGTCGACCAGAGTGTCGATATGTGGCAAAGGGAAGTCGTCTTTAGGACTGGCTTTGTTGAGATCTCGAAAGTCGATGCACATTCGCACCTTGCCATCCTTCTTTGGCACTGGTATGATGTTGGCGAGCCATTCAGGGTAGTTGGAGACTACCAAGAATCCCGCATTGTATTGCTTGATGACTTCATCTCAGACTTTCAGAGCCCATTCTGGCTTCATTCTTCGAAGTTTCTGTTTCACTGGCTTCATATCTGCCTTGGTTGGCAGAGGGTGTACAACGAGCTCTTCATCGAGCCCGGGCATGTCTTCATATGAGAAAATGAAGTTGGACAATCTTGGAGCTAGGAACTCTATCATTTTCTGTTTCATCTCAGGTGGCAACGATTTTCCAATGCGTACTTCCCTAGGGATCTCAGGTGTCCCCAAGTTTACTATCTCGAAATCATCGGCTACAACATTGGGCTTTAGATTCAAATTTTTTGAGGAGATCCTCTAGTTCGGGAGCCGGATCATCATCTTCCTCATCCCGAGCTTCGTCCAGACCCATGAGCTCGAAGTCTAATTCGTTGTTAAAGTCGTATGATTCGACTTCAAACTCATGCGACTCTTTAGACGAACTTGGCACACTATTGAATACAGGAAAATAAATGTTTTTTGGTTTTTGAGAATTTTCTGAAATTGAGATGCTAGATGTTTTTGGCTTTTGAAAGTTTTCAATTTTTTTGGATTTTTGAAATTCACGGGACTTTGAACAAGCGGGCATTGCAGACCATGATTGATCCCAGCTTGTTCCAAAGTTCTGATCGCTGCTTAAACAGGCATTTTTTTTTTTGGAAGCCAAAGCCCTCAGATGGCTCTTTGGCTGATTCAAAAGTTAGGGGAAATGATGACCATTCAAGACCCCACACTTCCTCCCCTGAAGAGGTGGGGATTGATGATTCGGGAGAAGAATCACAGTCTGGCCCAATGACCATGATTTCTTGCTGGTCGGGTTCGAGATTTGAATTGTACTCAGTTCCCCCTAGATCACTTACCTCACATTGCAGTTCTTCTGGTTCCACAGTGAGACACGTGTTTGGGATCTGGACATCGGACCAATCCAGGGCTGGCCATTTCCCTTTCTTGGTCCAATGAATGGGTTGCTTCTGCCCCTGGCTGATGATTGATGATGTTGATTCTGCAGAGATGGGCAAGTCGTGCCCCTGGCTGGCTGGAATTGAAGCAGGCAGGTTGTGCCCCTGGTTGATTGATGCTGAAGTGGGCATGTTGTGCCCCTGGTTGGGAGCAGGTATCAGAGTAACCTAGTCCTGAAGCTGCTGTATTTGACTTCCTTCTTCATCTTCATCATTTCCTTCTTCTTTTGGAGGCTTAGACTGTTCGAAAATCTGATCCCATCGAATAGGGGGCCACGTGGCCCAAACTAGGCTCATCGGAAGACCTTTGTGTAGTGCAGTCGGTTGATTCCCTCCTGGGTCTTTGCAATGTTCTCCTGCCTTGACGAATTGGATGGGTGAGTTCCGAAATTTTTTCCTTCTTTTGTTCGTGAAGATTGCCCTATATCCGAGTCCCCATTTGTGTTGGTTATATACCAGCAGTACCTTTCTAGACTTAAAATGATTCTTCATTTGGTATCTGAGGCTCAGACGTTCTGTTGGTGAAAAGACACGGTCCACCCTTATCGGTTCTGGATTGGCGATAGAGTTCACAGTCTTGAATTCGAAACTATGAAATGGGACGTCCTCTTCAGAGTGCTGGATATCGATGACCGGGATGTCTGGTTCAGTGGCAGCAGCATTGGAAGGAATGATGAGTTCCTTCTCTGCATGGATAGAGATCACTTGATTTCCACAGATGTATTTCACTGTTGATGCAAGGTTGATGGCACAGCCCCCACCTTATGCAGCCAAAGTCGTCCGAGCAACATGTTGAAAGAGGCTGATATATCCAGGATTTGGAATGTGATAGTGGAGATTTTCGGACCTATCTGTACCTCTATGTCGACCTCCCCTTCCACTGATCGGCGGGTGTTGTCGAATCTCTGACACATATGGTGCTGGGTCGGAATGAAGAAGGACTAATTCCCAGACGTTCCGCAGTCTTAAGTGGGCAGACGTTTAAGCTTGAGCCATTATCGATAAGGACCAGTGGGACACATAGGTCTTTGTATCGTAAGGCTATGTTGAGGGATCGCCCATGATCTCATCCTTCTAGTAGCAACTCATTATCTGTGAAGGTGATGGCGCGCGGAGCCAGGAGTTGTCCAATCATCAATGCTATCATCTCTAGTGCCGTATCAGAGGAGACGTGAGCATCGCTCAAGGTTTTGGCAAATATTTCTCGGTGTATGAGAGACATGCAGAGTAGTTCCCATACTGAGATTTGGGCAGGGATTGACTTGAGCTGAGTTGCCACATCATATCCGGCTTCATTTTTGTTGTCGAGGCCTGAGAGAGTGCCTTTGGGATCTCCTCTGTTCGATTATCTCTTCGGATGCAACGCCCATTGGGATTCATATTCCCTACTTTCGCACATTCTGGATAGTGCCATGGGACCTCTTTATAATTTTCCTCACCTTTGCCTTCTAGGACCACCGGTTCTTGCAACGGTGCTGGTGTGGGTACCAGATCTTCCTCATATGGAGCTTTTACCTTGAGGACTACATTGTTGCCTGTGCTGAAGGGAAAATATCGAGGCTTGTCTTCATAGATTACATAAGGTCGCGGTCCTGGCTTGACCGTTCCTGGAGTAGGAGGTTCCCATGAAATGAATACTGGTCCTCTTGATATGGCAGGAGGTTTCCCTATTCGTCCCAGCTGTCGTAGTGTGATTGACACGCCTCCGGGGTTTGCCCCTTACAATATGACTGGCTCAACTGGAGGAGCTCCTTCGAAGACAATGGGCTCTTGCTGCTGATGAGTATGGTTCCTCCATTGCGGATTGTATTGTTCCTGTGCTGAGATTGCCCCTTGCAAAATGACAGGTTTGTATGCGGGCTCGATGTATGATTGTGTTCCTTCCAGAATGACTGGTTCCCAACATGAAGGGCTGTAAGATGCCCCTTGCACAACTGACACATCATATGGAAGTGTTCCTTCGAGTACTACTGGCTCGGAGACTGAAGGAGGAAAGGACTTGCCCCTTGCACGATCAGAGGAGGATTTGTTGGCCCATAAGTGTAGGCATGAATGGATTGGATAGGGGAAAAGAAGCGATCGAGGCGCTCTCCTTCTATGCTGTTGACGGTGGGGCCTCGAGACAAACTGGGGTCCGTCTGATGCTGAGGCAGAGGATTCTGAAGGATGTTGGTGGAAGCTACTGGAGGAGTCCCAGGGACCGAAATGACGATCTTGCGGTCATCAATCATATCTTGTATGGCATTCTTCAAAGTAAAGCATTGATCAGTGGTGTGGCCACGCCCTTGATGGTAGGCACAGTACTCATTTTCTCGGTAGTTCGGAGGCAGAGGATGAGGAGGAGGCCTAGATGTCATCAGAGTGAGTAACTGTTTTTGTACCAGCATAGTCATGACTTGACTAAGTGGCTGAGTGAGTGGAGTGAACTTCCTGAGCTCCCTGTAATTCTGCCTATTCTGGTATAAGTATTGAATGTTCCCTCTGAACTGCTGCTGTTGTCGAGTTGGTTGTGGCTGTGGTTGGGGACTCGGTCATGGTTGATACCTCTGAGGTTGGTGCTGAGCCTGATTCTGCTGATGCTGTTGATGTCCCTGCGGAGGAGTATATTGATTACCCTGAGCAGTGGTATTGATGTTGTTTACCTCTGTCGGGCGGGGAGGAGAACTGCTTCGGTTTCCATTCCCATATCCAATGGGTCTTCCCTCCACTCTGTTCCTCTTAACTGGAGTGGCTTGATGAGGCCATGGGGAGATTGTCCCGGCACGGATTCCTGCTTCGACTTGATCTCCAGCACGGATCAACTGTGAGAAATTTGCATATGGATGCGAGATGAGATATCCGGATATGCCTAGATATGTTGAATGGACAATTATGGAGATTTGTTCTTCGTCGTCGATAGGTGTCCGCATTCTGGCTGCCATAGCTCACCAACGTCCCACATAAGCTGATAGTGTTTCATCACTCCTTTGCCTGAGAGCCGCAAGGTCGGCTCTTCTGGGTGCCATGTTGAGATTGTACGTAAATCTGTCGACGAAAGCCTGGGAAAGTTGTTCTCACGTCCTGATGTGGTGGCAGTCCAATGAGGTGTACCAATCTAGGGCATCGCCCTTCAGAGATTTTTAGAATAAACAAATGAGGGCTCCTTTATTTCCTGAGATTGCACTCAGCTCTCCATAGAAGGCCTTGAGATGTGCTGTGGGACAACCGCTGCCATTGTATCTTTTGAATTTTAGTACCTCAAAGTTTTGAGGTACTTGAGCATCTGGGAAAGGACACAAGTCTCTGAACTTGGTCGAAGATAGATCGATTCCTTGTTGTCGCTGAAGCTGATTTTGCAAGATCTGGAACTGCTCCCGCAACTCGTCCAATCCTGAGTGATCCGTTTGAGCGACTAGTGCCTCTTGGAGTAAGGCACGTTCTTCTTTGGCATAGTGGTCGATGTCTTCGACCCTATGGGCTTGCTGAAAAGCAACCGCGAGTTGCTGAAATTGATTTGATGACTGAACTGGATTCTGATGAACTTGTGCTTGGAAGGATTGATGTGGGCTTGACACTAATCCCCATTGTGGGCATGCTCCAGTGCTGTCTCTATTGCTGGAAATTGAATTGAAATCCCATCGGTGGGGATGTGCTGAAATTGAAAAGGAGTCCTATCGACGGGGACATGCTAAGATCTACTAAGACTGTTGTTTGCAAGATTGACTGGAAACTGACTGGAAGTTCCTGCGACAGGAGTGCTCTGAGGCGGCCTTGTCGTCGCGGGAAGGTACTGAGGAGGATGCCCCATAGCGAAGGGCTGAGATGGGTGCTGTCGGTAGTCTTGGGCAGACTCCGATGGTTGTGCTTGATTTGAACTGGAGGCCGGAGGGACTCGGCATAGCTGTTGAGATTGCTGAACTGGGCCAACCTGATTGTTGGCTGCTGCGGTAGCTTATGCTTGCATGAATTGCAAGAGCATTTCTTGCATTGCTCTCATTCTTTGTGTCAATTCTTGTATGATTGCCGTATTTTCAATTGGCTGTTGCGCTGGAGGTTGCGCTTCGGTCATTTCAAGGGCGGGGAAGAGGTAAGTTTCCTCTTCGTGGTCGGACATGGCTTGCTGAGCCTGAGTGCGGATTATGCTGCGGAAGGGAAGATGTTTCCGAACACGTTGAGCCTGAGGAGGCGCAATGGTGAGGACTATACTCTACTCTTTTTTGGGTTTTGGAATTTTCTTTTTTTTTTTCTGTTTTGGTTTTGGGTAGAATGCTATGCAAATGAGATTGTATGAGGACTAATGACTTTCAAGTATAGGAATGATTCTGTTTTTCAAGTCGGATCACGACTAGTGGGACTAGCATATCCCCAGTAGAGTCGCCATTCTGTGGACCCTTGCCGTCCCGCGCTCCCACACGACGTCCTTCCTTTCCCTTTCGGAAAAAGAAGAAGAGGTGCGTGCGTGCGAATCTTCGTTTGTGCCACTGGCTTGCCTCGTTCTCAAGGGCTTCGTGTTAAGCTGGATATGTTTAGATGAGTTTATATTAGACCAGAGTCTCCACTAGTCAGTTACTTCGAATCTACAGTCGGCTAGACCCCATAGAAACGTTAGAGAAGGGGATCCGAAGATTCCTCTATCTAAAATGACTCCTTTTGATCTACGGTCAGAGATTTGAGGTAAGGGATCACGGTTACAGGGTGGGAAGAGGTTAAGCACCCCACACACTGCCCGTACCGAAGTACGGTCTCTACTTCACAGAATCGAACTAACAATTGAAAGTCCGTTTTAATCCTCGTACATTCTCATGGATGACATGATGCATGAATGCAAGTCTGAACAGTAAGAGTTTCTGATGGGCAGGTTTCCATTAACAGGCAAGCCCAGAGCATACGCTCGAACTGACAGGTGCTTTATGAGAGATGTATGCTGTGTGTTTGAATAATCAAAGTGCTTATAGTGACTAATGTATGAATGCGGGTCTGAACAGTAAGAGTTTCTGATGGGCAGGTTTCCATTAACAGGTAAGCCTAGAGTATACGCTCGAACTGACAGGTGCTTTATGCGGGATGCATGTCATGTGTTTAAATAATCAAAGTGCTTGTAGTGAAGCAGGGGGGTTGAAAGAAAAGTAAATGTTGCATATGCTAGATGCAAATGAGATGATGCTGGAAAAAGAGTAGCTAGATGGACGGAGGTGTTGCAAGGATTGGCTTCGAGTGGCTGGATCAAGACTTGGATGGCTTGGGAGACTTGGACCAGTGGTCAGGCTGGACTGGACCAGGGTTAGGCTCTCCTCACTCGGGCTCTCCTTGGTGGAGGAATGGGCTAAAGGGTGGAGAGATGGATTGCACTCGGGCTGGCTTCGGAGGGATTGACTTGGGTTGGATGTTGAAATGAGAAGGGGAGGAGGGTATTTATAGCGTTGGAGAGTGGCAGTTCTTGTAAATAATTTTGGGGGCCGCCCGTACGGACACTCCTCGGGTTCCAGCGCGTGGTACGGACATGCCTCGGGGCTGCTGTTTGGACTCAGTGGGTTGACTCAGCGGGTCGACTCGGCGGGTTGACTCGGTGGTTTGACTCGACGAGTTGACTCAGCGGGTTGACTCAGTGATTTGACTCAGCGAGTTCACTCAGTGAGTTTGACTTTTTTAGGATTTTTTAACTGACTTTTCTTATGGGGGTTTTTCAGGCTGATGTTTAGGGGCGAGTTGACTGGGTTCAGGCTTGAGTTGGGCTATGGATTGGGGCTTACAAGAGTGAGCTTAGCTGAGTTTGGACATGGGATTTGGGGGTATGGTCCTCCATTCATCCAGCTATCTCTACCAACAGTGTAGCCGAGGGTGGGGTGTCTACAATTAGCCACAGAACCACCATCTTTGAACTTGAGATTCACAAGTCGTCTTATCAGGAATATCTTATTGCCGGTTGTCTTCCTCTCATACAACCCTTTCAATTTCTGTCATAGGCTAGCAGCTGAGGTTTCCGTAGACACATGGTGGAATACGGGATCATCTAACCATTGTCTAATAAACCCCACCACCTTTCGGTCCAACTTCTTCCAATCATCATCAGGCATATCCTAGATTTTCGCTGATATGTCTAAGATCGGAGCATATAGGTCCTTGCAATACAGCAAGTCCTCCATCTTAGCCTTCCACATGGTCCAGTTAGAACCATTGAAGCTGATCATCCTTGATGAGCCACCTTCCATAATTCAGAACCGATCCCACTACGTTCAAAGAACCGGAACACTCTGATACCACTTTGTTGGGTGCGTTTCACACAAACCTTCGGATCTCGCCTCCCAATACGTTAGAATTATAGACTGTGATAATATAATGATCAAGAATAAACATTCAACCACATGACACAAGGAGTTTTTACGTGGAAAACCTTCGAAAGAGGTAAAAACCACGGGGCCTAGTCCAGATCAACAATCCACTATCTTAGGGAACTGTTACAACCGATCACAAGCATACATCGCTTGGATCAAACTTTTTCACCCACGCAGGGATGGATAAACAATAAGAGAATAACAAGAGTAGAGTGATCTCACCGATCCCAAGGAGTAGAAGCGCTGAGACGACGGTTGTGCAGAAGAACTCCTCTTTAAGCAACTTCTCCCTTATACAAGCTTCCTCTTTCTCTCTTTTCTCTTTCTCTCTTCCTCTTTTTCTCTCTCTCTCACCTTGGATGTGCAAACACACTAATGGGATGCCCTAATCTCAATTTGGAACTCCTTAAGTGGGAAACCGGAGGAATTAGAGCCCAAATAAGAAACTGCGTACAAGCAGTCCGCGCAGGGTCAGGCGCTCGGTCACCAGACCGTCGGGCGCCCGCCCAAACAAAAAATTGTCCAGCGTGAAATCCTGAAGAAAACTGAATATCGAGCGCCCGGACCAACATGGTCGAGCGCCCGGTCACCAGACCGTCGGGCGCCCGCCCGTTGCAAAAACAGTCCAGCACCAAAATCATCTCCTGATGGAATTTCGATCGCCCGGCCACAGTTGGTCCGGGTGCCCGACCATCCCAGAGGAGGAAAATCCCATCAGGTATGAAGAGGGTTGCAGGGGAGTTCTTTCAACTGCCAATGGAAGAAAAAGCCTATTTGTACTCAAGTGACTATCACAAAAGTACTCGAGTTTCCACCAGCTTCAACCCTACGAAGGAGGATGCCATGTTTTGGATGGATTACCTTCGGCACCCTTTTCACCCTTTACAAGAGCACATCGATTCCTGGCCACACAATCAACCATCTTACAGGTTAGTTTTTCATTTATTGATTGATATTGATTGATTTTGAGAGAGAGAGAGAGAGAGAGGGAGAGAACATTTAGGGCAAGTTCAAAACAATAACACTAAGAAAGCTAGAACACCAGCTGTAACGAAAATAGTTACTTAACATTGTGGAGGTTTGACACATGGTTTAAAAATCAATTTGGTGCGTGCATTGTAGGACGCAGGTTGTATCGACAGTGCCCTGCCCTGTTTTGAGCTGATCCTGGCTGATACAGCTGTGTCTGCAATGGACAGTACCAGTACCAATTCGGTGGTTTTGGATAAATACTTGAAACTTGGGTTGGCACAATGTAGCTGCTGGAATTGTGTCATGTTTAAACTTCCAATTATTCAAACCGTTCATATGATGAGTTGAGCAACAATAGCGCATGAAGATACTAAATTAAAAAAATAATAATAATAAAAGAAGAAGAAGAAGAAGAAGAAGAAGAAGAAGAAGAAGATCTGACATGGGGAGGATTGTGGGAGGTCAATCACCGTCTTCTTCACCGGGTAGTTCTCGAATCCACGAGAAGAATAAAATAAGATTAAATGAAAATAATTCCAAAGAAATTATGAAATAATTGATTCACAGAGTAAAAAGTCTCCACAATGCTTTAAATAATACATTAAACCCCAGAGAGAAGTATTAGACTTTAACTCAAATTCAAACTCTCATAAAACCCCAACTTCCTACAAATAGTAAACTTAATGTATATGAAAGTCTCTCATTCCTACTAGAACTCATGTTTTTTGCCAAAATTAGAAAATTTTCAATCCGGTACAACCATGTGGTTCTACATACTTTTCTAAGCCCTTTCCATGTTAGGCACAAATTTTAAAATCCTACAAATTAAAAGATATGATCAAAACAAAACTTATTGTAAATAGTAAAATTGAAAGAAAACTAATTTAACGACCAACAATCAAGGCGAATCTCGCAATTCTGGCTTGGGCAACCCGTGTTCGTTGGCTTAAGTAGCTCGAGCTACCCCAAAATCATATATTATTTGTCCAAAAACTCATTCCGGATTGTGAGATGCGACTGTTTTATGTGCCTAATGATCTGGATCACTTCCGAACCCAATTGGTCTTCTTTTGGTCCAGCTGAGACAAGAAATAGCTGGTGGCCCTCTCTACGTCCATATCTAGTATTGAACTATTTCAAATCTTTCTATCATTTTATTCATGTCATTTAACTACTAGAATCTGCTCTTTTTTTTCTTCAATTTAATTTAGTTTAATTTAATCTTTTTAAAAAAGAAGAATTTATTAAAGGAGAAAGCTGATTACATACAGGCTGGAACATGACCCAAAATCCAATCACTATCGTGCCAATGTTTTTTTTTTTTTTTTTCCTTCTCTCTTTTTTATTATTATTATCATTATTATATTTTTCCGATGCATCAGCAACTACTATAGTTAACTTCTATGCTGTGTTAGGCCATGAAAACGCTCTTATTTTGAAAATAACGGCCCTTATTTTTTCAACATTGGTTGACATATAACGGTCGTGATTTACATTAGTTGCTCCTTCTATCCTATTTGTAAGGATCAAGGCTGACAATCTGAAAACTCCAGCTAGCATAGATGGGCCTCAATAAAAACGGACTGGAACCATCTACGCCTGTTTTACACGATATGTCGACCGCCGTGTTGTATATGTGAAATCCACTTAGTCGACCAGGCGATCACCTCTATGTTCACCTTCCACTCAAAATATTAGGCCATAAAAAGCTCATGTGGGCCACGCCATGGGAGTAGTGAAAAATTGTGTCTAAAACCACCAAGTATTGAGGTGTGGAGCTAACACACCAATACCACCAGGAGGTGGTCGGGCGCCCGATGGTCAATGGACTGGGCGCCCGGTGGCCCAGGGCAGGCGCTCGATATCTTACTGTTTTCATCTATTGCTCGCTGGACGTTTTCTGTATTGGGTGGTCGCCCGACCGGCTACGACCTGTTGTGCGGGGTTTCCTATTGTTGAGTCTTATTTTTGGATTTTACTATATAAAAGGGTGTAATCCAGAATTAAGGTATGCTATTAGGTTTTCTATACGTCCAAGGTGAGAAAGAGGGAAGATGTTAGTAAAAAGGGCCATCTCTGTGCATGGGAGCATCGGAGAAGGTAAGTGTATTGCTTGTAACTTTATCTTCTTCATAGTAGAAGTTAGCACCCGTGATTTTTTACTCTTGTTTGGGGTTTTTAAACGTAAAATTTGTCTTGTGGTTTATTGGTTTGCTTCGATTCTACTTCTAGATTATATTTCTTCTTGATTATCGTTTGTGGGTGAGACCGGAGATTGGATCGTGGTTCATCGGCGTTGTTGGTGTGCTATGCAACAACTGATATCAAAGCTATTGGTTTATTTCAAGTGGGAGTGATGACGGAACAAGGGAAGACTAGAATTGAGAACTTTGATGGTTCAAACTTTGCCTTCTAAAAAATGTAGATGGAGGATTATCTGTATCAGAAGGACCTCTATATTCTTCTAGAAGGAAAAGAGAAGAAACCAGAGAAGATGACAGATGATGAACGAGCTTTAGTGGATCAGAAGGCTTTATGAACGATTCGACTCTCTTTGTTTAAGAGCGTCGCCTTCAATATATCCAAAGTAAAGACTACAAAAGAATTAATGGAAGCTTTGGCTACGATGTATGAGAAACCCTCGGCGTCCAATAAGGTTCATCTTATGAAACGGTTATTCAACATGAAGATGTCAGATGGTGGGGGCATGGCTAAACATCTAAACGAGTTCAATACAGTCACGAGTCAATTGGAATCTGTTGGCATCACTTTTGATGATGAGGTTAGGGCACTATTGATCTTGTCTAGTTTTCTAGATAGTTGGGATGGTTTGGTGATTGCTGTAAGCAATTCCTCAGGGTCTACGAAATTGAAATTCGATGATGTGGTCGGTCTAATTCTCAGTAAAGAATCTAGAAAAAAAAAACATTGGGAGCTTCAGGGGATTCAGCGAATGCTCTAAACGTTAAAAGAAGAGGAAGATCTTCGAACAAAGGAGGCAATAAACACGGGCATTCTAAGTCGAGTAATAAGTCCAAAGGACTGAAAGACAATGACGTGTGTTAGCATTGCGGGAAAAAGGGACACATGAAGCGTGATTACACAGGGCGCTTAAGAAACAAGAAAGAAGCTCTTAAGGTGGGAAGGATTCAGTGAATCCATCTAAGGAAAGTCATACAAAGGCATTGATCTTGTCTTTTGATGCACGGAATGAGTCTTGGGTTATAGACTCGGGTGCTTTGTTTCATGCCACTTCGTTGAAAGAATTTTTTTGTGATTATGTGTCAGGTGACTTCAGAAGAGTCTACCTGAGTGATAATGAGCCATGCAGTATCGTTGGAAAAGGAGACATTCACTTCAGTCAGAAAAGATGGAACGGTCTTGAAATTGAAGGATAGCAGACATATACGAAGTTTGAAACGGAACTTGATCTCGGTAGGGCAATTGGCCGATACCGGATATGTGACGACATTCACAAGTGACTCCTAGAAGGTCACAAAAGGTGCCTTGGTGATATCTCGAGGCAAGAAAGAAGGTACCTTGTACGTGACTTCAAGATCATATAGTTTACTCGCAGTCGCATCAACTGGGGTGAATGAGCAGTTATAGCATCAGAGATTGGGACACATGAGTGAGAAAAGGATGAAAGTGCTATTGTCAAAAGGGAAGCTACCAAGGTTGAATTCTATTGACCTGGAATTTTGCGAGGACTACTTGTATGACAAGCAAAAGAGAGTAAGCTTCAAGAAGACATGATACGGTCCAAAGACACATTTGTTGGACCTTGTACACACTGATGTGTGGGGACCGGCACATGTATCATCTCTTGGTAGATCATGTTATTTTGTCTCCTTTATTAATGATGCTAGTAGAAAATTGTGAGTCTATTTCTTAAAATACAAATCTGAGGTATTTGATGTATTTAAGAAGTAGAAGATACTGGTAGAAAATGAAACAGGTAAAACTGTAAAGTGTCTCCGATCTGATAATGGGAGAGAGTATTGTGATAAGAGATTTGAGGAGTATTGTGTAGCAAATGGAATCAAATATTAAAAAATGATTCCAAGGACACCACAGCAGAATGGTGTGGCTGAGCGCATTAACATGACCATCCTTGAGCGTGCCAGGAGCATGAGGTTACATGCAAGGTTACCTAAGATATTTTAATTGGGCAGATGTTGTGAATATTGCCGTTTATCTCATCAATAGAAGTCCCTCAACACCATTGGATGGTGTGTTACCAGAAGAAACATGGACTGGGAAAGAAATGAACATTGCACATCTCAAAGTGTTCGGTTGCACTTCATATGTTCACATCGATGCAGAGCACAGAACCAAGCTGTATGCGAAGTCCAAGAGGTGCACGTTTATAGGCTATGGGCAGCATGATTTTAGCTATCGATTTTGGGATAGAGAGAATCGAAAAATCATCAGAAGCAAGGACGTAGTCTTCAATAAAAAAGTGATATATAAAGACATTTTGCAGCAAAAGCAGAATAAGGCCGATGAGAAGGAATTCGTTGAGTTCGAAGAGTTACCGGACACAGGTGTTATAGTGCCACAGAATGAGCATGCACAGGAGCATGATGAGGCACAGCCGCAGACACCGGTTGTGAGGAGGTCTATTCGGGAGAGAAGACCCAAGGTCCGATACTCACCCTCCTTACATTATCTACTACTGACAGATACTGGTGAACCTCAGTGTTTTGAAGAGGCATTACAGTTAGATACACGGGTTAAGTGAGAGCAGACTATGGATGATGAGATGGACTCTCTTGAGTCCAATCGTACGTGGGAGCTAGTCACTCTACCTAAAGGTAAGAAAGCTCTTCATAACAAGTGGGTTTACAGACTGAAAGAGGAGCACGATGGTTCGAAATAGTACAAGACTAGATTGGTTGTGAAAGGGTTCCAACAAAAGGCGGGTATCGATTTCACTGAAATATTTTCACCAGTGGTGAAGGTGTCTACGATTCTTATGGTCTTGAGTATAATGGCTACAGAGGATCTACATCTAGAACAGCTAGATGTTAAGAAAGCCTTTCTTCATAGGGACCTTGAAGAAGAGATATACATGCATTAGCCGATAGGATACGTGACACTAGGAAAGGGGAATAAGGTGTGTAGATTAAAAAAGAGTCTATACGGCCTGAAGCAGGCCCCAAGGCAGTGGTACAAGAAATTAGACAGTTTCATGTCAAGAAACGGGTTCAGGAGATATCATGCAGATCATTGTTGCTACTTAAAGAAGTTTTATACGTTGTACATCATCCTTCTTCTATATGTTGATGATATGCTTGTAGCCGGATCAAGCATGGAGGATATCTCAGATCTCAAAAGACAATTGTCTAGAGAGTTTACCATGAAGGATGTAGGAGCTACAAAACAAGTCCTAGGCATGAGGATAAAGCGTGACAGGGAAAACAAGAAGCTAGTTTTGTCACATGCAAAGTACATAGCCAAGGTACTTGATCGATTCAGTATGGGAGGTGCTAAGCCGGTTAGCACTCCATTAGCCAACCACTTCAAGCTTTCTAAGGAGCAAGGAGCGAAGACGCAGGAGGAACATGACTACATGGCTAAAGTCCCATACACGTCAGCTATTGGGAGCCTCATGTATGCTATGGTTAGCACGAGACCAGATATTGCTCAAGTAATGGGAATTATTAGCAAGTTCATAAACAACCCCGGGAACGAACATTGGAAAGCTGTGAAGTGGATCCTCAGATACTAGGTAGGTATTATGGATGTAGGGCTGTGTTATGGAGGATAAAAAATTGAGCTACAAGGCTATGTTAATTCAGATTTGGCAAGGGATATTGATAGCAGAAGGAGCACTACAGGGTATGTCTTTACTCTGGGTAGTGCTGCAGTCAGTTAGGTCTCTCAATTATAGAAGATAGTGTCCATCAGTACAACAGAACCAGATTATGTTGCAGCTATAGAAGCATGCAAGGAGATGGTGTGGATGCAAGGTTTTATGAAACAGTTGGGGAAGAAGCAAGCAGATTGCAAGCTATACAGTGACAGTCAAAGTGCAATACACTTGGCCAAGAATTCACCTTTCCATTCAAGAACCAAGCATATTGACATTAGATATTACTTCATACGTTTGTTATTGGAAGATGGATCGATTACTTTGGAGAAGATCCATACAAGTGAGAACCCTGCAGAAATGTTGACCAAGGCGGTCACATGGGAGAAGCTGAAGCTCTATTCAACTTTGATTGGTCTTCAAGCTTGAAGACGGGGAGGTGGTGCACTCCGGATGTAAAAGACGAAGAACTATGGTGATGTGCCTCCAAGTGGGAGATTATTGAGTGTTCGCTCGCCTCAAGTGTAAGGCTGCGATGTAGTAATAAAATTCGGTAAGACCGAGGTCGATCCACAGGGAATTAGAAACAACTTTCAAACTATTCCAGCAACTCAGTTTTGTAAGAAATAAGATTCAATTGAGTAATTAAGCTAAAATAGAAACTTAATGAAAAATCAGTAATTTAAAGTACTAAGGCATTCAAGGATCCACTTGTAGCAATCCCATGTCAATCCAATCAATCCAAGTAGAGAACACAACTAGATTTGAAGTCCTATCTCTCATCTAGTTGGAAAATAAAGCATTCACACACATTCAATCCCATTCAAGTTGAACTTCCAAGTTCTAGTCCCATTCAATCAATGTAGAATTCAAAATCATAGCCTTCAGAGTAATAGCCATGCCTATGGACTATGGCCTGCTCAAGGATTACTATAATTCGAATCTAAACAAGCATCACATGATAATCTTAGAGAATTACAAGGAATTCATGTCCGGAGCACATGAACTCTCATAAAACATCTCAAACTACCAACTCAAGGGACAAAAATAAATAAAAATCCAAACTTGAATTGAAATTACTTGAATTAAACTGAATCAAACATGAAATAAGCTACAAGCTTCACCTCTCAGCCTTAGCTGAGAGATTCTAGCAGAGCATTGTCATACTACAACTAGAACTCAAATAAGAAAGCATAAAAACTAGAAAAATCGGAAATTGGAGGGTTGCTGACGCTCCACGACAACTTCCGTCCTCTCCCACGACCTTCCTTGGCTTCTATGATGACCTAGGAAGAGCCCCTAGGTGTCCTTTTATAGTGTGGAAGCCCCTTGCGTCGGAAACATCCAGAAATTGCTCAAGGTTACACACTGCGCAGAAATTCTCGGATCTTCACGGAGAAGCTTTATTACGCAGACGACCGGTCGCACGACCGGTCTGAGCCCCCTGACGACCGGTCGCATGACCGGTTGAAAAACGTCCAAAAACAGTCCAGCGAGTTTTTCCAAAATTTCGTCTTTAAAATTTAATTGAAGGACCGGTCGCACGACCAGTCTGGGCATCGGACGACCGGTCGTGAATGGTCCAGTGACCTTTTGTGAAATTTCTTCTTCTGTGCATAATCGGACCGGTCGCACGACCGGTCCTGGCGATGGACGACCGGTCGCACGACCGGTCTTGGCCTCTGTTTCTGCTTTTCTCATTTTGCTTCTTTCTTCCTTTCTTCTCCTCTCTTTCTACTTTCTCTAGTCCTTCTTTCTTCTTCATCCAATGGCTTCAAATGGCCCTTTTTAGTCTCCAATTTGGTGAAGTCCGCTCTCATCCCTGAAATCACAAAACATGCATTAGATATGCCTTTTGAGCATGAAAATCGTGCATATAATGTGATGTACTGAGCAATGCAATGTATAAATTGGAGGTTCAACACACCCCCTAACCAGCTTTTTGCTAGTCCCGAGCAAAACATGCGTGAAACAATTTCAAACCTCCAAACCTAACTCTCTTTCAGAAACCATGTTTCTATCCATTCCAAGACATATAAGTATAAAATTTGAAGAAACTAGGTGATAGAAATTGCAAACTTAAACTCTCAAAGTATAAGAAGTGTCTACATGAAATTCCCGCTGATTGATTGATAAATAAAAGGACTCGAACAATTTCAACCCAGTGTACATAGTGAAAGTTCATCTCGTGAGTCTCTGGGTTTACCTTCTTCATAGATTAAGTAAACCAAGGATTTTAAGGTGCACAGAGCAACAACAAGCCTATGACAGGAATTTGCCTTACTGTCCTTCTGACGGCTTTCACATTACGTCCCATTTCCGGCTTTGGTTACGGTTCGACCATCTCCCGGTTGGTAATAAGTAGCCCTTTTCGAAAATTTTCACCATTTTTCCTTCATTCCCGATTTCATCCTTTCTTTTCCTTTTTCTTTTGACTTAGATAGGATTTTTAAAAATCCATATCTTCCGTTATTTTCCCATGGACAAGGATGGACAAAATACCCCGGCTTGGTTTCTCAACACCTCTAAATCAAAGTCTAGCTAATCCACAAATCACATAAACCGCTCAACTCATGAAAATCGTGTAATGTGAACTAGGTGTAAAAAGTGTTCAAATTTTCTATCAATCACAACAATAGGGGAACTAACATATAAAACCATTATGTTGGGAGAAATTCAAGACTCACAACGTCGCACACTTCGTATCTCATCTTCCTATACTCATATCATCTCGAATGCATGGAAATAAGGTTTTCTAAAAAAGTTTTGAAATTTTAGAAAATTCAAAAAAATTTGCGCATATGAAGCTCGAAATGTTGCAAACTGCTAGATGAGGAATCTCATCTCACCCCCCAACCAATTCTTGCATTGTTCTTAATGTAAAAAGATATGCAATGAGCATGAACATGAGAGTAATGGTAAAATATGAGAGAGTGAGAACAATAGTACTTGAGAGACCGATCATGGAAGTCTACAACCCAACAACTAATGCTACTTAAAACAGTAAAACTAGATACACTAAACCTAATCTACGGAAAGCAATAAAGATAACTAACCCGTCCCTTTTTAAAAAGAGGATCTCCATCAGACTAGGAGATCGATTATCATTATAACATCCAAAAGGACAAAGTTGAGCAGGATCATCAAGTGGTATAACAAATTTTTCAGTAGAACTAACCACCATCCTGCTTTGGAAAGTACATTGGTGACATTGATCATTCTAACCCATTGAAAATCCAGCTGAAAAATTTCAGCGGGTTTTTCAACAAAATTGTCACATGTACTAGGAAAGGAGAATTGCATTGGTTGGAAATCATTGAATGTGGATCTCCTTTCCTTCTTGTCTGGGCAAAAATTATTCAAATATGGATCATCCCAAAAGTGTTCTTCGGGTTGAACAAACCAAAGAGATGTGGAGACTTGTATTTCTTTTTCACAAGTCGATATGATCTCCACAAAATCAGATATCACTAGTGCTTCCACAATTGAATTTTCAGTTTGGTGATCTGTGGAAGGAAACTTTTTAGGCATCGAGGAGGTCTCTCTCAAAGCTTGTACAATGTCCTGAATCATGGGATCATCCCAATCCTCAAAGTACGTTAGGCACTCCTCAAGTGTATAAGAGACATCATCAGAGGTAATTTTCAAATTTGGACCCTTTATGTCTTCCTCCTTCTCAGAATTTTGTGTAGGTTGGAGTGGGTTCTCAACCTTTACACTTTCAAAAATTGGCCTCTCTGTAGGCAGATCAAGCACCAACTCTTCCAAATCATGCACAACAAATTTGTGTAAATCAGAAATTGGTGACTTGACAATTGAATTTTCAGAAATTGACACTTCCAAGGTCTTAAGAAAATGAGAATTAGATTTATCCTTAGAATGTGTCAAATATGTCTCCAAACTTTCAGGTAGATCATGTTGGGAAAACCCCCATCATCCATGGATTCTATCATGTTTACCTCATGGGGACCATCATTGTCGTCCCAATCCTCAAAGGGATCAAAGCTAACAACATCTAGAGGATCAAAATTCTGCCTTAAAACGAACTCCTCTTCCACGATTGAATCAATCAAATCAACCTCGTGGATATCATCATCATCCCTATGCATTTTGCCCAAGTGAAACATATTCACCTCTAATGTCATGTTTCTAAAGGATAGTTGCATCACCCCATTCCGGCAATTGATGATTGCGTTTGATGTGGCAAGGAATGGGCGGCCTAATATCACCAGTATTTGAGTGCTAGCATTCAAAATCGGTTGTGTGTGCAAGACGATAAAATCTACCGGGCAGTAGAATTTGTCAACTTGAACTAGAACATCCTTAACTATCCCCCTCGGTACACGGATAGATCTATTAGCGAGTTGCAGCGTGGTTTTGGTGGGTTTTAATTCACTAAGACTCAATTGCTCATATACCGAGTATGGGATCAAGTTCACACTCGCCCCCCAAATCTAACAAGGCACGCTCAATCCGGTAGTCTCCAATGATACATGAGACGGTGGGACTATCGGGATCTTTGAATTTTGGGGGGGTCTTTTGAGTGAGAATGGCACTCACTTGCTCAGTTAAGAAGGCCTTTTGCTGCACATTATATTTGCGTTTTGTTGTGCATAGGTCCTTTAGAAACTTAGCATAAAAGGGGATTTGTTTAATGGCATCAAGCAAAGGGATATTAATCTTGAATTGTCTGAAAATCTCTAGAATATCATGAGAGTTTGGAAGAGATTTTGGAGCAACCAATCTTGAAGGAAATGGTGCTACGGGCTTGTAAATGCGTTTCGGTTCTTGTGGGGCTAAGTTAGATCCATCCTCATCCTCAGAATTTACCAGATCATTAGGCTCATCGGCCTTCACCGGAATAGATTTGTCAATTTGTTTACTATTTCTAAGAGTGGTGATGGATTTGGCTTGCTCCATGTTTTGGTTGGAAGGATTAGGGATGCTCACTTCATGTACTTGCTTTGGATTGGGCTGAGGTTGGGCCGGAAAGGTCCCTTCCCTAGCATTCAAGCGTCCCTTAATTTCATCAACCGAGACTTTAAGCTCTTGGAATATTTGCTGATTTGTTTGATTGATTTGCGTTTGCCCTTGTATAAACGCTTTCAAGGTATCCTCCATTGAGAACTGAGGTGGGGCCATATTTTGCATGGGTGGCCCTCTTTGAGAGTTGGTAGGATTGCCTATAGGAGCATTCTTCCAACTAAAATTTGGGTGGTTCTTCCAACTCTCATTGTACGTATTACCCACCGGTCCATTGAAAGGCCGTTGATACCCATATGTAGCGTTTGCATGTCCATGTAATACCTCTTGAAATGCAGGAATTGTGGGACAATCTTGCGTAACGTGTAAATCGGTGAGACAAATCCCACATATGGTTTCAACAGCTTCATTGGACTTTGGAACTCCACTTTTACTAAGTTCCATGGCCTCAACCTTCCTTGTGAGGTTGGCTATCCTTGCATTCACGTCGTCTTCCTCCTTAAGGATATAAATCCCTCTTTTCTCTTGAATAGGCTTGGGGTTACTGGGTTTATCCGAGGTATCCCAAGATTGGGCATTTTCAGCCAACATGTCCAAATAACTCCAAGCCTCATTTGAATTTTTGCTCATAAACTCGCCATTGCACATGATCTCTACAAATTGGCGCATATTGGAACTTAATCCATTATTGAAAAAATTTATAATTCGCCAACTCTCATAGCCATGATGTGGGCAAGCAAGTAGGAGGTCCTTAAATCTCTCCCAACATTGAAAAAAAGATTCATCCTCTTTAGCCGAGAAATTCATTATGGCTCTTCGAAGGGTGTTAGTTTTATGAGCCGGGAAGAACTTTTTCAAGAATTCCCGGGTCATCTCAACCCATGACCCAATCGAATGTGGTCTAAGAGAGTGAAGCCAGTCTTTGGCTCTTTCTTTCAATGAAAAGGAAAAAAGTTTAAGTCTAATGGTATCTTCTAAAACATTGGCGTATTGCAAGGTAGCCACCACTTCTTCAAATTCTTTCAAGTGTAGATATGGGCGGTCAGAGTCTAGCCCATAGAACTTTGGTAAGAGTTGAATTACACCCAGCTTTATGTCAATGTTTCCCCCGTTTGGTGGTAGAATCACACAAGAGGGTGTAATTGATCGGGCTGGTTATAGGTAATCCCGCAATGATCTCAGTGGAGGAACATTATGTACCGCATTCTCTCCTACTTCTTCTTGATTTGTGTTTGTAGTTGGAGTAGGGGGGAGGATTCCTTAAAGGTGTTTGATCCATACTCCCCAAACTTTCACAATGCTCTTGGTAATTTCAGACTCGTCTATGGACTGACAATGGTCCAACTAAACCACCTTCAGATTAGAGACGATTTGAGTGGTTACGTTCCCAACGGGACATAAACCACTTAACAAAAACTAAACTAGTCCTAAATCCTAGAAATCGGAAATTAATCTGAAAATAGAAAATCTGTAAAAAGCTAAGTTAGAAAGGTATCACCTGATGCGCTTTTAACTAGAGAAGAAATCCTACAAAACAAAACAATTTGTTAGTTCAAAAAAAAAAATCAGAAAACCTATCTATTTCTACTTCTACAGCCACTAAAACAATTTGAAAACCGTTATCTAAATTCCCCGGCAGCGGCACCAAAAACTTGTTCGCTCGCCTCAAGTGTAAGGCTGCAATGTAGTAATAAAACTCGGTAAGACCGATGTCGATCCACATGGAATTAGAAACAACTTTCAAACTATTCCAGCAACTCAATTTTGCAAGAAATAAGATTCAATTAAGTAATTAAACTAAAACAGAAACTTAATGGAAAATCAGTAATTTAAAGTACTAAGGCATTCAAGGATCCACTTGTAGCAATCACATGTCAATCCAATCAATCCAAGTAGAGAACACAACTAGATTTGAAGTCCTATCTCTCATCTAGTTGGAAAATAAAGCATTCACACACATTCAATCCCATTCAAGTTGAACTTCCAAGTTCTAGTCCCATTCAATCAATGTAGAATTCAAAATCATAGCCTTCGGAGTAACAGCCATGCTTATGGACTATGGCCTGCTCAAGGATTACTATAATTCGAATCTAAACAAGCATCATATGATAATCTTAGAGAATTGCAAGAAATTCATGTCCGGAGCACATGAACTCTCATAAAACATTTCAAACTACCAACTCAAGGGACTAAAATAAATAAAAATCTAAACTTGAATTGAAATTACTTGAATTAAACTGAATCAAACATGAAATAAGCTACAAGCTTCACCTCTCAGCCTTAACTGAGAGATTCTAGCCGAGCATTGTCATACTACAACTAGAAATCAAATAAGAAAGCATAAAAACTAGAAAAATAAAAAATTGGAGGGTTGCTGACGCTCCACGACGACTTCCGTCCTCTCCCACGACCTTCCTTGGCTTCTATGATGACCTAGGAAGAGCCCCTAGGTGTCCTTTTATAGTGTGGAAGCCCCTTGCGTCGGAAACATCCAGAAATTGCGCAAGGTTACGCACTGCGCAGAAATTCTCGGAGCTTCATGGAGAAGCTTTATTACGCAGACGACCGGTCGCACGACCGGTCTGAGCCCCCTAACGACCGGTCGCATGACCGGTCGAAAAACGTCCAAAAACAGTCCAGCAAGTTTTTTCAAAATTCCGTCTTTAAAATTTAATTGAAGGACTGGTCGCACGACCGGTCTGGGCATCGGACGACCGGTTGCACAACCGGTCGTGAATGGTTCAGTGACCTTTTGTGAAATTTCTTCTTCTGTGCATAATCGGACCGGTCGGACGACCGGTCCTGGCGATGGACGACCGGTCGCACAACCGGTCTTCGCCTCTGTTTCTGCTTTTCTCCTTTTGCTTCTTTCTTCATTTCTTCTCCTCTCTTTCTACTTTCTTTGGTCCTTCTTTCTTCTTCATCCAATGGCTTCAAATGGCCCTTTTCAGTCTCCAATTTGGTGAAGTCCGCTCTTATCCCTGAAATCACAAAACATGCATTAGATAGGCCTTTTGAGCATGAAAATCGTGCATATAATGTGATGTACTGGGCAATGCAATGTATAAATTGGAGGTTCAACATTGAGGTGTGGAGCCAGCACACCAATACCTCCAGGAGGTGGTCGGGCGCCCGACGGTCAATGTACCGGGCGCCTGGTGGCCTAGGGAGCTTTGGCCGGGCGCCTGATATTCGACTGTTTTCACCTGTTGCTAGCTAGACGTTTTCTGTATTGGGCGGGCACCTGACCAAGTTTGACCGGGCGCCCGACCGGGCGCGACCTGTTGTGCGGGGTTTCTTATTTTTTTAGTCCTATTTTCAGGTTTTACTATATAAAGGGGTGTAATCTGGGATTAAGGTATGCTATTAGGTTTTCTATATGTCCAAGGTGAGAAAGAGGGAAGAGGTTAACAAAAAGGGCCATCTCTGTGCATGGGAGCTTCGGAGAACGTAAGTGTATTGCTTGTAACTTTATCTTCTTCATAGTAGAAGTTAGCACCCATGGTTTTTTACCCTTGTTTAGGATTTTTCCATGTAAAATCTGTTTTGTGGTTTGTTGGTTTGCTTGGATTCTACTTCTAGATTATATTTCTTCTTGTTTATCGTTTGTGGGTGAAACCTGAGATTGGATCTCGGTTCATTGGCATTGTTGGCATGCTGCGCAACACCAAGTTCACAATACATGGCCCGCCTAAATTTGGATCAGGATGATTTCTCTATTTTCCATTCAGTCTGTTGATTCACACAATGGTGGTCCCATACAAAAATTGGGGTTCTATCCAATTGTTCCCTATAGTGTGGCCCACCTGAATTATGGATCTGGCTGATTCTTGGCCCCAGGGCCTAGAATTGAGGAACATACCTGATGGATGTAGTGGATTTGACATATACAACATGATGAGCCCCAAAGAGCTTCGGTTTTGTATGCACTGCCTAAAGCAGTTGCAGTAGATTGACGATTCCAGTTCTCGAAAAACATCTCACAGGTGAAAGGTGATTTCAACACGTGTGGAATATGATAATTTCCGGTCAGTAAATTTTTCACCTTGGACAACCTACATATTGGGACCTAGATGAATGGCCTAGATCATCTTTTGGGGCAGCAAGAGCGAGCAGTGCGTTCGCTTTGAATTTGTACAAGTGATGTTAATTTTTTCAATGCCCATTTGATTGCTACCAAACCAAGGGTCAAGACCCATCCAATCGATGAGATTTTGAAGCATGGTCCATTGAGAGTGGAGGTCATCAGAAACCTATGAAATGTGAATTACAAAATAGCTGGTGAATATGCCACGGCCGTCCGATCATTGACACTAAAGTTGCTTGAGGCCATCTCCGAAAGCCTGGGCCTGGACAAAGACTAGGTAGCCAATGTGCTGGGAAGCAAAACCAAACAGTTTTGCCTCGGTTACCCAAATCGAGGCTCCAACCCCCGTGGCTAAAGGCTTTAGCCTCACTTTTAGCAACTGAGGGTAAAAAGGCTTTTATAGCCTTAGTTTTTCAATTGAGGTTAAAAGATTTTTTTGCTACAATTGTCTCAAACTGAGGCTAAATCAAGTTTTTAGCCTCCATTGTTTCCAACCGAAAGCTAAATCTATTTTTAACTTTGGTTCTCAACAACCAAGGCTAAAGCCTTTAGTCACCAAAGTTGCAACCTCGGTTTGGATAACTGAGGCAAAACTGAGGCTAAAGAGATTTAGCCTCTATGGTCATCAACCAAGGCTAAATCCAGTTTTTAACCTCGGTTCTCAATAATTGAGACTAAATTTAGTTTTTAGCCTTGGTTGATGCCTACAGAGGCTAAATCCATCTTTGGGCTCAATTTTTGCCAACTGAGGTAAATAATATATTTAAGCTTCAATTACAAACTGGGGTTAAAAGTGTTTCACCTATTCAACTGTATAATTATTCATTCATTCACATCAAAAAAAAAATGTTCATTTCAATCAATCCAAATAGACACAAATAAAACAAATACAGGTATGAGTGCGACAATAATCATATAAACGCCTATTTTCTACTGTTAAATTTTTACAGCAATGTGCAAAGCTTTCCCACCGATCCCATTGGATGTGTTGTGAGTTTGACCATTGCGTTCACTATCGGCAGATTGGGATGCTATAGCGTCAATGAAGAGTTCGAGCATAAATACCATTTCGTGTCCATACAGTTGGGCCACCATTTCATAAACAAAGAAAGGTTGGATAAAGACACAGAGAAAGCAGTCTTACCTATCAGCAAGCCACAAGACACAGAGAAAGCTGTCTTACCTATCAGCAAGCAAGCTGTCTTACCTATCAGCAAGCCACAAGACACAGAGAAAGCTATCTTACCTATCAGCAAGCAAGCTGTCTTACCTATCAGCAAGCCACAAGACATAGAGAAAGCTGTCTTACCTATCAGCAAGCCACAAGACACAGAGAAAGCTGAACTGACACCCTCAAAAGGATCCACAGACAATGTCATGGACTCAAGAGGAACCACAGGTAGAAAATGCAGCTTCAGAAAATGCCATGGTAGCACGGACCTTGTCTGTCCAGGTTATCATCAGATGGACCAAGGCAATAAAAGCACCTTCAAATTCAGCGCCTCGCCCACTGTTGATAGTTGTGGGGTTGAATGCTTTCCAGATGATATTTTCACTGCAAGGGACAACATGCAAAAAATTAGTTATTTACTTCCATAAGAATATTGTGGACAAGAAAATGAAGAAAGAGAGATATGCTAGACCCAAACCATGTGTAATGTTATGAGGCTTTAATGAGACATGCCTTAGAAATTAGAGAAGCCTAACGGAACTCTCCTTATCTGAAAATCAGTTCATTAGTCAAATCCCTCCATCTCTTGGAAATTAAAGAAGCCTAACTGAACTCACCCTACCTATAAATCAGCTATCTCGTTCAGTAGCTCCAGAAATCTCAAACCTAACACAATTGGAGGCACTCTCTTTACATAGCAACAACTTTTCTTGCTCCAAAGTATTCCCCAGTCCCTTTGATCGTATTTCCTTCAAGAGCATCTCCAAGAATGTGTACATTACTGACTGATGGAGAAACTAAAAACAAGTTATTCACATGTCCATCTAAACTAAGTTAGTGCCCTACAATGACATTATCTTGTTAAACTAACACAACAATAGAAAAAGAGATGAATAATGAAATAAAGGTTTGAAAAAGTAAAGTAGGAAACCCACCTTGATTGTGCACTGTACATACCAGTAGGGAGCTTAGAATGTGCAATAAGAAGAGTGGTCACAGCAGCTCTGTAGCGGTCACACCAGCTCGTCTTTCAATTATTAACTCCTCTAAAATACATATAAACTTTCTGCACAGAACAGAAAGCAACACAACTTAGAAGGTCATAGATATAGCAATATGAATGAAGTTGGTGAATCCAGCACTGACCCGAAGTATACCCACAAACTAAGCAGTGTTTCAAAAGCTAGGGGTGTGATTCTAATTCATTTTTAGCCTCACACGTAAAATGAATTGGAAAAATGAATGAAACAAACATATACACCATACTGACCACTAGCCAGCTAATATAATAAAAATACTAAATGTTGTTTGTCTGCTCATGAGTGAGAGAACCTATCAATTATCAGCCTCTAACAAGTCCCAAAATCGGTCCACTTCCAACTCACAAAACCTGCCCCCTAGCTTTCTCCAAATTAAGTGACTCTTAAAGTTTAATTTTCATTCAGTCCACAGGTTAGCCAATATCAGTCCATCAGCTGAAAATAGAACTGTCCCCAAGCCACACCAAAAACTGCCCTAAGAAAGCCTTAAGGCTCTGTTTGAGTGACACCTAAAAATGAGTTGATATACATGTCTAACACATACTAATTATTATACATCTACCAAACAACACATGAATATCCACTTCTTTATCAGGTTGAAGATACACCAGCACACCCTCAAACTGTCTCCATTCCCATGTCCATTACTAAAGCATCAAGGTCTTTGTGATGTTAAAAGAAGAGAACCAGAAGAGAAAAAAAAAAAATCAGCATTGCCGAATTCATGGCCGTTTGCTCACAAACACCAGGAATGAAAGAGAAAAGTCCATACAAAAATATCCCTATATACAAATGAGAAAATTTTCACTACTAAAAAAAAAAAGAAAAAAAGAGAAAAAGTTGGCATCATCATATAAAGAGAATCCGAAGAGTTAAGTTCAAGACTCTACCGTTCTCTCTCGAGCTAAACATTTCAGTCCTTAGGGCCTGTTTGGATGTACCCAAGAATGAGAATGGTGCCGAATGAGCCACCTCTGTGCCTTTGAATGGTGGTCACTTGTTTGTTTAATATGGACCGTTGCTTGTTTTCCATTTCGAACCTGAATGTAATACAAAGTTCTGTAAGTGAACAGTGTGCAATAATGTTTAAGCGCGTCCAAGTGCATTTAAGTGCACCTGAGTGTATTGCACTTAGATGAACCTAAACACACTTACAATTACACCGCTTAGACGCACTCAAACGCATCAAAAAAAGCTTTTTGTTGGATCCAGGCTCATCCATTTGACATCTAATCCATGTGTCAGGTTGGCCCCATGGTGTTATGATCTGGACGAAAAAAGGACCAGTCCGTTTGTACAAGTCAGCCATGCCATTTGTAATGTAAGTCCCACCTGATGCAGGGCTTCAATTAGCAGCAACCCAGACACTAACAGCAAGGAACATCCTTCTCGGGCATTTTATCGAATGAGTAGAGGGCACATATAGAAACGGACTATTTCCACTATTGCGAAACCTATTCTCATAGGAGGGGAAAACAGAGATGCAATATAAATTTTTTAAGAGTCAACTCAGATTTGGTGGGACCGATCTGGTTCGACAACCTAAGTCACCCTACTCAGGTGAGTCTGGCCGATCGAGCCCTGACTCAGCCAAGTATGGACTTGACTCATTCACGGGGTTTTTTTTTTTAACTATGGTGCCCTCTGACGTGTGTATACTAACGGTCCATATATAGGCCAGTTGCCGGATTCTCCTTTGTAAATCCTACAATGTGTGTGGATCAGGGACCATTGGCAAGTGGGCCTCACCGTAAATGTTCCACGCCCTGAAATTCAAGAAGCTATGGTTATCAGCCGGGACACACGTTTAAGATGAATGCGTGCAATTTATCAGTGTGTCAAAACCATGCACTCGTCCATAGACGTGTGACAAAGTCCGTGATAAGCCCAAATTTGACCCAGGGAACAGAATGAGCCCCTGCTCACCTCATGAAAGTACCTGAGCTTGCACACATTTGCCACATTGGTATATGAGTAGGATTCGAATGGCATCTCGTCAATAGCCGTCAATGGCGGAGTCTGTCTGACCGGTCAGACACCCTAAAAAAGCAAGTTTGAAGTCTCTTCCAACAGTTAGGACTTGACCCAAAACTGAGGCAAGATCCAAAACTCAAGTGGGCCAAAGATAGGAAAAAGTGGGTAGGGAAATGCCTACGATTGCAACCTCCTTGGGTCTACTGTGATGTCTATATGCGGTCCATACCGATTATAAGGTCATTTCTGCTGGGATGAATTGAAGACACAAAACTATAGGCCTGATTCAATACTCGTGGCCCGACTAATGTTTCAATAGTGCTCATTGTTTCCTGTCGTGCTCCCACTTGAGTTTTGGATCTGCTCATTTTTTAGCCCATGTCCTAAGATGATGTGGCAAAGCTAACTAACGAGATGGATTTCTCACAAGCATCACTTTGGCCCAATTTAGCTTCCCGTGTGGCAGTAACCTCCTTGGGTCCACTGTGATGTTTATATGCGGTCCATACCGATTATAAGGTCATTTCTGCTGGGATGAATTGAAGACACAAAAATATAGGCCTGATTCAATACTCGTGGCCCGACTAATGTTTCAATAGTGCTCATTGTTTCCTGTCGTGCTCCCACTTGAGTTTTGGATCTGCTCATTTTTTAGCCCATGTCCTAAGATGATGTGGCAAAGTTAACTAACGAGATGGATTTCTCACAAGCATCACTTTGGCCCAATTTAGCTTCCCGTGTGGCAGTAACTTCCTGCTAAACGCTTTCCCAGGCAATCTGCATCCGACATCTCCCCCTGTCATTGCTGCGCACCTTGTATGTACGGCTGTAAATAGGCCGGGCTTTCCTGATGGGCTCCGGGCCTGGCACATCTTAGGCTGGGCTCGGGCTGGAATATCAGCCCGTTTCAATATGAGCTGGGCTTGAGCGAATTGTCTAAAATACCCATCAGTCTAGCCCCGCCTGTTAAGAGTCTAAAAGGGTGGTTTTGTAAAAAAAATTGAACATAAAAATCCCGCAAATCTGATCTTCTCTATGACGTACTCCAACCCACTCCTCTCTCTCAAAAAGGCCTTGCATTTCGAATGATGAGATGTCAATTTTTTTTTTTTTTTTTTTTTTTTTTTTTTTTTTTTTTTTATTTATATTTATTTATTTAAGTTAGTCATGCAACGCACCCACCCTGTGGCAACACACCCACTTGGTTTGTCATTAGATGCACCCACCCATTAGTGGGGTTAGTGTCTCCTTAGCACTCGAACAAGAGACCCGCTGTTGAAACGCCTAGCGTCTTCGAGCTGGGCTAGCAGGCAAGATGAGGTGTCTTGAAATTACCCACGTATTCTAACCATGTTTCCTCATTTGTCTTATCTCTTCCAAATCATGCAACGAACCACGACGATTCTCCTCCTGACCTCCACTACTACCCTCTTCCTCACTGCTTTCCTTCCCCATGTTAGGGTGGAGCATCGCACAACATTACAGGCTGGGCTGGATCTGGACTATTCTGGCCTGTCATAGTCTCGGACGAGGCTTGGGACAACGTTGGAAAATGTAGCCCTGCAGGCTTGGACAAAGCTTCGCCCAACTCTAGCCCAGCCCGTTGACACCCCTACTTGCGTGCATGGGACAAATTCGTCTGGAAGTACGAGAGCAACTGCGTCTCTTCATTCGTTGCTGCTCAACGTGGGATATATATGTGGTCCCGATAGGAACCATTGAATTGATAGGTCCATTTATGGTCCAGAAAGCACACTGCGACTGAGCTTGGGATGAACTTCGATGAATTAGGCGAGGATTGGTAGAAATTCTCAAAGGTTAAGCTAATCAAACCCATTTTCGGACAAAGAAATGGACTACGTAAACAAACCCACCCTTTAATTAATCATATGAAAAAAATACATTAGGCAACAGTTACAATGGATTTTATTCAGTGAAAAAGATCAGTCCATTTATCATTTTATCAATAATCAATCATTACTGGAGCCTAATAGTTCCGTACGTGTTTATATCATCCATGCATACTCATCGATTTGATTAGGCATTTAAAAAAAAAAAAAAACTGGACAATAATTAACTCGACTGGGCTGAGTCTGGCGGAGTTTTGCCTTAGGAAATTGATTCTACCTGTACCCAGACCTGCCCAAGGGGGCCGATTGAGTCCTAATATCATGCAAGGAGCCGAACAAGAATCCAGATTCCTCTTGGCTACCTGTTATTTCATGACTTGGAGAATATGCGTCCATAACTAGCTCCGCAGTAAAAATCAACTGGGGAGAAAACTACAATGTCTCATCAAATAGGCAGGCTACATTGTTGAAGTCAATAGACAGCCAACAGCCTTAACTCATTGAAGGGGTGTAGCCCACCTAATGAATACATTGGTCCAAATTTCAGCAGAGGTGATTGCTATAGAAGTGTTGGTAAATATTGTTGTTGGCTTGGTTAAGCCCTTAGAGAAGTTTGTGCGTAGATTGGTGGGCCAATGAGATCTGGATAGTTAGTTGGCTATACTAAGTCTTGAACCTGACAAACACACAGAAGGAAGGAAGAAAAAATTCTTTCCCAAAAAAAAAAAAAAACTTTTTAGTGCATTACATTACAATCTTGGCTCTTATTATAAAAGGATAATACCACCTTCTTTTATAATGCTTTGAAAAATTCTTAGGTCTTAAGACTCTTAACCTCCAAGATTATTCGCTTACAAATGATAAAATGAATGATTTTGGTTTTATATTCCATTACTCTCCTTCAAAATTAAAAAAGACTTCATTCCGAGCATCAACTTTAGTCATCTGAATGCCTCAGTCAGTAGTGCGCTGGTGAAAATATATGTCAATTGTTCAGTAGTATGACAGTACTCCAATTTCGCCAATTTTTGTTTCACATAATCTCTTAGAAAATGGTACCTGGTATCGATATGTTTGCTCCTTCCATGATGTACTGAATTTTTTGCAAGCTCGATTGCAGACTTGTTATTCGCTTATATTACCGTGGATTCCTCTTGCAGATGCTTTAGCGCTTTTATTAAGTTTTTTAGCCAAATTGCTTCACAAATAGTAGATGATGCCGCCACGTATTCAGCTTCACAAGTAGATAAGACGACGATGCTTTGCTTCTTCGAGTTCCATGTGAATGTCGTCGATCCGAGATAAAACACATACCCTGTAGTTCTTTTCCTTTTATCTTGATCACCTCCCCAATCACTGTCTGAATATTCATACAGCATTGCTTCGTCATTGTATGGTTAGAAGATGAAGAATTCCATGGTTCCTTTGACATACCTAAGGATTCGTTTTGCAGCGAGCCAGTGTGTTTCTTTTGGCACTTCCATGTACCTACTTAGAACCCCAACATTGTAGACGATATTTAGCCTAGTGACTGTGAGGTATCTGTGACTTCCTATCAGACTCTTAAATAGAGTCGAGTCCAGGCTTCTTCCTTCTCCTTCTTTTGTCAGCTCCAAGCCCATTGCTACAAGCGTATTCACGGCATTACAATTGACAATCTTGAACTTTTCAAGAAGTTCATTCACATACTTCTTTTGAGATATGTGGATGCTGCCATGTTGTTGCTTCACCTCGATATCCAGAAAGAAGGACGTAAGTTCACCATTAATCATTTTAAATTCTTTAAACATGACCATCTTAAATTCATCAAACATTGACTAATTGTTCCCTGTAAACAGCAGGTCATCCACATATAGGCTTGCAATTAGCATATCTCCACAAGCATTCTTCTTGATGTAGAGTGCATGCTCATATGGGCATTAGGCGAAACCATTTTCTTGAAAATAGATGTTGATACGTGCATTCTAGGCACGTGGAGCCTGCTTCAACCCATAGAGAGCTTTCTTCAATCGATAAACTTTGTGCTCCTCCCCTTGCACAACAAAGCCTTCAGGGTGGTCAGCATAAACCTTTTCTTCAATCGAGTACTCCATTTAGAAATGCGGATTTCACATCCAGTTGGTAGATCATCCAACTGTGATGGGCTGGAAGGGAGATTATCATTTTCACAGTGTCAAGACGGGCAATAGGAGTGAAGACTTTTTCATAGTCCATGCCATACTTTTATTTGTAGCCTTTAGCCACGAGCCTTACTTTATAACAATCAATCTCTCCATCGACTGTATGCTTGATCTTATACACCCATTTGACACCAATAGTTCTTTGGCCTTGAGGAAGCATAGTCAACTCACAGTTGTCATTCTTCTCAATGGCATGAATTTCTTCTTTCATGGAAACTCTCCAGTATTCTTCCTTTTATAGCCTCCTAGAATGTAAGGGGCTCATGATTTACATACAGACAAAAAAGATTGACTTCTTCTCTTTGTTCATAGATTTCTTCTAAACTCCTCATTTTGATAGGAGTCACGGATGAGGAGAAACTGGCAGAACTCTGAGATGATGAGGTACTTCCTGAAAAGATGAAATGTCCTTCTGGACATATGTGAACTGAAGATGTGGCCAAAGAGGGTGTTGCGGTTGTCTGCTCCTGACTTTCAAGCTTTTCTTCTTGTTCTTCTGCCTCGAACCGATTTTCATTGACAATTTCTTCTTCATTCAATTCCCATGTATCTTCCTCGTTGAAGATCACATCTCCACCTACCATTACTTTATTGGTTAGTAGATTGTAGAGCTTATAAGCTTTGGATTCTTCATTGTATCCAACGAAGATATATTTCTCACCACGATCATCGAGCTTCTTTCTTTTCACCTCGAGTACTTGAGCGTATGCAACACACCTAAAGATTCTTAGGTGCACCACGCTTGGTTTGCAACCGCTCCATGCTTCCTATGGTGTCATGTTTTTTACACTTTTCATAGGGCACCGATTGAGTAGATAAGTTGGGGCTTAAATATGAGTCTTCATACTCCAATGTAATGTCTTTTCAAGTGGATATGCACCTATTCTTAGTTCTGTGAGGGAGTTTGATATGCTTTCAAAGGGGCTGCAGTGCAAGTCGGAGTCGATCGGTGTTAATCTGAGGATTAGTATGCGTCGGGGTGTGTTAGTGTAAAGCTCAAGTTTGTCCTTAGTTTTCGTACCCTGACATGATGTCTTTTCAAGTCGATATACACTCATTCATAGTTCGATGAAGGATTTTGATATGCAATCGAAAGGGCTGTAGTGCATGTTGAAGTTTATCGGTGTTAAACGGAGTGTTCGGTGTGCGTCGGGGTGTGTTGATGTGGGGCTTGAGTTTGTTCGGAGTCTCATACCCGGACGGGATGTCTTCCCAAGTGTAAACCCACTTATTCTTAGTTCGATGATGGATTTTAATGTGTGTTCGATGGGCTGCATTGTATGTCGAAGTTGATCGATGTTAATTGGAGTGTTCAATGTGCATCGAGGTGTGTTGGTGTGGGACTCGAGTTTGTCTAAAGTCTCCGTACTCCAACAGGACATCTTTGCAAGTAGATACGCACCCATACTTAGTTTGGTGATGGATTTCAAGGTGCATTTGAAGGGGTTGCAATGCTAGTCAGAGTTGATCGGTGTTAATCGAAGGATTCAGTGCATGTCGGGAAGTGTTTGTGTGGGGCTCAATTGTGTCTGGAGTCCCTGTACCCCAACATAACCTCTTGACAAGTCGATACCTACCCATTTACAGTTCGGTGAAGAAGTTTGACATGCATTCGAAAGAGTTGCAGTGTTAATCAAACTCAACCGGTGTTAATCGGAGGATTTAGTTTACGTTAATTTGTGTTGGTGTGGGATTTGAGTGTCTGGAGTCTTCATACCATGATAAGACTTATTCTCAAGTGGATATGCACCCACTCTTAGTTCAGTGATGGAACTTTTATGTGTGCTCGAAGGCACTGTAGTGTATGTTGGAGTCGATCGGTGTTAATCAGAGTGTTCAGTGTCCATCGGGGTGTGTTGGTGACGCAGGGGGATACGTGGTAGGTTGATCACCGTCTCCCTAACCGATAGTTCTCGAATCCACGAGAAGAAATAAAAGATAAAAAGAGGAAATAAATTCCAAATAATTGATTTATTGATAATTGAATGAATAAAAACCGAATTATAATGCATATAAATAGGAAACTAAACCCTAGGTGAAGTATTAGAGTCTAACTCCAACTAAAACTCCTAGAAAACGTAGCTTACTATAAATAGTAAACTTACTATTTATAGAAGTCGTTCAATCCTACTAGAACTCTTAGTTTTCGGCCAAAAATAGAAAGTTATCAAACGGCCTCAACCACCCTGTTCTACTAAATATTCTAAGCCCTTTTCATGTTGGGTACTAACTCTAAAACCATACGGATGCAAAGTTATGATCGAATTAAAACTTACTATAAATAGTAAAACTGAAAATAAACTAGCCTAATGACCGTCGATACGGTCGATTCTCGCGATTCGGGCCTGGGCAACCCAGCATAGCAGGGTTGGTTGGCTAAAGTAGCTCGAGCTACCCCAAATTGATATATTATACGTCCTGTAACTCATCCCGGATTGTGAGATACGACCGATTTACGGTCCTGACGGTCCGGATCACTTTCGACACTGAACGGTCTTCTTTTGCTCCATCTGGGCCATGAAATAATCAGCGACCCGTTCTACATCAGTTGGTGTGGGGCTCAAGTTTGTTTGGAGTCTTCGTACCCCGACGGGACACTGTCACAAGTGGATTCACACGTATTCTTAGTTCGGTGATGCATTTCGAGTTGCGTTCACAATACAAGTTGGAGTCGATTGATGCTAATCGGAGGGTTCGATGTGCGTCAGTGTGTGTTGGTGTGGGGCTTGAGTGTGTCTGGAGTCTTCGTATCACAACGCAGTGTCTTCTCAAGTGAATACATTCATTCTTAGTTCAGTGAGGGAGTTTACAATGCAAGTGGGAGTCGATCGGCGTTAATATGAGGGTTCAGTGTGCATCGGGGTGTGTACGTTCAAGGCTTGAGTTTGTCCATTATCTCCATTCCCTAACGGGATCTCTTCTCAAGTCGATACACACTCGTTCTTAATTTAGTTCTTTGATGTGTGATTGAATGAGTTGTAGTGCATGTCGGAGTCGATCAGTGTTAATTAGAGTGTTCAATGTGCGTCAGGGCGTGTTGGTGTGGGGCTCGAGTTTTTTCGGAATCTCCATATCCCGACGGCACTTCACAAGAGGATTCACACCCAGTCTTAATTCGGTGATGGATTTTGAGTTGCATTCGAATGAGTTGCAGTACAAGTTGTAGTCGATCAGTGTTAATCGGAAGGTTCGATGTGCATTGGTGTGTGTTGGTGTGGGGCCTGAGTTTGTCTGGAGTCTCCGTACCTCGACGTGACGTCTTCGCAAGTGGATACTCACCCATTCTTAGTTTGGTGATAGATTTCTTGTTGCGTTTGAAGGAGCTATAGCATAAGTTGAAGTCGATCAGTGTTAATCGGAGGGTTTGATGTGTGTCAATGTGTGTTGGTGTGGGGCTTAAGTGTGTCCGAAGTCTTCGTATCCTAACGTAACATTTTCTCAAGTGGATATGCACTCATTCTTAATTCGGTGAGGGAGTTTGACGTGCTTTTGTATAAACCAATAAGATAGAAGCTTCAAAAGTTGCAACGATCCATTCTCTTTTGATATAGATGTACTAGTGTATGCACAACTAAGGAGGATAGGTAATTTTACAAGTAGAAAATCCCTAAGAGCTTTAAATTTAGTTCTTTGTTCTCAAGATGAGTCTATACACTCATAAATTGATTAACAAGCTCTTGAGAAGAGAATTGGATAAGCCATATAAAAGAATAAGAACTAGAACACATATAGCTAATGAGAGTGGGAGGACTTTCTCAAGAAGTAGATAATTTTCATACTTTCAACCAATGCAAAATGAGCCCTATTTATAACCATAGAGTTAGCACTTCGGCTAGCCTAAAAATCAATTTGGTTACTCCGAGTTCAACAATCTTATCCTCACGGGATAAGAATTTGATTCAAACTTAAGCTAGCTCGACATAGGGTTTAACTGATCGAAGAAGCTTCGGCTAGCCCGAGTTCGAAACATTAAACAGACAATGTTGTTGGAAACTCGACCAAAGACCCATTGGGTTGACCCAAGATTGTTCGGTTGGTCGAATACCCGAGAAAATGAAAAGAAGTCATTGCCGAAAACTTAGCCAAAGATTCATAGGGCTGATTGGACACAGTTCGGTTGGCCGAACTCGGGGTCGGGCTGACCGAACAGTCCTATGGTCTATATAAGAATGCATTTTTTTTTAAAAACTAAGTTTTAACTCAAAAATACTACTTAACCTAAGGTCATTACTACCTATAAGTTGGCATACACTGACATCGAACTGAACATTCAAACTTGACATAAAAATTTTGAACCCTGAAACCAAACCTAGAAGCAAACCCCTTAGCACATAAATATTTAAATTTTATTTTTTTAAAACATAAAAAACTAAAAACGGAAAAAAAAAACCCTACTCTCTCTTTATTATCTCCTTCTTCCATAACTATTTTCTCATTTTTAAAGCTATTTTATGAGTTTACAATGCGTTTTAATTAGTTGTCTTTTTAACTCACGATTTATGGTTTACAATGCACCCTTTGATTGTTTCCATAAATGTCATTTTGCACACCTTACATAATATCTAGACTATTCATCAAATAGATCACATCACGAATGGATATAACATATACCTTATTGTGGGAACATGAAAGGGTCATAAAAATAAATCATGACAAGATTACTCTTTGTGAAAATTTTCAGTAGAGAAGCTCGCTCTGGATTATAAAAAATACCACGCAATTGGACTAGGTTATCAGAACAAATCATGCAATTGGGCGAGATTATTAAAAGCCCAAAACCGTAGAACTTAATCGAAATTGAACCAGTTTTTTACTGTCTAGTTTCAATCAATGCTAGGGTGCAAATGGTCCGATTTCGATTCTGCTTTTCCTAAAATCGTTTGAAATGATTCGATTTCAATTTTACCCCAGAACTGGACCGGACCCAACGAGTGCACCCCTACATCATGTCCTCAAGCCCCAAAATTTACAAACGTCCGAAAGGAGATTAAAGTTCCATGGGTCTCACAATGATGTATTTATTATATCCACACTGTCCATTCATTCGGCCAGATCATTTTAGAGCATGAGCCTAAAAATGAATCATATCCAACACTCAAGTGGACCATACCACAAAAAGAAGTTGGGACAATGATTCCCACCGTGTTAAAATATTCGTAGGGTCCACCATGATGTTTGTTTTCCATCCAATCTGTTCATAAGGTCAGTAGATCTGGATGAAGGGGAAAAACAAATATCAGATTGATCCGAAACTTCTGTGACCCCAGGAAGATTCCATGGTATACGTTCAATCCCCCACTGGTTTCTATAGTGTGGTCCACTTGAGATTTAAATATGTCTTATTTTTGGGCTGAAGATTTAAAATGATCTCATCAAATGAAAAGACGGTTTGGATATAACATATACCTCATTGTGGCCCCACATAATTTGGTGACGTTAACACACCAATGACGTTAGCAATCCGCCTCCCCAGTTTCGTCCCATCACTTTTTATCACCGGGATTTCAGCAAAAGCCTTTAGTTTTGACAAATCACTATCTCGCTTGAATTTCCTAATCTACCATTTGATCAAGTGAGCCACACATGCACCAAGAAATAGAGATTTTTAAAGGATTAAAACAAACGTTGTACATTCAAGTCAGATAGGTTGCCTAACCAAGGATACATATAAAGTCACGTTTAGCCGGGCTTGGCCAAGTTTGGTAGGGCTACAATGACTTGAGCCCAACCCAGCCCAAAACTTGATTTGGCCATGCATCCAAGGCCCAGCCTGGCCCACGGGACAAGCTAGTGGCTCTAAGCCTAGACAAAAGCGTATCTGGTGGGCTACCTTGCCCGCCACCACCCCTAGTTGGGCCCATTGGATTCTGGTGTAGCCCAACCCAAGTTGCACATCTAATTGTTCAACTGAAGATGTATCTAGCATGCAAGATCCATTTTGTTCAACTGCAGGTCCCAAAGGTTGACAAGTTGTAATGACCCTGAAACTACAGGACTTTCGGCCATTGTGATTTTGGGGATTGCGGCCATCAACAATATATAAGGTCCATCTGATGAATGGTGCAGATCTCACAAATATGCTCCATGTGTACAAATAAATAAGGCTTTGATAACTAACAAAGGTATAAATTTGTGGGGGTGGCAATGGGCCTGCCAACCCACCCAAATCTGTAGGACCAGGGCTTGGGCTCCCTAAACTTGGGCCAAGGATTGGACCCAGCCTTCAAGAATGGATGATTTAAAGACACTTTTTTTTTTTTTTTTAATTTTTTGTTAGTCATGCAGCGCACCCACCCTATTAGCTGCGCAACACAGTACCCACATGGTTAGTCACATGATGATGCACCCACCCACTGATGGGGTTAGTGTGTCTTGCTCCTTAACATTTTGAACCTGAGACCTGCCATTGAAAGGCCTGGGCATCTTCCAGCTGGGCTAGCAGGCAAGACACTTATAAGTGGATCCCATTCAAGATTCATTTGTAGTTTCAAAGCAATCTAAGATATATATTTCAATGATCAGACCCATTTAACCCTAGATCATACTATTTAAAGCCTTTGATCATTTTTCTTATATAGGGTTTAGCTATGACCTTTTTTGCCTGATTAAGACTGGGCCGGAGTAGGGCTTAAGTGATTTGGGCTGGGCCATGACAACTCCGACCCATTGCCCTGACTACACTATCCAACCTTCACAAATTATCAGAAATGCTCCAGCACTATTAGTTACATCACTCCTAGTAGCATTGGTACACTAAACACAATCCAATTTATCGATTAAATGGACTACCTTGCAAAATATTAACCATTTAATCACTAGGCTTTAATATGGATGGTCTAGACTCTAGACCGTTACACAGGCCAATCAACGATTCAACCCATCATGGATTACTTAGGGTGATAAAGAGTAACTTTTGTCAGACAATCTTAACCATACCATCCATGGCTTGGGAAAGGATAGATATAGAAAATAAGGCCAAATCAATGATGGATTGGATCATCCAATCAGTTTGATTTTGGCATTGTAGCCTATGAAATGTATTTTGCACTTAAGGGACAGTTCAGATCGATTGATTAATTTGTCCAATTGTACCGATGCAACCAGGAGCACTACAAATTACAGTGTTCTAAGAGCACCGGAGCATTGTTCTCAAAAAAAATTTCAAAAGCTTACCTAACGAAGCCATATAATTATCATTCCACTCCCTTTGTTACATTTTTTTTTTAACGGCCAGTTGGATGGGTGTGCAAGCGAATGGGTCATCTGTGGTGGTGAGCCACCCCGACCACCATAAAAGTCACCTCATGTTAGGCCAAGGACCCAAAATTTACTCCCATCCGTGATTCAAGTGGACCACATGATTGAAAACAACAGGCAACAATCGCCCTCCAAACTGTTTCCACTGGCATGGCTACCTGAATCATGGATGAGACATAGGGCTAAATTTCTACGTGGCATCTAATGATTAGAGTGGATTTTACATAGGGAATTTTACATGATAGTACCTTATTAATTCCATATTCACGTACAAGTACCTTTTTAAATAAGGTTTTCAACAAGATACCTCATTAATTGAGTTATTGCCAAAAGGGGTACCTTTTGTTAATTCTGGTTTAACTTCCTATCATAATTTTTTCACAAATGACTAAAATACCCACCTAATTAACGAAGATGCATACGGAAATTGAAAAGATTGCGGGATCTGTTATTCTCTAAAAAAGAAAAACAAATCATAGAATTTTCCCATGCATCTTGCATAAATACATGGCTAATGGTGGGTGATATGTGGGTCCCATCATTATGTATGTGTTTTATCCAAGCCATCCATCTATTTTTTGAGATCATTTTAGGACATGAGCCCAAAAATCAGGCTGGTACAAATCTCAGGTATTCTGCACCATAAGAAACAGTGGTGATTGAATGCCTACCATTAAAAACTAATTAGGGCCCACTGTAATGTTTATTTTCCATCCAACGTGTTGATTAGATCACACAGACCTGGATGAAGGCAAAACAAAGGTACAACTTCATCCAAAACTTTTGCGGCCACCAAGAAGCTTTTAATGCTGGGTGTTGAATCACCATTGTTTCTTATGATGTGGTCCATCTGAGATTTGGATCTGTGTCACTTTTGGCCCATGCCATAAGATGATTTGGAAAAATGGATGGACGGTGTGGATAAAACGTATACATCATGTTGGGGCCCACATAGCATCATATGTAAACTGAATCCAAGTTAAGGGCTTT
Organism: Liriodendron chinense; assembly: GCA_003013855.2. NCBI lineage: Eukaryota > Viridiplantae > Streptophyta > Magnoliopsida > Magnoliales > Magnoliaceae > Liriodendron > Liriodendron chinense. The sequence continues at coordinate 15,902 of PVNU02003543.1, read as the reverse complement.
TGTTGGTAGAGGCTATGTATGGCGAGGCCTCACCCAACACCATGCAGCTGTGACCGTGGGGCCCTTCTTGATGTATGTATTGCATATCCATGCCGTCACCCATTTTAACAATTCCTTTTAGGACATAAACCAAAAATTAAGTAGATCCAAATATCAAGTGGGCCATACCATAGTTAACAGTGTCGATTGAACCATCGTAGTTGTTTGTCAATCCTTACCATTCAATTAGTGGCATCAACTTGATGATTAATGATTTCCACCGTTGGAACCTTGCTAGGGCCCACAGTAATGTTTATTTATCATCCTACCTATTCATAAGATCACACAGCCATGGATGAACAGAAAACACAAATATCATTTTGATCCAAAACCTCTGTGGCTCCAAAGAAATTTTCAATGGTAAAAGTTCAATTCACACCATTTCCTGTGGTGTGGTCTACTTGAGCTTTGGATATCCTTAATTTTTTACTTAATCCCTAAAATTTTCTGGTAAAACGGATGGACGGAGTGGATAAAATACATAAATCATGGTGGACCCCGCAGAGTTTACTCAGTACGCTTAGCATCCATAATTTGTAGGACCCGATTTCTGCGTAAGGCTTTTGGAGGAATTTCCCACACTGGGATGTTAAGTGGGGCTCACCATTATATATTTTAGAAATCCACTCTGACCATCTGTTTTGCAAGATCATTTTAGGACATGGGACCAAATATGACGTTGATCCAAAATTTAAGTGGGCCACACAAGAGGAAAAATTGTGGAAAGAAATGCCTTCGGTTCAAACCTTTCTGAACTCCACCTAGATGTTTATATGCCATCTAAACCATTCATAAGGCCGTTTCACAGGGATGAAATGAAATACAAAAAAATTCTTAGCCTAATACAAAACTTTTGTAGCAATATGAATGTTTCAACAAGTGTCATTGAATTCTCATTGTTCTCTCTCCCTCTCGCATGGGGAACTTGAGTTTTAGATCCTCTTCATTTTTTGTGGCATGTCCTAAATTGAGCTCACAAAATGAATGAACAGGTGAATTTCTCACAAGGGCCCCACCTAGCATCCAAGCACTGCATAAGGCTTTTGCAGCAAGTTTGCGCCGCTAGTTTGGAGGAGGTAGGGCTTACTTTATCCAGAAATGTGTGATCCTTAGTGAGCATGTAACTTGGATCCTGTTTGGATGTAGTGTTCGCTGGACCCCACCATGATATATATGGTTTATCCATGTCATCCATTCATTTTTCCAAATCATCTTATAGCATGAACCAAAAGTGGCATAGATCTAAATCTCAATTAGACCACACCATAAGAAACAGTGGTGATTCAATGGCCACCATTAAAAACTTCTAGGGAGCTATAGAAGTTTTGGATCAACCTGATATTTGTATTTTCCCTTCATTCTGGTCTCTGTGACCTAATCAACATGTTGGATGGAAAATAAACATTACAGTGGGCCCTAGTTAGTTTTTTGCGGTAGGCATTCAATCACCATCGTTTCTATGGTGCAGAACACCTGAGAATTGTACCAGCCTTATTTCTAGGCTCATGTCCTAAAACAATATCAAAAAATGGATGAATAGCGTGGATAAAACACATACATCATAATGGGATCCACATAGCACCAACCGTTATCCATGTATCTACACAAGATGCGTTACGAAAATTCTACTTCTTTATATAGAATTACAACTTATTAAGATCTCCAGTAACCTTTTTAATTTTCGTACTCATCTTCATTAAGTAGGTGGGCATTTTAGTCATTTGAGAAAAAAATGTAACAGAAGTTAAACAATAATTAACAGAAGGTACCCTTTTGACAATATCTCGGCTAATGAGGTATGAGGATGAAAACATTATATACAAAGGTACTTGGATGTAAATATGGCATTAATGAGGTACTATTACGTAAAATTCCCTTTTATATAATCATCAAAATGGGTCCTTAAAAAAATCAAAGATAGAGGTCTCCCCAACTGCTTCTTTGGCATGGCCTACATGACCACTAGTCAGCCTGAATTTCCTGCTCCATGACTAAACTGGGATCTCCAGAATGGTAACAATATCACTAATATAAATGGTACGATTAACTTGGTATAGGATCTGCTCTACTTATCTGGCCTAAAATAATATGTTGAAATAGATAAATGATGGTGACGAACTGGGTCAACAAGGTGGGACCCAAGAATGTTCCAATTGTAGCCATTTTGGCCCCTTTTATACACTATTTTTTATGATACCATCCATATGATGATTGGATGGGGTTGATCTTTTATATCGGGCTGTAAAACATCCTTATGGATCATTTTTGTGGGGTGGATGATCTTGGACATCGATGTGTGGCCCACAATTCCTTTAAAAAGTAGCTATTTTCACACTTTTTCTGATGGTACGGCCCACTTGAGTTGTGGATCTGCCTAATTCTTGGTCACATGATCCCTAATGAAGTGATAAAGAAGATGGTCTAACTAGATTTCATAGATACATCAAGGAGGGGTCCATAAAGTGGTCCAACCGTAAAAACCCCAATCGCACTCCCCACTATTTCTTTCGGTATGGCCCACCTGGAAATTTGATTGGGCTGATTTTTTTGTCACAAGACCTAAACTCATTGACCAAGAGATTGAGTGGAGTGGATTTCCCAAAGGAATCACAGTGAGGCCCACGACCATCGAAATAGTGGACACTTACCGATCCCACTGTTCCAATTAGTGCGGCCTACTCTAAAGTTAGATATGGTTCATTATTTGTCTCAAGCCAGAAAACTGGTAGGGGAAGATGATGTATGGCATGGATTTTCTAAGACACATCCAAGTAGGTCCCAAAAGTGGACAACAGTCCAAACTCGGACTAGTTCAACCGCAAGTGTCACTATCACTACTGTTCCAAGTGGTGTAGGCCATCGGGGATTCGGATTTGTCTGATTTCTAGAACTATATTCTTCAACATTATGAGGAAACAGATGGTCAATGTGGATCTAATAAATACATCACAGTGGGGTCCACAAGTGGACCGCAGTCCACACCCAATTCTACACAGTCCACATTGCTTTTCATGTCATTATTTTGAGGTGTTGTCACCCACTCGGACTTCGGATCTGATTCATCTTTGGGCACATGCCCTAAAATGAGTTGGAGAAGCAGGTGGACTCTGTGGATACAAACCAATTACAAATTATACACATCAATGCAAATGCAATGCAATAGTGTTGTGTATGCATGATGCATCGATCAAGTGGGAAGCGCATCCACTTGCTTGAGTTGGACTCCATCAACCTGCATCAACCTACCTAGGCTGGCATCTACCCCTCGGGTAGGCTTCCACATATTGTGGGTATCCAAGATGGTTCCTGGGACACTGGGTACTTAAGTACCTACCTGTCTTTAGGAGAGATCTTCTCGGAAGTCACATGATACATGAATTATAGGATGCATGGTCCAACTCATCGTATCAATTCGTATCCCTTATTAGAGATAAACCACAGCCCATCTCATGATTTGAGAGGTAAACTTTCAACAGCCTTTCTCATGATTTGAAAGGTAAACCACTTTTCTTGTTCCAATTTCTAAACACATAAATGCTCAACAGGTTATAATTTGCAACTCAACATCATATCAATCAGAATTCATCTCAATACATCATATCGACCAACAACTATTTAAATTACAATGAATAGGAAATATGGTGGGATTACTCACCTGTTAATGGTGACTAAAACTCCCCTTGGTTCTGTCACAAGCTTGAGTTATAATGGAACTCTGGATCTACAATCAACGTTTAACATTCGTTTAACGCACTAGATCTTAGTTTATTTGCTAGGTTCGATGGTAATCATCATAGAAGGTTTTTAATGGTGGCCTTCTACTGAACATTATATTCTTTGGTGAAATTCTCATGAGTTGGATCTGCTATGTTTCGGTTTAGTACGCAGATGGACGGTCTAGATGTTCAATATAATAATAAATGGCAACAATACCACTAATAAAAGTGATATGATTAACTTGGTATAGGATCTGCTCTACTTATCTGGTCTAAAATAATATGTTGAAACAGATAAATGATGGTGTCGAACTGGGTCAATAAGGTGGGACCCAAGAATGTTCCAATTGTGGCCGTTTCGACCCCATTTACACACTATTTTTTATGATATTGTCCATTTGATGATTGGATGGGGCTGATCTTTTATATCGAGCCCTAAAATATCCCGATGGATCAGTTTTGTGAGGTGAATGATCTTGGACATCGATGTGTGGCCCACAATTGCTTAAAAAAGTGGTTATTTTCACACTTTTTTCTAATGATACAGCCCACTTGAGTTGTGGATCTGCCTAATTCTTAGTCACGTACTCCCTAATTAAGTGATAAGGAAGATGGTCCAACTAGATTTCACAGATACAACAAAAAAAGGTCCATAAAGTGGTCCAACCATAAAAGCCCCAATCACACTCCCCACTATTTCTTTCGGTATGGCCCACCTGAAAATCTGATTGAGCTGATTTTTTGTCACAAAACCTACAACTCATTGACCAAGAGATTGAGTGGAGTCAATTTCCCAAAAGAATTACAGTGGGGCCCACAACCATCGAAACAGTGGACACCTACCGATCCCAATGTTTTGATTGGTGCAGCCTACTCTAAAGTTAGATATGGTTCAATTTTTTGTCTCAAGCTAGAAACCTGGCTACGGAAGATGATGGATGGCATGGATTTCTTAAAACACATCCAGGTAGGTCCCAATAGTGGACAACAGTCCAAACTCGGACTGGTTCAACCGCGGGTGTCACTATCACTACTATTGCAAGTGGTGTGGGCCACCGAGGATTCGAATTTGTCTTATTTTTGGACCCATACTCTACAACATTATGAGAAACCAGATGGTCAGCATGGATTTAACAAATACATCATAGTGGGGTCCACAAGTGGACCGTTGTCCATGCCCAATTCTATAAGGTCCACATTGCTTTTCATGCCGCTATTTTGAGGTAGTGTTGCCCACTCGAACCTCGGATCTGATTCATGTTTGGGTGCATGCCCTAAAATGAGTTGGAAAAAAAGGTGGACTATGTGGATACAAACTATACATCAAGGTGGGTCGACAAGTGGGACCCCCGTCTTGTTCCCTCCCTTATGACGTCCAACGTTAGTGACTCTGTTGGACAACAACGTCCTCTGGACACTGGCTGATCCAGCAGTTATCCCTCTTTTTTCTGTTTTTTCTTTTCTTTTCTTTAGAATAACTTGTGGGGTCCACTTGAGATCTGTTCCATCCATTGGGTTGACCAACTCATTGTAGGCCCAAAAGATTGTTGAAACATAAAATATTCATCATAATAATTAAAAAATAAATTCAAATGCTATAATTAAAAGACAGTCCACCGATCAGGAAAATGATCATATGATCATTCTGATCCATCCATTAGCTGGATCAGTGTATGCTAAAGCAATAAAACAAAAATAATGGCATTGAAGCCTACTTGACCGAGGCCCACCAAAGTTTTCCTTCTCCTACTCTCTTTTTCTCTCTTTTCTCTCCTTTTTCTCTCTCTACGAATGATTCACCTCCCCTTTACCCTCTCTATTTATAGAGAGAGGTGGTTTGTTAGTCAGATTGATTATATGATCAAATTTGAGCAGGATCTTTATGAATTTCAAAAGATTTCTCGTGAGGACCACCATAGTCTTACTCGACAACATACATGGGTGCTTTTAATCATTGAAGACTAATAGTAACGTGCACCACATGCATGAGAAGAGGCGATAGGGTCAACAAAAAGATATACCCTCAAATTTTGAACTTGGTAAAAATTTTATAAATAAGGATCCTCCCAGTTAGAATTTTCTATGGGTTGAAGAGCCTAAAGAGGCGGAGAGACTTTAATTAAGTTCTCTTCAAGTAATGGTATCTTTTCCACATGTTCAGAATTTTTCGGCACTTCCACAATCAATGTTGGTGAAGTTAAATCAGTGGAAATGAGCTCTTCAAGCACCGACATCGTATCTAACAAAAGATCCAACTCCTTACTCATCTCATACCAGGATCATAGGAGTGGGCCAAACATTCTTCTAGAAAATCAAGATATTCGGATGAGGGCTTTCGTCCTCCCAAAGTGATTGAAGAAATTATGTTTCAATGGTAAGGAATTTCTCTTCTATAGAGAGGAGGTCCTTTAAGGAAAGTTCTTTGAAATTAGTGTGGGGCACATCTTCTTGAATTAGTTGATCGTTTGAAATTTCAGTTTGTGCTAAACTGTCCTTCAAAGAAACAAAATCCTCAATCAAAGGGAAGTTGTTATCCACAATAAAATTTGGTACGGTATGTTGATGGAATAACTCAAACTCATCTACTTTGGTTAGGTCCCTAACATACATATCCTCTAGAGATTCATACAAAATTGGCTCCCAAAAAAAAGAAACCATAGGATCACAAATAATCTCTGAACCCTCATTGTGGGAAACCCTACTATTGTTTTCAGATTCTGTACATCCCTAGGGTTCGTCAACCTTCATCGAAATCTTTTCATCATTAAGGTTGGGACATCTAAAAGAAATAGTGGATTCACCACAGTCGATGACGATATTAAGATCATTGAGATCGATATCCTCTAGGAGTTTAGTCATTAGATCTTGAGGAGTTTGGACAGAATAGTCTCATCCTCCTCATTAGTGAGGATTGATTTGGTATTCTCAATGTCGGGCTCAACGTCTTCAAGAGATGGCGAGTAGGTTTGATTTTATTGCTCATCTTCATACTCTTTCTATAATTGCTCAAAGATTTTTATATATTCATTATCATGGAAGGAAGATGTTTTAGGATGATTGTTAATAACCATAGTTGGTTTTTTCCTTGAACCAGTGATTGCAGTATATATCGGTCGATAGTATCGATATCGTTGGTCGGCGATATGAAATTTCCCTGAAGACACAAAAAATTCCATTTGTTCCTGCATATTGACGATATTATCGGTTGATATCGATAATATCTTGCGATATATCGATATCGGCTGAGATATCGTCAATATCTCATTTAGTGGATTCTTAATAACGGCGATACTTGGACGATATCATCTAGACGTGCAAGAGTCTCCCATTTTTTGTTCAATTTTCTTCTAGTTTCTCCTCCCTATAAAAAAAATCGTAGGGCTTTGTTTGATATTCGTCCAGATATCGTCCAGCTCAACCCGCATACCAACTCTACGAATGGGTCATATTTTGTTGAGTCTGGTTAGCCATTTTATAGGTTTTTTTGAGTCCCTATGTAAATCTAATCCATATAGGGTAACTTACATTGCGTTGAACTAGGATAGTCAAAATTGCATTTGGAGGATATGCAATCAGTTGCATCACCCGCATACCAACTTGCTTGTTTTACTTTGTCAATAAATTGGTTGTGCTTTCATTAATGTCTTTTTACATTTATATATCTTATCGAATCAATTTAAACAATAGTTGCATCGGTTCAGTCAGACAACGCATAGCTTAGGATCCTTTTACAAAGGAACTTCATTATGTGGACTTCTGTTTTTACACTTTATGATATAAATGTGTGTATGGTCCATTTTAACAATCCTTGAAGTTTCATTGAAAAATTCAATCAATTTCCCAATGTTTCCCAAAAAGTGTGATACATTACCCGATACAACTGATACATCCCTAGCGATACACGATATGTATATGTATCCCAATGGTGCAAAACATAACACGATATTGATACTGTGAACATTGCCTTAAACGATGGCTCTCCCAGTGAGGATCATACGTATTGTATGGCAAAGAATTATATGACGGTAGGTAGGTATAATCGTAGAAATGATCACGTAATGTCTTAACCGGTTAATCATTAACCCCCCCCCCCCCCCCCCCCCCACAAATCCTTTTTTCTATTCCTACCTCCCGTCATACCTGGTGGAACACTAATATTATTTTCAATCCAATAATTACGTAGTGTTTTTTTCGGTTGATCATTATTTATTCCTAATTCCTTCTTATACTCTCCAAACGTATTACGCGGCTGTTTATTATTTTCATTATAATAGTCACGCAGCGTCTTATGTGATGGAGTAGTGGAGGTAGATTGAGTCTCAGAAAAATACTCGTACGTAGGGTGATTTCGTTCATAATGAGTTTAAGTCTCTTCATCTGGTGTCTAATCTTCTAAAAGGTACTTTTACAACCCATCAGTCCAATCACTCATGATCAAACTTTAAAGAGTGGAAACCTAACCTATCCTAAGAAAAGTAATAAAAAAAAGAATGGAGACAGGGAGATGTTACCCATGAAGATGAACTATGTAAGCAACAAATCCTACAAAACAGAAAATCAATGTTAGTAATGTAGAAATAAAATAAAATTCTAACCTCGAAAATAATATAAAAAATTTCCTAACTAGAAATAAATAAAACCCTAAACCTAAGAGTATTCAAATCCGCACATTCCTTCCCCAGCAACGGCGCCAAAAACTTATTCGTCTGTCCCCAGTATAAGGTCGCGATATAGTAATAACTCAGTGACACCGAGCTCGATCTAAGGGGAAGGAATATGAAAAACTCGATCCAAACACTCTAAAGTACCTAGGTTCTAAAACTAACTAATAAATCTGAATTTGGTTTTGAAGGAAGATACTTATGAATTAAGAGAAAAATAATGAAAAGCAAACACTAGAGCATTTAGGATCCACTTCTAGTATTAGCCATGCTAATTCAATGATTCGATTTAATGCACCACTAGAATCAAAGTCTTATCTCTATTCAGCCGGAATATGTAGCAATTAAATCATAAAAACAACCTAAAACAGATGTTTGTTCATTCATTTGGTTCCCTCAATAATGCTCAGGCATTGGACACACTCAATTGTATAGACCAATCCTTTATCCAATCAAGTTGAGATCATAACCATAGCTTTCAACAAATCATGTCACTAGACTTAACTAGAACGAATAATTTGAACTCTAATTAAACCATTATCAACAAGTAAAAACATCTATCTTGGATTCATACAAAAGATACATAAATTTTTCATCAAATAGTTCTAATAGAAATTCAACTATTTCAACTCATAGAGAACTCGAGCATTTACCATATCCAGAAATCACGACGAATCAAAGGCTTCCACCAATCAAAATTCCATATAGTAATCTGATCAATCTCAGAAATCCAACAAAAACTCATGTACATGGCACACAGGATCCTTGAATTATTTGAAACTATCAACTTTATTGAAACCATTGATGAATTATTCAACAATAAATCTAAATTTTGAATCAAAAGAATTAAAGCATAAATAATAAACTAGAAGTTTTCCCTCTCAGCTCTAGTTGAGAGTTAATTAGAATAAAACATAGAAAAACCTAGAACTAGAACTAAAAAGAAAGAAAAATTAGTTGTAAAAGGCTACAAAGCCTCCTAGGTTTTGATCTCCTTACTCCCCACGTCCTATGATGCCTTTAGAAGAGAGTAGATGTGCCATTTTATAAAAAAAGTCCGCCACCGCCTCGAATTTTTGCAACTCTTTCGCACTTGCACAGATAGGTTTGATTGATCAGACTTATCTCTGATTAATCGGAATGTGACCTAGATTGATCGCACATGATTCCGATTGATCGGAAAAATTTATAGAGAGTTGGTATTTTTCATCCTTATTTTCGATTGATCGAACATGATTCCGATTTACTGGAGCACCCCTTTCCGATTGATCGGAATTCCTCCAATTGATCGAAAATCTGTCCAGAGACTTTATTAAAAAATCTAATATTTTATATGTCTGATGGATGGTTCGATTGATCGGAACCTACTGAAACCATGTCCTCCAATTGATTGGAACTTATCGAGGATCCATCGAAAATGTTCGTTTCTGCATTTTTTTATGGTTTTTATCCAAACTTTCTTTACTTGATTTCTTCCTCTCTTTCTTCCTTTCCTTAACTTTTCTTCACTTAATCTTCAAAGTGGTTTAAATGAGTCTTTTTAACATGAAATACATGAATCATTCTCTCTTTCCTACAATCACAAATACACGTATAAGATGAGTCTTTTAATAGTGAAATCAATATAAATGTGTGATGAATTGGGGTTCTAAAGTGTACAACACAGAGCTCAACATTAGCAAGAGATAAGATAATCATCGTCTTATCCAAAATGCAAATTTTAAATTTATAGCAAAAAGGTAAAATTATATCTTTGCTAGAGGCAAGACTCAATCTATAATCTTCCCTCTCCACCAAGAGAGCTCTAACCAACCAACACAATGTTCTGTTTTATTTATTATTTATAAATTAATTCATTTAACCCCTTTTTGGCAGAAACGAAGTTAAATGGCAAAATGCCGGGTCATTACATCCAAATCCCAGATGGACTATAGTATAAAAAACGGTGGTGATTGACTATTAAAAACTTCTTGTGGGCCACAAAAGCTTTGGATCAAGATGATATTTGTGTCGTCTCTTCTCGTAAGTGTTTGTGACCTTAATTGTCTAAGTGCTTGTGACCTTATCAACAGCTTGGATGGCAAATAAATATTCTGGTGGAATCCATGAATTTTTTAATGGTGGGGATTCAATCATGACTGTTTCTGGTGGTGTGATCCATCTAAGATTTGAGTCTGCTTCATTTTTTGGATCATGTCCTAAAATGAGCTTTCAAAAATGTTTGGACAGTGTGGATTTAAGGTATGCACATCATTGTGAGGCCCACAATCAGGGTCCCACCCACCTCTTTGGATCTGGGTCTCACCTAATTATGATCCGCTCGCGGATCAGGTGGTGTTGCCCGCACCACTCCTGGCAGTGGTGTGGTGATGTGTTGGTCTTTGTAGAGCCCACTGTGATGTATGTTTTTTTTTTTTTTTATATCCACACTGATTCATTGATTTTGGTAGCTTGTATTAGGGCATGATTAAAAAAAATGAAGCAGATCCAAAGCTCAAGTGGACTACAACACATGAGGTGACAGTGGGTGATTGAATGTCCACCATTAAAACTTCTTGCGGGGCCACAAAAGTTTTCAATCAAGCTATATTTGTGTTTTCCCTTCACTCGGATCTGTGTGGCTATATCTTGGATGGCAAATGAACATTACAATGGGCCCAAGGAATGTTTTAACAGTGCTGCATTTGTCATTATCCTCACTTTTCGTATGGTGCGGTCCACTCGGGCTAGATCTGCTTCATTGTTTGGATCATGTCCTAAAATGAGCTGGCAAAATGGATGGAGTCATGATCATATAAAACACATACATTGGGATGGACCCTAGAACACCTAACACATCACCGCACCATTGCTGCTGGGGTGGGCAACAACTACCTAATTAATAGACCCTTTTAAAGAGAAGTGGATTGGGTGGTGACACTAACACTACTGATATCCCACCATGATATCTGTGTTTTATCCACACCATCCATCCATTTTCCGGCTCATTTTAGGGGTAATGAGTCCAAAATTAAAGCATATCTAAAGCTCAAGTGGACCACACGGCATGAAGTAGTGGGGAATGTTGAAAACTTCTGGAGGGACACAGAAGTTTTGGATCCAGTTGATGATCTGTGTTTTTCCTTGAAATATATGTGCCCTTATCAATAGGTTGAATGGCAAATTAGCATCACCATGGGTGTGCTAGGAAGGTTTCAATGGTGGATGTCATTTTCCCCACTATTTCATGTGGTGTGGTCCACTAGAGCTTATATGCTTCGATTTTGGGATCATGTGCTAAAATAAGCTGGCAAAATAGATGGAAAGTGTAGATAAAACACAAACATCACAGTGAGCCCCTTCAAGTCCAATCACCAGGGATATTAGTGGTGCTATGGTCACCCCAATGAACTTGGCTAGTGACCTGAGGTGATGGGATTTGATTGGGCAACATGTTGCATTATCAAATGGCCTAGTTAGTACTAGACCGAACAACTTTCAAACATGCTTTGAGTAGGTCCATCTCTCAAAGAGGCACATGGCCTGATCTAATCCCGCCATGTCGGGTCACCAACGTCCATTAATTTGAAAGTTATTCGGTGGGGAGTGGGTTAGGTGCAGTTCACCTCGCCCAAGACAACGCAGCCCTTATTGTAGGGTTCACCTTGATGAATGTATTCTATATTCACGCCACCTATCTGTTCTGCCATATCGCTTTAGGGCATGAGCCCAAAAATGAATATGATCCAAATCTCAGGTGGACAAGTACTAGAAACAGGGGTAATTGAACGCCCTACCATTAAAAACTTCCTAAGGCCCAGTGTAAGGTAATTTTTATTTTCCATCCAACCTTTTGATAAGGTCAGATAAACCTTGATGAAGGATAAAACAAATATCAGCTTGATCCCAAACTTTGTGGCTCATTAATGGTTAATCACCATTGTTTCCTGTGGAATGGTCTACTTGAGAATTGGATAGGCTTCATTTTTTTGTCTCATGCCCTAAATTGATCTGGGAAAACCAAATTGGATCTGCTTCATTTTTTGGCTATGCCTAAATTGATCTGGCAAAATGGATGGACGGCATGGGTATAGAATACAAACATCAAAGTGGGCCCCAGGTAAGGGCCACACCCTCTGGGGAGAGGCCGGGCCACACCTAATCTGCTCCCTGATAGGTAGAGTACGTATTGGAGGGCCCCATGACGTTGGATAGTATGATGTCATACCCATTTGATCAGATTTTTCAATCTATGTCATTTTCTTTGTAATCTAAGCTCTTTATGATCTCGTTTGCATATGTCTGGTCATGTGATTTCTTGATAACTAACTAAAACCATGGATAAACTGTTCCGAAACTCATAATAAATCAATATCGTTATGGTGCTCTTACTTACATTGGGACACTTAAACAGCGCAATCCATTGATCTAGGCTGTTCATAACAAAATAGGTCCGATAAACAATCTGATCCATCTATTTAAAACATCACAGATTGTTATGATTCTAAAGAATCACATTTGTTAAACAATCATAACCCTCCAAATCATGACATGGAAAAATGGATGGCTACAAAAAATAAGGCCAAATCAAGGATGGATTGGAACTAGGCCTGCACATGGGTCGGGTTAGGGTCCGGATGGGCCCAACCTGGACCGAACCTAAATATATTTAAAGGTCCGGATTTTGGTCCAGGTTGTGACCTGGTTGGGCTGACCCAACCCTAACCCTAACCCTACCCTACTTGTAAAAGGGCCAACCCTAACCCTACCCTACCCTACCCTATATGCTAAGCCAGGTCAGGTTAGTACTATGTTTCTATGGTGTAGTCCACCTAAGATTTGAGTCAGCTTAATTTTTGGTATCTGTGGACCCTCGCCGATTTTTCCGCGCTCCCACACGACGTTCTTCTCCCTTTCCTTTCGGAAGAAGAAGAAGAAGAGGTGCGTGAGTGCGAAATCGCCGTTTGTGCCACTGGCTTGCCTCGTTCTCGAGGGCTTCGTTTGGTTGTCGTGTTAAGCTGGATATGTTTAAATGAGTTTATATAAGACCAGAGTCGCCACTAGCCAGTTACTTCGAATCTACAGTCGGCTAGACCCCGTAGAAACGTTAGAGAAGAGAATCCGAAGATTCCTTCCTCTAAAATGACTCCTGTTGATCTGCGGCCAGAGATTCAAGGTAAGGGATCACGGTTACAGGGTGGGAAGAGGTTAAGCACCCCACACACTGCCCGTACCGATGTACGGTCTCTACTTCACAGAATCGATCGAATACTTGAAAGTCTAATTTAATCCTCGTACATTCTCATGGATGACATGATGCATGAATGCGGGTCTGAACAGTAAGAGTTTCTGATGGGCAGGTTCCAACAACGGGCAAGCCCAGAGCATACGCTCGAACTGACAGGTGCTTAATATAAAGACATATGCATGTGTGCTTGAGTAATCAAGGTGCTTGTAGTGAAGCAGGGGGGTTGGAAGGAAAGTAAATGTTGCACTTATGCTAGATGCAAATGAAATGATGAGTAGCTGGGTGGACGGAGGTATCGCAAGGATTGGCTTCGAGTGACTGGATCAAGACTTGGATGGCTTGGGAGGCTTGGACCAGTGGTCAGGCTGGGCTGGACCAGGGCTAGACTCTCCTCACTCGGGCTCTCCTTGGTGGAAAAATGGGCTAAGGGCACTTGAAAGGATGGACTCTCTCTGGACTCGAAGGGCTTCGAATTGATTCGTTGAAATGAGAAGGGGAGGGGGGTATTTATAGCAGCAGAGAGTGGCAGAAGTCGTAATTTTGTCCGGGCGGCCTGCCATGGGCCGCCCGTACGGCCGCTCCTCGGTTTCCAGCGAGTACGGTCGTTCCCTCGGGGCTGCTGTTGGACTCGTTGGTCGACTCAGTGAGTTGACTCAGCGGGTCGACTCGGTGGTTTGACTCGACGGGTTGACTCGACGGGTTGACTCGGTGTTTTGACTCGACGGGTTGACTCGACGGGTTGACTCAGCGGGTTGACTCAGCGAGTTGACTCAGTGAGTTTGACTTTTTTTGGGATTTTTTTACTGGACTTTTTTATGGGGGGTTTTTCTGGGTGGTGTTTAGGACTGGGTTGACTGGGTTCAGGCTTGAATTGGGCTATGGAATGGGGCTTACAAGGGTGAGTTTGGCTGAGTTTGGACTTGGGATTTGGGGGTATGGTCCTCCGTTCAACCAGCTATCTCTACCAACAGTGTAGCCGAAGGTGGGGTGTCTACAGATGCCCCTCTTTGGCAGAGGTTGCATGCAACCGAATGCCAAAGCGAGTGGACACCCCACTTCTGACTCGGTCATTCATAGATCATGGTCTGAAATCTTTGCTTGCTTTTGCATCTGTGCCAGTTGATCGTTTGGAGATCGCTCACTCGCACATACCGCAAGAGTTTGGAGAAAACGTTGCGATTGTCCCTGCAGTTTGCTGCAACCTGGGTACCCAATCGCAACCCTTCCATTCCCGATCGGTACTAACATCGAAAAGGTACAGCAGAGCCTCTGCATCGACAGTCTTACGAGGTTACTGACCCTGTGATTGATTGTATGTTTGATGTTTTCCCAGATCACTCCAGGAGTACTTGTTTCGCTTGACTGTCAAAGTGGTTAGACGCCCTGCGTCCGATAGTCTTACGGGATTCTACTACGCCGACTTGGACTCAGTCAAGGTACTTCAGGCATCCACGCCTAGGTATGTGCGGGTGGGCTTTTCCACCCGATCTGCTGGTTTTGATGCTTGGTTTGCAATTCATTCTTTCCTTGATTGTGGTCTGGAATCTTTGTTGTCCTTTGTATCTGAGTCAGTTGATTGTCTGGAAATTGATAACTCGCACATACCGCGAGAGTTTGGAGAAAACGTTGCGATTGTCCCTGCAGTTTGCTGCAACCAGGGTACCCAATCGCAACCCTTCCATTCCCGATCGGTACTAACATCGGAAAGGTACAGCAGAGCCTCTGCATCCGCTAGTCTTACGAGGTTACTGACCCTGTGATTGATTGTATGTTTGATGCTTTCCCAGATCACTCCAGGAGTACTTGTTTCGCTTGACTGTCAAAGTGGTTAGACGCCCTGCGTCCGATAGTCTTACGGGATTCTACTACGCCGACTTGGACTCAGTCAAGGTACTTCAGGCATCCATGCCTAGGTATGTGCGGGTGAACTCCTTCCACCCAATCTGCTGATTTTGATACTTGGGTTCCAATTCATCGTTTCCACCTGTTCAAATGGTTTCTGCGACCGAGCCTTTTGGCTTTCATCTTTTTTTTGTATCTTGGCATGTGGTACGACCGCACTGACACTGGAGTTCAGTTCGACCGTACTTTGAGTGCATTGGATCCGATAATTTCCGGGGAAACCGCGAGACATCGGATCTTATTTGATTTTTGCGTCGGCTCTTACCCAGAGATATGGAAGATCTCCCAGCGTGTTGGAGGCAGAACGCTCTTACTGGAAAAATATTTTTGGATTTTTGAAAAGATACCCACTCTGGG